>JAVHLV010000026.1:0-383866 GCA_036785495.1 Colletotrichum neosansevieriae | reverse complement strand
GGGGGGGGGGGGGCACGACACGAGGTCAACAACTCACGCCGCCCCACCCGGCCGCGATGCGCGGACTGAACATCCCTGTTCCGTCATGGTGGGTAGTATCGAGCATCGCGCAGGTCGAATGGAGCTTCGTGACGAGCATCGTGCATGTGTGAGAGTAGTTGAATGGATGGTCGTGCATGAACTTCCTCAATATGAAATCGAATAGAAAAAGCCCATCAACAAGAGCCAAGGATTAACTCTCTAGCACCAAAACGAAACCGAAAAAGAAACAATCCGCTTTCATTCTCAACCCATCCGCCAAAGTACTACCACCCCAATTCCTCTATATAAAAAAAGGCCCTGTCACACAATGGCTGGTCTACGTATTGCTCTCGGCGGCGACGAAGCCGGCTTCAGCTACAAGGCAGCCATCACCAAGGACCTGGAGAAGGACCCCCGCGTCGCCTCCGTCGTCGACGTCGGTCCCTCGTCCGAGTCTGACAAGACCGCCTACTCGACCTACGCCATCACCGCCGCCGAGAAGGTCGCCAGCGGCGAGGTCGACCGCGCCGTCCTCGTCTGCGGCACCGGCCTCGGGCGTCGCCATCTCGGCGAACAAGGTCCCCGGCGTCCGTGCCGTGACCGCCCACGACAGCTTTTCCGTCGAGAGGGCGATCAGGAGCAACAACGCCCAGGTCCTGTGCTTGGGACAGCGTGTCGTTGGTATCGAACTGGCCAGGAGGCTGGTCACCGAGTGGTTGGGTTACGAATTCGACCCCGTGAGTGCAACCTGGTTCGAAGGGGCCAAAGGAATAACATGCTGACACAATGAGTAAAGAACTCGGCTTCCGCTGCCAAGGTCAAGGTTATTGATGATTATGATGCGAAGACGAAGGTTTCTACTGCGGCATAGGTTTTGCATATGACTTGGAGGACCATATATGAGTAATGAAAAGCATGTCCAATAAATCAGCCAAGGTTATTTCGATGAATCTCATGTTTTTCATGAGGATATCTTGTGGTGAAGACTAGCCACAACAAAAGGCAATATGGAACGCCAGCAACAAAGGACGACTTTCCAAAAATTATGACTGGAAATTGAGACTTGGAAAAAAAAAAAGGCTTTACAGTTCGCTCATGAGAGTGGAAGAATTTGTCACGTTTATTGAACTCCATTTCACTAAAATCAGCACCACATTAGATTTCTCAAACTTGCCAAGGTCGAATGTTTCAGGGACATTTACGAGTTCTTATCGACCCATTTCCGGGGGAAAAACATAATGCAGACAGTCAGACTATTCACAATATACGTGATGGCTACATCTTCGTTTACGAGCTCCGTTCGGCATGAGCATGACAGGGATTGCATTCATGTGAGACCAGATACCTAGTGTCGTTTTTCTGGAAGAGGTAATGCCAGCCATCAGGAACACCAAAGCAGGGTCCTCCGGAGAAGTCTAGCAAGGCGAGAGAAGAACCATGGCATCAGCCTGCTTTGGCTTCCAGAACACTCTAAAACAACCCCGGCCTAGTTACAGAATAGGGCCCTCGAGCCACACCAGCACAGGAGGGGTCGTGGGGTCGTAACCGAGGTCAGAGACGGTGAGACTATTCCTTCTTAGGCTATCAACGCGGCAGATGGCTCTGAACTCACCCTATGGTGTGCTAAGGAGAGAGATGGTGTGTGTCAACAACAACCAATAACTAATATCTTATGCATACTCCTCAGAGTCGAGACACGGAATGATTGCCGAGAGTGGGGAGAAGAAGATGCAATTGTCCCCTGCTGGTTCCTGCAGATATACCGTTGCCATGGACATGGAATCTTGAAGAGTATTGAGAACGTATCATTGATGGCAGGGGCTTGGCACACTTGTCACTGTCACATTCATCCTCAGTAGTGGACTTGTTTTTTATGCTGAATGTGTCTCTAGATTCTCAACAGCAGGGCTACCTGAAAAATGTCGAATCAACTTCGCCGACCCAAGGCCTTTAGGGTATGGGTGACCTGAATTCAAGCCTTATCCCACCTGGGCGTGGTTGACGAAAGCTTCTCTAATATTGCCAGTTCATTATCGCATATAAAAGTTGTCGTCAAGATCTCTTTGTCTATTGGAATAAGGTGTCATGTTATGTGGCATCATGTCCATGAGCTGGCTCGAGACTTTTTTAATAAATTCATCGTGACTCGAAGACCAAATTTCTCAATTCTGTCACTTGTATCAATGACACAAAACATTGAAGAGGCGGTGTATATGAAACGATGACTATTTCTTCTCGTTACGAAAAAGTGTAAGAAATTGATAGTCCAGATGGTTGCTCAAGTCAAAATATTGTGAATTCACAAAAAAACCTTCACACACCAAGCGGGTCAAAGACCGTGGTCCGTAATCACTAATGCGAGCAGTTCGAGGCCAGAATGTGAAGTTTAAACGAAAAGATGTCATTGATTCTATTGCTGTCATGTCTACATTCAAATGTCTTTTAAATCTCTTTACCGTCCCAAAGCCCAAAAGTGGTATCATATGTCCTTTTACCAAGCGCCAACAATACCCGCAATAGGGATATCAATACCAGTCGTGTAAGTCGCAGTCTCGCTAAGCAGGTACACGTACGCACCACCCAGCTCCTGGGGCAGGGCCAGGCGGGGCATACCGCCGTAGTACTTCATCTTGGTGTCCCAGTCGGGAGAGGTCTCGACGTAATAGGTCAGAGCAGTCTTGACGAAGCCGGGAGAGATGGAGTTGACACGGATACCGTGCTGAGCCCACTCCATGGCCAGGGTGTGCGTCATGTTGCGGATGGCACCCTTGGTAGCACCGTAGGGAGCAGAGGGAGCAGCCTATCGGACAATACCCATTAGTCTGGCGAATCCTCTCATCTCAAGAATGTGGGGATTTACTCACGCGGTTGGGTCTGTAAGAGGTCATGGAGGCAGTGAAGACGATGCTGCCCTTGCAGCCGAGTCGGATGAACGTCCTCGCGGCAGCGGTGGCGCAGTTCCAGGAGCCGGTAACGTTGAGCTTGAAAAGGAAGTCGAACTGCTCGGGGGTGAAATCCAAAGCGGGCTGGTGCTTAGTGGCACCGGCGTTGGCGACCATGCCGTCGAAACGACCCTTGGCATCAACAATGGCGTTGATGGCGCTCTCGACGCTCTTGTAGTCGGTAACGTCGGCCTTCTGGAAGCCAAGCTTGCCGGGGAAGCGCTTGCTCAGAGCAGCGAAGTCATCGCCGGGGGAGGAGATGTCCAAGCTGCAGACGGCGGCGGCATCATTGACGAGGCAGACCTCGGCGATACCCAGACCGATACCCTGGTTGGCACCAGAGACTTTCCGGAATGTCAGTAGACTCAACTATGCCACGTGATCCCAAGGATGTAAACTCACTGGCGATGACCTTGTCCTTCAGAGAGATCTTGAAGTCGTGGCCCTCCTGGGGGATGGTAGAGAGGTACTGAGGGGCCTCGCCGTTGCCGTTCTGAGCCATCTTGTATGAATTAGGTGTCTTGTTCAAAATAAGTGTAGAAATACGAGAAAATGCTGAATGCAAGTCAATCAGACTGAGTCTTGGTATAATAGTCTGAGGGGGGGGGAAGATCGTGTGTACAAAACGAGACTGGTTTGGGATGTAGCTGTGGCTTCAGTATCACGGGAATCTTTTCCGTGTCTTAAGTATGCGGTCGGGGGTTCCTGGAAACGGCCGCAAACCGCTGTCGGCGGCAACACCGTGGGGCCGCTGCATGATCTTGGCCCCGAAGCCGTGATGCCGCGACGCGCGATTCAGACCTGCGGGTTGACCTCCGTCTTCCTGCAGTGTGCTACTGCACTTGAACTCCATACTTGGTGCTGATGACGCGCTTCCGCATTGAGGTGTAGTGGTTAGCTTAGGGTGCGGTGCTAGTTCTCTAACGTTTGCCCACCGTTGCCACCAAGCAACATCTATGTCAACAGGAAAGAAGAGCCCGCGAGGCGCGGCTTCGAACTCCAACATCACCACTTAGTCGCGCCATAGTAGCACGAGACGCGGCTCACATTTCCCTCCCCGCGACTCTCAACCAACTAATAACTCCACGGACAAAAAATGACTCTCGCTCCAGCCCCGTATTTCCCACCGTCCCCCGAGACGCGGCATTTGCACACTTGACCTGACAACACTTGCGAGGCGCTAGGAGATGCTACGCCCGGTGCCTCCCCGGACCCCGCAGAATCCCGGAAGTTCATCTCAACCCCAGTTTCCCCCAGACTGGAGATGTTGGGGGAGAAAATCTACCAATTACACAAGCCTGCACACACCACCGAGTGAACGAGTCGGGAGTAGATGGCACGATCAACGCGCATAACCCAGGCATAACAATGCGGCCTCCATTTTAATGGATGCGTGTGTAAGCACAAGCAGAGAGAGAGAGAGAGAAGACGTGCAAGCATTTTTTATTGTATGACCAAGGCAGCAATCCTCTTCTTTCACGACCTGCCGCTCCTTGTATCCGGGGTACACCGTACGTAATGATACTACTCCTCGGCCGAGCGAAAGACATTTCAACCAGACACACAAGTCTACTTAAGAACTCTTGAGTTGCCAATTGAGTTGCTCTTGCTTTTCTATCCCCTGCCACTTCGTTGACAATTCTTTTCTTTTCTTGTTGGCTTTGTGGTTTGCTGGCTTTCTTCCTCCGACAACTTGGAAAACATCCGGCAATCCGCCCCCAGCCTGGTTTGACGTTGCATCTTGGCCGACTCTTCTTTCCATCACGCCGCAATCATGGACAAGAACGAAATGTCCACCGTCCAGCATGAACATGCTATCGGCAAGGACTTGGACCTCCCGATCGACGACTATGTCCCGGGAAGCGACGAGGAGAAGAAGCTTGTCAGGAAGATCGACATGGTGAGAACTGTGAATCCTCCAGGCATCGCCACGCGCTGACATTTGCCCAACAGTATCTCCTTCCTCTGATGTGGGTTATGTACCTCTTGTCGTACATGGACCGAACCAAGTAAGTTGGATCACAAGACTCTTCGGTGGCTATGTGCCGTGCAGCTGTAGCTGAACCCCCTTTTCCCTAACAACAGCATTGGAAATGCCAAGATCGCCGGCATGGACAAAGACCTTGGTCTCGACTCGAACAAATACTCAATCGCCCTCATCGTCTTCTTCATCGGATACGTCGTCTTCGAAGTCCCCTCCAACATGGTCCTCACTCGCACGCGCCCCAGTCTCTATCTTCCCAGTATCATGGCTGCGTGGGGCGCTGTCACCATTGGCATGGCCTTCTGCCCGACATACGGGGCTCTTGTTGGTTTCCGTGTTGTGTAAGTCTACAGACTACCACTCAGCAAAAGCCTCCAAAAAATCACAACATGCTAATGCATTCATCGACGGGCACAGCATGGGTTGCTTGGAATCAGGTTTTGCTCCCGGTATCCTCCTTCTCCTGTCCTCGTGGTACAAGAAGGAGGAACAGAGCAAGCGTTTCGCCGTCTACATCTCCGCCGCCATTCTCAGTGGTGCCTTTGGTGGTCTCCTCGCCGGAGCCATCACCGGCGGTCTTCACGACGTTCATGGCATCGCCGGATGGCGTTGGTTGTTCGTGGTTGAAGGCGCTGCCACCGTCGGCGCTGCTTGCGTTGCCTTCTTCATCCTACCCGACTTCCCTGCGACCACGTCGAAGCTCAAGTTCAACGACAAGGAGCGGGCGTTGGCCATTCGGAGACTCCAAAGCGACGAGCAGGCCATGCGTGGTGAGGAGGAGCCCAAGCTAGGCCACTGGGCTGCCTTCAAGCTTGCCATGGTGAACTGGAGGACTTGGCTCTTCGTCGTCGGCTACATGGTAAGCCCGACAACACGGAAATTCCTCCCGAGGATCGGTAGCAACTGACGCGTCGCGACACAGGCCATCGTCGGTTCCTCCACCCTGTCCTACTTCTACCCTACCCTCGTCAGCGGTCTCGGCTACGCATCGACGCAGGCTCAGTACATGACCGTGCCCATCTTCGCCGTGGCGTTCGTCATCACCGCCATCGTCGGCTACTTCGCCGACAAGAACAGCCACCTGCGCGGCCTGATTCTCACCGTCATGATGAGCGTCGCGATGATCTGCTCCGTCATCATCTGCGCCGTCTACGACTTCGAGGCCCGCTACGCCCTTCTCGTCGTCATGGCTTCCGGTCTCTGGGCTTCGAACGCTCTCGCCCTCTCGTACGCCTCCGTCAGCTTCGGCAACATGTCCAACGAGACAAAGGCCGTCGCGCTCGCCTTTGTCAACGCCATGGGTAACCTCGCCCAGATCTACGGCGCTTACCTCTTCCCTTCCAGCGATGCTCCCAAGTACCTCATGGGCTTTGGTGTTATCAGCGCCATGTGCTTCACGGGTGTGGCTTCTTACCTTGCCCTCCACATTTTCCTGAGGAGGTCGCGCTCTTGAACGAGGAACCGTCGTTGAGACGTAAAGTTCAAAGGAAGGGGAACGAGATTGAATGATGTAAATATCGTCATCTTCGTTGTGATTATTTAGGTTGATACCCATGGAAATATAAGCCGCAATCGCCGGCTGAATCAATTTCTACTTGACGCAACCATCGTCAATTTCGTGAACGAAAATTGGTCGAGACTAGATAGCGTCGTTGTTGCCAACTCTGCTCTAGCACTTTTACTCAGATTCTTACATTTTCTGGGAATTCCCAGAGTAATAATTGAGGTTTGACGATGATAGTAACAGCAATATCAAGGGACCAAGACATCAGCCTAGGTATTATAGAGAAAAGCCATCGCGATTTACACCAAACAGCAGTTGCCCAAAGTCAAGCAAGCGAAGATATACAGCAGTTGAACAGGCCCGTGCCCTCTTCTCTCAGGCTGCTCGTGGTGTCTCCGATGCTCAAAATTGGCCGACTCTCGTCTTCACAGCCTTCGTTTTTGTTGATCGAAACGCTGCAGCAGGTTCGCTCTTTCCACGAGACACAGTCACTCCATTCGTACCATCAGTTCGGGTTCCGGTCGCACAGTCACTTGTCGTCTTTCGAATTACAAAAGCCTCAGCAAGCACAACGGCTGACAACCTGGCTCGTCACATTTTCCCCCCTTTCGAGTCGCGGCAACCGCTCGGCCATCTTCCGCCGCTCTTTCAACTTCCTTCTTCTTCCGAAACTCGGGTACCTCAGCCGCTTTCGGTCACTCCGCAGCTAATTCGTACGGAATTAACCCGGGTCAGAGGTGAATTCTCATTCCAATTTCAGCACAGGTCAGTCCCGCCTTCCTCTTTTTATGACGTCAAGTTACTCAACAAGTCAGAAATACAGCTTTCTCTCTCCAGCCCGACTGGATCTATCCTCACCGACCCCGGGACTAAACTTATCCTGATGGGTCCGCCGTCGACCATGGCTCAAGCCCAGCCGCAAGGTGACGGTCAAGGCTTCCCCACTCGCTACGAGGACCTCACCGATCATCAGAAGCGCTGCTGCGACAAAATCATCGTCCATCTCCTGACCGCAAATCGAACAAGCAAGGCGCTTGATGAAGAGGGTCGGAAGCTCTTCTGGGACATCGTCTTCCGGGATTAGGGACCCCCGTGGAAGTACGAGCTGCCCAAGAAGCCGCAAAGGTCTCCTTTCCAGGCCAACGGCATTGCTGTTGGTAACCTCAAGCACGACAGTCAGGCTCCGGCCGGAAAGAGCGGCAGGCAAGCCCAAGATACGCCCACGAAGAAGCCGTCAAAAAACGCCAAGAAGAAACCAAGCACCAGAACCAGAACGTCGCCACGACGAACCCGACTTGTGCCGAAGATCAAGATCACGCCACCCACGCCAGAGAGGAGGCAGACCAGAGCCCTCGCCAGGTTGGCCTCACGCGTCTTCATTCCTCCGGAGCGTCGTTCAGGGGCCCCGATCTGGTTGGCACCCAGGGCGAAATGGCATATAGGCAAGATCGAGTTCCTCTGGTCAGACCGTGAGAACAACCGCGTGAGGCTCGACGAAGTCAACCTTTTGCCAGGCACGTCACTGGTCGACGCCAAAGTCGACGCCATCGTCGATTCGGACCTCGCTAGGCTGGAGACATTGGGGCCGTTCAACGTCAATGTTGCGCTCTTCTACGCAAAGACGCAGTTGCTCAGCCATCTCGAGTCAAAAGACGGAGCCCGGAGCGAGATAGCCGAATGCTCTGGCTGCTTCATCCACGATGACTCCGTCATGGAGGCCTTCATAGAGGTGAAGTTGCTGGGCGATCTAGCCATGGCCAACAGAGAGCTTCGGGATGCCTACATCGCGAATGAGAGACGGCGGCGCTGCGGCCCGGAGTGTTGCGTGAATGCCAAAGCTTGATTTGCTCAAGCGAGAAACTGAGGTAAGTCGCACTTTCCAAAACTTAGGGTGGGATTCGGTGTACTTACTGATTCTTTAGGAAGTCGGGGATTATCTTGATTCTTTGGTTGCGCCTTCGTCTTTTTGAGTTATACAAAGCAGGTCTAGGGAGGTAAGAATGCGGTCAGTCAGTCGCCCAAGCATTCTGGGACTTATATATCGGTTGAAATAATCCAAGGACTTGCATAGAACGAGGACAGACAGACCCTGATTCGCAAGTTTTATCTTGCATGAAAATTTGTTGTCCTAGTGGACGTTCATTGTTGATCACTGAGGTGGCTGATAGAACACTTGCCTCTTCCGAATGCGTGGCCATTTCCGATGTGTGACTTCCAATCTACCGGTACTGCAAGACGTTGAGTAAGTCGTCGCCCATTTCTTTCAAACCATCGCACCGAGACATCGGATCAGAGCCACCTGAGACGACGTGTGTGCATATCTCATGAAGTAGCAGAGTTATGTTTAAATCGTGTGAGGTCTTCTCACATGGATAGATCTGAAAATATAAATGCCAACTCAGTTTCGATGATGGCAGATCTGTGTCTTCGGTATCTCAGTAAATGCCGTCGAACGCAAGTCCATTGAGTCAAAGGATTTCACAGTCTCAACTTAAGTTGGATGCCCCGTTTCATCGAGATTTGAAGCGACCACAAATCCCCTGTCCTATGCCGCTCATATTCTAATGACCTTGGCTCCTCCTACTCAAGCAACATCTATCGTCCTCCTCGCCGCCCCCGGCAACCTTTCCGCCACAAGATTCTCAAACCTCAGCAATCCAATCCGCTCAAACTCTTCAACTTTGCCAGCACCGTTAGATCTACCCGTCCGCTCCACAACAAGCCCAACCGTATCCGAGACATACTCACTCTCCCGCACAGAGCCGATGAAGAAACACGACAGGAGCTTGTTCTCATCATAGGCCGTCGGCATATGGTCCCAGCCCACGGACTCGACAAACGACGAAGTCCTGTAAATAGCGCTACCTTGTTTGCGAGAGTCCCTCAAGCCCCACTGGGCCAGGGACATCTCACAGAAGATGCCACTCATCCTCAGAATATGTCCTATAAAGAGCGGAGCTCTGCAATAAACGATGAAGGATAAATAGAACTGCCTGTGATAGGCAAACAAACATATCTCTTAATAAGTCTCTGGAGTATAATATATCTAGTAAGACTAAATATATAGATAGGGGTTACTATAGGAAGGAGGTTTACCCTAGTAGGAGACCTACTCTATATTATATAATAGCTTCTAGTCTAAAAAAAGCAATATCTTTATTATAACTTAAGAAAAAAGAGAAAGGAAATAAAAGGAAATAAGTAAAGAAATAATTATAATCCTATATCTATTATAGTATCTATTATAGTATTATATCTTATATAATCCTATACTAAGTTCTTATCTCTATTTTATTTTATTTCTTACTATTAAATATCTATATTATATATTAAAGGTTAGTTATTATTCTAGGTATTTTAGTTATTTTATATATATATATGAGGTTATAAGTATAGCTAAAGGCCTAGACCAGGGAAGAATAATAACTTTATATAATAATAGGTATATAGTAGTATATTAAGTATAACTTAGCTTCTTCCCTAATAGTGTGTAGAAGCCCCTTTTAAAGTGTGTATATATATATAAGGGTTCTGTGAGGGTTTAGCAAGGGTTTAGCGCATATTTAGTGCTGCTTACTAATACCCTTATAATTACCCCCCTCTCTAAGGCCTTAGTCCCTAAAACTTAAATTAGCTCTTATAGGCTTAGCTGTGGGCTTATTTAAATAATATCCCGTGATAATTTAATCTAATTATCTAAATATCTAAATACCACTTATTTTAGTGTTATTTCAGTGCTTATTTAGCAAAGATTATTGTAATATAATAGGGTTATTACAAACTTAATATATACCTATTAATTATTATTATTTTTAGCACCTCTTTAGTATGCATTTAGCAAAAGTTATAATATAATAGGGTTATTATAAACTTAATATATACCTATTAAATATCTATATAGGATTATCATAAACTTAACATATACCTATAGTAAATATAGTATAGAGCTATTATAAACTTAATATATACCTATAACTATATAATATAATATCTAGCATAGGGTTATCATAAACTTAATATATACCTATAACTATTATATATCTCAGGTTAACACTAAGGATATACTAATTATATACTAAATAATAGCTATATAACTATAGTTTTCTACTATAACTACAGTTAGTAGTTATCCTCTAATAAATTAAAGTATTTAACCTCTTTAGTAGTCTATATAGTATTTATAGATACCTTTAGCAGTATCTTTATTAGTGCCTTTAATACTAGGTTACTACTAGCTTAGTAATAATAGTCCTCTATATACCCCTTCTAGAAGCAAATTATATAAATATAGTTCTTCTAGCACTTATTAGTAATATACTCTATATAACTATATATTATATAGTCTCTAGAACACACAGTCTTTATAAGCTATTCAGACTATTTAGTCTCTAATACTTTAGTAACAGCATACTACTTATAGCATAGTTCCTAGGCTCTCTTAGCAGCTATAGCTATATCTAGTAGCTTCTAGTTATTAAACCACTACCACTCTAGGTTTCTCTAAACCCATAAACTTAAACAGTAAAAAAAGGAAAAAGCCAGTATATAGCTATTTTTATAGGGTATTTCTAATACTTATAGTATTACTAACTACTTAGCAAAGAAGCAGAGAGGGCTTTAATCCACACCCTATCAGGCCTCATAGAGTAGGCTATATAGCTGCTACTCTTAGAAAGCTAGATTAATATAGGATCAGTAAGTAAATACTAAGAAGTTAGCCTATATAGCCTTATAGCTAAGAGTAGGGGTATAGTTTTGCTACTATATTTAGAGCATAGATAAGATCTTTATAAGTGCCCACTATATATAGTAGCTATTAGAGGCATTATAGAGATTATTTATATCCTATATAGCAGTAAGCTAATCTGCTACTTATATAGAAGTAGAGTCCTCCTTAAAGATAGCATAGAAGTAAGCTAGAGGGCACTTATATTAGTGCATAGCAGTTAGCATATAGGCAGTAAGGGCGTATAGGAGGTCTGTATAGTTATAACCCTAGTATTAGATAATATATAAGAGTTCTCTGATAACTATATCGCTTAAGGGCATAGTTAAGAGCATATTTACAGTTATAGTTAAGGGTATAGCTATATCACTTATAGTTATTATAGTGGGTATAGCAGATAAGGCTAAAAAGTTTTCACTATCAGCACTAATATCAGCAACAGTATAGCAGGTAGTTAAGCATATAGTTATTATTCCAGGCTAGTCTTCTCAAAATAAGGTAGAAGTTATATAATTATAAGGTTATAAGTATAGCTAAAAGCCTAGACTAGGAAAGAATAATAACTTTATATAATAATAGATATATAGTAGTATATTAAGTATAACTTAGCTTCTTCCCTAATAGTGTGCAGAAGCCCCTTTTAAAGTGTATATATATATATAAGGGTTCTGCGAGGGTTTGGTAAGGGTTTAGCACACGTTTAGCACTGCTTACTAATACCCTTATAATATAATATAGGGTTAGTAGTAAAGGTAAATTAGTTTTATAAAATATTATTCTATTATTTTTATTATTATTCTAAGAATATAGATATTACTTTAACTTTAGTGATATTAGTTAAGTATATATTATTAGATCCTAGTTATAGGTTTTTATCTTTATCTTATAAGTTATTATTTTATTAGTTTTATTAGTGTTCTGGGAATAGAGATATATAGCTAATTATTTTAGTTTTAGAAACTATAGTGCTAGTAGTGCTATATTATATAGCTAGAAGCTTATAGTTAGACTATATACTCTTTAAGGCTAATTATACTATATTAATTTAAGCTTTTAAGTGTGAGTGAGATTCTAATTTCTTATTAGAGTTTATAATAGGAGTATAGAGTTTAGGGTATTTATTATCTATAATTTATATATATATATAATATATTTCTGTAGTTATATAGATAGAATATCTGTTATTAGTAGTGTTATTTTTATAAGATCTGCTAGTTATAGTTATTATAGGGTTTTAGTATTTAATATTAAAGGTGGACTTTATTAAAAGGGGTAGATAGTAGAAGAAATTATAATAAGGTTCTTTATATAGTTTATAGTTATATAGATATATAGAGGGCTTCCCCTTTATCTAATCTTATATTTACTTACTTACTTATTTCTTAGTTTCTTCTCTATAGTTAGTATTAATATATCTATTATAGTTATAATATATATAGAGGAGTATATATTCTAGATCCTTAAAAGGTTAAGTAATATTAATATATTAATAGTTAAAGTGCTAGTTCTAATAGTTAATAATAAGGTTAGATATTATAAAGTTTACTTATAGTGCTATATTATTAACTTTCTTAGCCTAGTTCTTAGTATTAAGAATTATGATTATTATACCTCTTATATAAGTAGTAGTAACTGCTATATAAGGGGTATTATTAAGGAAGCTAAGTAAGTCTAAGTAAACTATATTAAAGATAATAATATTAGTCTCTATTAATATAGAGTTATTAACTATTCTAAATTAGATATTATCTTTAATAAATTAATTTATAGTAATTCTTTTCTATTTTTATCTATAGGCTGTTAATTAACTAGAGTATCTTATAATAACTATTAAATTGCTCTGTTTAGTGTTATCTAAAGTGGATAGAAAACCTTTTATAAATAAGATAAGAATAAGTTAGATAATATAGTTTTAGTTAGTAATATTAGCTTTTAAAGTGCTAATATATTATTTATTACCTTTAACTATATTTATAATAAAACTATTTATTATAAAATTATTAAAGTAGAATAGCTTTTTGCTAAGATATTTAAAGAAGTTTACTATATCTATATTAGAATAAATAATATTTATCTTTCCTTTATATAGGTTTTTCACAGCCTATTTAGTAATTCTATTCTAGTTTTATTAGTTAATAAGAAAGGTAGTAGATAGGGCTTTAGTAGTTTCTATATAGGAAAGGAATAATATAAGGTATTATAGAGAGAAGGAAGCCTTATAGCTATAAGTATTATATACTTTTAATATAGATCTAAATTAAACTATATTTCTTATAGTAATAATAAGCTTTAGGTTATAGTAGGTAAGTATTATTTACTATTATGCTTTTAGTATATAACCTATCTTATCTATAAAAATAGCAAATAGTAACTATATATAGAGTTATAATAATAAAGCAAATTTATAGGAGTACTATAGTAATTAGTATATTTATATTACTAATAGCTTAGATATATTCTTTTAGGGTTTACTTAGACTTAGATTAGAGTTCTATAAGGGTGTTAAACTTAATATCTTTATTTTTTTTTACTTTCTCTATTATAAATAGATATTATATTACTAAGGAATCTGGATTAATAAGTAGGTGTTTATAATTTTTATAGTTATCTGCTATATTAATAGAGTGAGTGATTATAGATATAGTACTATCTAGTCTAATCTGGAGTTTGTTTAGGTTATACTATCTATGATCTATAATAGCTGCTATTATAGTATAGTAAGTATAAAGATAATAGATACTTCTAGGATTATAGAGAGTATATTTAAGTTTAGTAATAGTATTATTATAGAGTTTATTAGAATATAGTAACTAGATTGCTCTAAGAGAAGTGTTATAGCTTAATATAGAGGCTATATTAAGCATAGCTAATATTTTTTCTAAGCTTAGACTGCTACTAAAAGTGAGAAGTTAAGCTGGGTAATAGTATAATATTATAGTAAGAATATTATAGGGAGGTTAGAGCTTTAGCTATATAAGTTTTAGTAGATCTTAGTAGATATTATAGTAGTGTGTAGTAGTAAATTTTAATATAAAGTGCTAAATTATATTATAATATAAACCTTTTAGTGTTATAGATATCTTAGAAATTACTACTATCTTAGCTTTAATAGTATTATAGGGAATCTAGATATAGAAGATTATTAGTGTTTGCTAATATAGAGAGTTACTATTAAATATTATATAGATTATCTATTTTAAGGTGGTAGACTTATAAAGGGATTTAATTATATTAGGATATATTAGGAATTTAATAGGGGATACTTTTATAGATAATAGCTAGCTTTATTTATATAGAATATAAATACTAAGGTAGATAGTGTTTATAGGTTTATCTAGGAGTAGTGAGATTTAAGTTACTAAGCAGAAAGGTGGATAGTTATATATAGGTATAGTGAGGTTAATATCTTTAAATATTTATAGAAGAATATTAAGCTATTTATTCTTATTTATATAGATAGGGAAGAAATAAGGTAGGAGGCTAATAGCTATAAGTATATATATATCTTAGAAAGTTATATTCTTAGATAGGTTATTAATAAGCTTAGATAGTAGCTAATTAGAAAGGGTAGTAATAATATTAGCTACTATATCTATATCCTAGTTAGACTTAGCTTCTTTATAAATATGCTTTTATGCTCTATATAAGGAAGTATTATATTTAGTAGATAGTTTTAGTGCCTTAGTAATAAGATAGTTAAGGGTATATTATATAGGGGTGTTAGTATTAGATTTATCTAGGGGGAGGTTTTATAGTGTGGGAGGTAATATATTAGAGAGGATAACTTTAAATAATATGCTAATATTAGATATAGAAAAGCCCTTAATAGTTAGGTCTAGTATAACTATACTAAGGTATTATTAGATAGTGCTATTAGATTAGATACTATATTTATTCTTACTTAATAGCTATACTAATTATAGATTTGGAAAGAGTGCTGCTTTATAAAAAGTATATATTTCTAACTTAGCTATACTGCTATTATTAACTTTAAATTCCTTATAGTTAGATATCTATAAGGCTATTATATATAAGATATCTATAAGGAAGACTAGTTATAATAGTGCTAGGAGTGAGAGCTTTTTAGTGCTAACTTAAATAGTTTTCTAGTTAAGCTAATAGAGGTTATTAGGGTCTTTAAAGTAGTAAGATAAGGTATTTTAGATATATATTAGGTTATTAGTTATATTCTTAATATTATTAGATAAGATAGAGAGGAATTAAGAGATACTTACTTAGTTAGGGGGAAGTATTATTAAAAGTTTTATATCTGTGTCTTCTATAAGGATATTTTTTTGCTACTAATTAAGATATATTTATACTAGCTTATTATTAGTAGTTAGGTATATTATAGCTAACTAAGTTTATTTATAGTCTGCTATAAGTATAATAGTAATATAATTATAGAGTTTCTAAACCTCTAATATTAATAATAATAATATAGTGTTATTTTAATTAGCAGCTTTAATAATAGATATAGAAGTTAGGGCGTAAATAGGGATCTTAATTTTTATAAAGCAGAAATGTTTGCTTTTTACTTTATAGTAGTATGAAAGTTAAAGTTTTCTAGAAAGAGTGAGTAACTTAATAATAGTAAGGAGAGTATAGGTACTATCTAGGTCTAAACCTGCTTTAGTAAGTGTGGATAGGAGGTATTCTATAATAAGCTTATTAGTTCTAAGTAAGTATATAAGCTTTAAGAATTTAAGAAATATATTTTAAGCTTCTAATATAACTTATTATATATTAAGTAAGAGTATACTAATTTTAGAGATATTAGCTGTGATATACTTATAATATTTCTTATTAATAGTATTAATTAGGAGGTTATTAATTATATTAGTGATATTAGGTGCTTCTAGTAGGGCAGTAAATTTAGAGATCTTTTCCTTATAATAATTAATATTAATATAGATATAAGGAGGTAATTCTTTATTATGTTTAGGCTTATTTTCCTAGAGATTAATAGGATTTATATTATTATATATAATATCCTTATTATTAAAGTTCTAGTTAGTGGATATATTTCCCTATCTATTATTAACCTATAATATATTATTATTCTAGGTAGTAGCAGTATTTACCTAACTATTCTTAATCTAGAAGGTATTCTAGTTATTAGTAGTATTATACTAATTTTTAGAAGTTTAAGCTTAGTAAGTCTCCTCTATAGTGATATATTAGTTTTTAGTTATAGGGAGTTAAGTAGTGTTATTAGTATAGATAGAGGGGCTTTAGTAATTAAATAGGTTTAGGGGGTTTCTAGTAACTATTAACTATAATTATTAATATTTAGCTATAGGTATATATCTATCTAGAGAGGGTAGTTAAGTATAGTTAGTAGATTTTTGCTAGAGAAATTTATCTAGGCTATATTAAAGCTAATTAGTAATAATTAGGTGATAAATAGTAAAAGTATTAGTGGAGTTTTATAGGTAAGGAGATTAGGGAATTTTTAACTTATAAGTCTAGAGATATAATAAGTTACTACTAGAAGTAGTAGGTTACTTAGAGTCTATTATATCTAGATATATTAAAGGCTAATAATATTAGAAATTTAAAGAGATATTAGTGAGGTTTTTATTAAAGTTAAGAGTATAAGTAGTTATTAGTAATAATAATAATTTAAAAAGAATAATAATTTAGGAGGAGTTAAGGATTTTTTATTAATTAGGTAGTATTTAGAAAAAAGTTATAGGTGAGGAGGAGAAAAAAAAGGGAAAAAATAAAAATAAAGGTAAGTATTAATAGGAGGAAGGTGTAAAGGCAGGAAGTTAGTAAAAGTGGGTTTATAATAGTTAGCTTAATAGAGAAAGGAGGTAAAAATTTTTTTAGTAATTAATAAGGTAAAGATTAAAACCTAGTTATTTATAGCTAATAAATCAGAGTAGAGAGTATATATTATATAAAATATAAGAGGTAATAATACTTATATAGATATAAACTCCTAATAGAAAGGTGCTTTATCTTATTATATCTATACCTTATCTAAATAATGCTCTATTATATATTATAATTTATAGTACTTATATACTAGGTTAGGGATATCTTATTTAATAATACTAACAAAGTGCTAGGTGGGCTTAGAGTAGTCTAACTATTTAATATAATAGTAAAGTTTGCTATTATAGGTATTATAGGTGAGAATTTTCTTAATAATAAATTTCTCTTTATTACCTTATTATAAGGGACCTAGAAGCTAGCTTAGTTAGTTAAAAGGATCTTTTTAGACTAGTTTAAGATATTTAATAGATATTTTAGGGTGCTATTTAAGCTATAATAGTAGATAGATATAATATCTTAATAGGTTAATAACCTTTTTAATCTTAAATAGTTTTTTATAAGTATGAGAGAATTTAGTCTAGCTATTAAGATAGTATTCTAAAAGTCCCTTTTTTAAAAGTTTAATATAGACTATATTACCTACTACTAACTATAGGGGTAGATAGTAATTATTATTATAGTAGGTTTTTATTTTTATTAAGAAGATCTAACAGGCCTCCTATACTTCTTAGTAAATTTTATATTATTAGGATCTAAAATCTATAGCTAGTTAATTTATTAGGGATAGGAAGAACTTAGCTATTCTACTAAAGAGAACTTTATAGGGGATATACTTTATAGTAGCTAAGACTAATATATTAAGATAGGCTAGGATATAAAGTAGGATATCTTCCTAATTAGAATAGTTAAGCTGGGAACTAATTAAGACTTAAAATATATAGATAATTATTTAAATAGTCCTTTTAACTTATCTATTAGCTTAATAATAGTATATTATAGAGACTTTAAGTTAGATATTAATAGTAATATATAAGGATATCTATAAGGCTAAGACTAGCTTAGAGTTAATATTAGAAATAAAGATATTAGATAAGCTCTAGTCTAGGTAGATATTATAGATATATAAAGTAGCCTATTATTCTATAGTCTAATCTATATAACTGATAAGTCCTTTAATAAACTTAGAGGTTTTATCTATAAGAAAGAGTATAGTATTATAGCTTTATTTTAATATAAGTAGTACTATAATAAAGTTAAGATAGATTATAGAGAGAGAAATATAGAGTACTTTAATTAGGGTGAGGTTACTATAGGAGGCATTTTAATTAGACTTAGCTTTATAGTATTCTAGATAATAGATAATATATAATTATAGTTCTTAATATATGCTCTAGAAAAAACAGGTTTATTATAAGAAATTATATGCTTATTCTATGCTAATATATGCTCTATTATTATAGGTAGCTTTATAGATATTAAGTATAACTGCTTAAGGTATATAAAGGTATAAATTATCCTTATCTTAGAGGTAGAGAAGCTTTTAATTATTAAGCAAGAAGCTGTACAGGTGGTTTTAGTTAGTCTAGATTATATTATTATAGATTTAATAAAAGGTGGGGTCTATTAGTAGTACTTAGAGAATTCTAGAGCAAAATTTATTAGTTATTATTAATTCTATAGTAATTATATTTACTTCTACTATATTAGAGGGGTTCTATATTATGTTATTAGGTTATATCTTATTATATTACTATTATAGTTAAGCGCCTTAGTATATTATAATCTAAACTTTGTATAATAGTTAGGTCCTGTTAGGTAACTATATCTATTAGTTAGAATTAGTTAGGTTTTAGATAGTATTAGGGTTAGGAGGCTCTAGTTTATTATTAGCTTTATTATTATTATTATTAGTAAGTAATATATAGGGTAATAGAGTGGAAATTAGTAGTCTTAATAAGGTATTAGTATTAATATACTTATAGCTAGGATAATATTAAATTATAATATAGTCTATTTATTTAGTAAGTATAAGCTTCTAGTTAACTAAATAATAATAGCCTTTTAGCTTACTTAAACTAACTATTTAGAATATATTTCTAACTGCTATATAGTCTAAAAGCATATAGATTATACTATTATTAAGGTAGTATTCTAGTTTATATAGTAACTAGACTAGGGTGAGGGTCTTAATTTCTATAATAGTATAGTTTGCTTTAGCTTATAATAATATATATAATAAGAAGAAAATAGGCTATATTTTATTATTAGGTTATTTCTAGTATAGAGCTATGCTGAGGCCCTTATAACTACTATTAATATAAAGGATAAATAGTTTAGAGTAGTCTAGGAAGGTGCAATCTGCTATATTAGTAAGTTTATATTTAATATAGTTCTAGGCTTTAGTAGTATTACTCTATATATATTAATATTAGTTATTCTCCTTATAATATTATGCTTTCCTTGCTTTAGATATATTATCTATAATTAGGAGTAGAGGGGGTAGTTAATATTATGCTATAAAAGCGTTATATTATAGATTCTTAGGAGGTGAATTATAGAACTCTATTGTTTTAATCTTTATTAATAGATTAATAATTTGCATATACTTAAAGATAAATTTACAATAATAGTTTATAAGGCCTAAGCTACTTTCTAGATTCTATAAGTTAGTTAGTATTAGGAGTGCTAGGATAGCTTCTGTTTTCTAATAAGTAGTGCCTAACTCTAATTATAAGATTTAGTATCTAAGTGCTTCTAGTTCTAGCTAGGCAAAGTGGTATTTAGATAGAGAGAGATAGTAACTAGACTTCTAAAAAAGTATTAGTAAGAAATATAAGTATATTAGATATTTTTCCTTAGTTTATAAATAGATAATAATATTATTAATATATATAAGTATAAACTGCTAGAAGTAGGGTCTAAATAGGTATTCTATATAATATTAGAAAAAGGCTAGGGATAAGGTGAGGCTTATAGTAGTAACTATAAAATATTTATAGCTATAGTAAGGGGTAATAAATACTGTTTTCTATTTATCTTTAAGAGTAATTAGTTAATTAAAGAATCTTTTAGTGATATTAACTACTAAGAAGATATTACTATTAGATAAGGAGTTAAGGATCTTATTCTATTAGGAAAGTAGGTAAGTATCTAACTTTATTTTAGTATTAACTTAATAGAGGTTAATAATAATATATAGTTTGCTATTCTGCTAGATAATAAATACTAGAGCAGCTACTAGATAAGGTTCTTCTAAGAGTACCTTTTTAATAATATTAGCTTTTAGTAAGAGGTTTAGAATAGTATCTATCTCTATTTTATCTTATTAAGATAAGAAGTATAGATATTAATATAGGTTAGTAATATTAGCATTATCCTTAAATAGAATAGGTATATTAATACTATTATTAAATCTGCCTATACTAGTAGTAAATAATAGGTAAAAGTTATTAATAAGCTGCTAGACTTAATATTTATACTCTTAGCTCTAATAGTTAGATATATCTATAGTAATATCTAGGAGATTATTATTATATTTCTATAGTATATAAAATAGATACCTATTAGGATATTTTAGGTTAAGAGGTTTATTATCTAGGCTATCTAGGCCTAATAAATCTGTGAGAGAAATAGCTAAAGATATATTAATAATAAAGATATCTACTAATAAGGTAACTTTAATATATTATAATAAGCCTAGGTGTTATCCTTTATATATTATTATTAAAACTAATCTAAAATTTAAAAAAGAAAGAATATAGTTCTAGCTAGTAGTAATAGTATATAATAGTAACCTATATAATAGATACTATAGGTTAGAGAAGGAGCAGGATTATAAAGTATAACTATAAGGTATAACTAGTAGCACTTAGTGTTAAATTAGTATATTAAAACTATAATTTAGAGGAAGAATATAGTCCTAATCTATATATACTTATACTTATTAATATTATAATAGTTAATATAGTATAGTTAAAGTAATAGAGATAGAATTACTATTATCTATAACTAGGTGGTTATTTTTATATAGATTACTCTAATAGATATAAAGGGTATATTTATATAAGAAATATCCTCTAAGAATAAAGTTATAAGATATAGAATTAGTAATATATATTAGTTTATTAACCTTAAGGATAAAACTATCTTATCTTTATAGAATAATAGGAATAGTAGCTATAGAGAAAATTAAAGGTTCTCTCTAGCTAATACCTCTAAGTTAGAAAGATTTATAGGATTTAATATTAATATCTAGATAATACATATTTATAAACTTTTATTTAATTAGTAATAGAGCTAAGTAAGTGTCTAGCAGAGTAGTATATTTAAGGCCTAATAGGGTATAAATAACTATATTTAGATAGGAGTAGAAGTTAAATTAGTAGAATATTCTATTAACTATAAGAGATATATAAGTCTTAATAAGAGTATAAGAGGAAACTTAAGTTATATATTTAATATCTAACTAATCTAAGGCTTTATTAATTATAAGTAGAATGCTTAGTATAATCTATTTATTCTCTACTTATAGAATATTATTTTCTAGGAAAGATTCTAAATTAGGGATAATAGAGGGTAAGATAGTATATTCCTTATATTAATCTATATCTATCTTAGTTATAGGTAATATTAGAGGTTTAATATTAAGGGATAAATTTAATATAGATAGTAGAGTTTATATATTATTATTAATAATAATATAATAGTTTAGTATTATAATATAGAATATTATAGGTAACTTCTAGCTTTATTTAGCCTTAATATAAGATATCTTTATAGTAAGGATGTTTTTATAGTAAAGTACTAATAAGGCATATTCTATAATTAGTAGTTACTGAGAGAGTTTAAAGACTCTAAATTAGAGAAAGAGTTATAGGAATTATAGCTATTATTATAGTAAAGATTATAGCAAAGTAATAGAGATATAGATAGTAATTAATTACAAAAATCTTTAATAGTAATATAGGCTTTAATAGGTTATAGAAACCTATTACTATTAGGTTAGTATCTTTAATATAGAGGGTGGTTAGTATCCTGCTTATATTAATAATTATTAATCTATTCTTATTAATTATTATAAGTAGGGTTTAAAGTTAGTATACTAGGTTAACTAGATTTATTCTTTAGCAGTTTATCTTTATTATAATAGTTCTAAGAGTTATTCTATTTATTATAATATCCCTAATATATCTCCTAGTTATTATATTAGGGATAGAAGTTATTATATTATTAGTTATAAGGTCTATAATTATATACTAAATACCTATCTTAGTTCTGTTCCTAGTAGTAATCCTAGTTATAATTGTTATAGTATTAATTATAACCTTATTCCTAGAAGCAGTTATTATAGTATTAGGTGTAGAAGTTTTAATAATCTCCTTATAGGTAGTTATTATAATTATAATATTAATAGTTATCTACTATATTAAGCTTCTTTTAAATCTGTTCTTAGAGTTTATAGTTTTATCTCTAGCTTATTTATATAGTATATTTTTTAGTAGAAATCTGAGATTTAAGGTTCTGCAAAGTATTATAACTACTAAGGTAGATAAGAGCTACTAGGTCTAGATCTATTTTAAAGATAAGACGTTAATATTAGCTATCTTTATTATATTTACCTGCTTTATTATATAATCTAATCTTTCTGTTAATATATATCTATAATAGTAATATATTTTTATTAGTAAAGGTATACTTAAGCTAATTAGCTTTAATAAGTATAGCTCTATAATCCTTCTAGAAATGTTCTAAGAGTAATATTTTCTATAGGTTAAGGTTAGAGGTTATTTTAATATACTAATAGTAAGGAAGTAAGTTAAACTATTTGCTACTATCTGTTTCCTTTATTAAGATACTATATCTAAGTATGTAAGTAACTATATTAGCTTTATATAGTGCTATAAGATAGTTAATCTTACTAATATATAAAGATACTAGTGTTTTAGTGCTGTTATATATAAATATCTTAGACTTAAGCTTCTCCTTATTAATATAAGGTTTATATATATATAGCTATTAATAATTATAAAAATAACTAAAAAGGCTATTTTTATAGGCCTGGAAAGAAGATAAATATCTATTACTATAATAATTAACTAGCTATTATAATTGCTATAGAGTGGAGAAATAATAGAAAGAGATCTCTAGTTAAGGAGGGAGTTATTAAGGGTAGCTTTATATAGAAAAGGGTATTTAAGAAAAGAACTAAGAGAAGGTAATAGGTATAGAGTTCTAAAAGGTTTTTACTTATCTAGGCTAATACCTAAAAGTTATAGATAGCTATTTCTATAGGTTAGTAGTATTAGTAAGTTATTATATATAAGAAGATAAAGGTTAAGAGTTAGCTCTCTTCTTACCTTTATAGTATTTAGGAGGTAATATCTCTACTTTAGATTATAAGTTTTTCTTAGTTACCTCTAAGCCTCTTATAACTTAGTTAACTACCTATAGTAGTTTATTAGGATAAGGAGCTAGGATTATTAAAGAGCTATTATTAAGATTATATTAAGCTAAGTTCTTAATATTTTCCTAATAGGAAGGTAATAATCTATATAATATACTAATAGCTATATTAACTTACTTATCTGTGATATATTATTTCTATTATAAGTATTATCTATTATCCTATAAATCTATAAGAATATATAAAATACTAGTGTCTAGTAAGAATTAGCACCTAGTAATAGGGAATATTAAGCTAGTAGCTAGCTAGGCTAGATATATAGCTAGGCTGCTATATAATTAAGTAGGTTTCTCTAGAATATATAGGCTAGGTCTAGAACCTAATATAACACTATAATCCAGATTACTTACTATTATATTAGTCTTATTTATATATCTAATATATAGTTTAGGAAAATTAAATAGCTATTTAGGCTATTAAAGGGGTAGTTTAAAGATAGTAATAGATACTAAGTTATTAAATAGTAGAAAAGGGAAGCTAAGTATTAATATATCTTATTCTTAGATATCTACTTAAGGGGAATATATTAATAGAGTTATAAGGTTATATAACTATTATCTAATATTTAAAGGGATATCTAATAGTAATAAAGGGGGTGAAACTAAAGGTAAGAAACTAAGGTTTTCTAGATATACTCTAATAATATAAGTAGTCTGCTCCTCTACTATTTTATTCTAAGTTATAGGTAAGAGAGATATAGAAGATAGTAATAATTATATAAGTGTATTTATAACTTTATTCTCTACTAATAGTAAGGTTATTAGTATTAAAGATATAGATTATATAGGAGGTTAAATAATAGAAAGAGGATAAGATTAGATTAGAGGTTAAAAGAGAAAAGCTAGTAGCTTAGATAGAGGTTTAAATAGTAGATATTAGTTAGTTAATAGTGCTAATTAGATAGGAGGTAACTAGATCCTTCTATAAAGGTAGTATACCTATTTAGAAGATTTAAGAGAGGCTAAGCTTAGTTATTTCTCTTTTCTAGCTATTAGGAATAGTTATATAGTTAGTTTTAGTATAGTAGTTACCTTTAACTACTAGTTAGGTTTTTAGTTTTATAAGTATAAACTATAAGAGTCTAAATCTAATAATTAATAGGAAGTTATATCTATTAGTAGTAGCTAATATAAGATTATTTTTAGAGGTTTTATAGGTTTTAATATATAATTAGATATAGAAGTTATATTTAAGGTAGCTAAAGTTATCTATATAGTTACTAAATTAGAAGCAGTAATTAATAATTTGTTTTATAAAGTTATAATAACTATAAATAATATATTATTAATTATTAAAAATAGCACTCTATAAGTTAGTGCTATAGATATATATATAGTATCTATTAGTTAATCTATTATTATAATATTTAATATAGAGCTTAAGCTACCTACTATTATTATATTAGCTACTATAGCTGCTTTCTTAGATATAAAGTAACTTTTAGAGTTTTAAGGTTTAGTATTTCCTCTTAGATAGGCTATAATATATATATAAAAAGGATATTTATTTATATTATAATAGATTTAAGGTTAAATCTCCTTAAGTAGCAGGGATTCTAGATATATCTTAATAGGAGTAACTAAGTGGAAAGGGAATATAGGAGTAATAGTATTATTAATAGCCTTACTTATAGTATATCTAAGATCTAGAGATCCTATTTAAAGGTGTTATTATTACTATAGTTAGAGGAGTAAAGATAAGGTTTTAGACTTTATAATTATATTTAAGGTTAAAATAGAGTTTTAATTAAATTAGAAGGTAAAGAGGGGTTATACTACTATATAAAGAGCAAAGCTTTATAATAAATAATAAAGGATAAATAGAACTATCTATAATAGGTAAATAAATATATCTCTTAATAAGTCTCTAGAGTGTGATATATCTAGTAAGACTAAATATATAGGCAGGGGTTACTATAGGAAGGAGGTCTACCCTGGTGGGAGACCCACTCCACGTTATGTGATATGTCTAAGGTGCGCGGCTTTGC
The DNA here is from genome assembly GCA_036785495.1 of Colletotrichum neosansevieriae. Taxonomy (NCBI): domain Eukaryota; kingdom Fungi; phylum Ascomycota; class Sordariomycetes; order Glomerellales; family Glomerellaceae; genus Colletotrichum; species Colletotrichum neosansevieriae. The sequence continues at coordinate 358,455 of JAVHLV010000026.1, read as the reverse complement.
TGGCCTTGGAGGGATCTCGCCAGATATCCTCTACTACTATGCTCTCCACCCATGTCCCGTCGAGACCCTCAAAACTGACGCCCAACTCAACAGACGGCCACGCCCAAGACGGACAATTACGATCACTGCATGCTTCCCTCGACCTAGTAGGCGAAAGAGCCGTCCAGGAAAGACTACGCCCAAACGTCGTCTCGCGCCTCCAATGCCCCGCCACGTTCTTCGCCCCCGTCATCCGGCCCAGCTTTTCCGTGATGGACGACAAAGCCACCAGCCTATCCGAGTAGTTCGTAAACTGGCAAGCGCTGTACCTCTCAACCAAGCCCATCCACGCAGGACCCAATATCAACTCCACGTCCTCCGCCGACAACCCCAAAGCAGCGTCATCACGAAACTCCCGAGCCAAATTCCTCAAACCCGCCCCGAGCAAGTCCCATTCGCCGATAACGCTCCGCCACGACTGCGTATACGACACGCTGTGCGTCTTGGCCCTCGGAACAAACCCCAAATTCTTCTTAGGGTCGTGCTCACCGGCACGGAGCTCATTGCACTCCCAAAACAGCGCGTCCCTCGAGAAATACAGCATCCGCCGCGACAGCGCGCGCTCCTGCACACACCAGCCCCTCGAAAGCAGATGCGACTCTTCCATGGCAGTTTCGACAGGCGGGCCCCGCAGCCCGACAAGCCGCATCTGTGTCTTCTTACCCAGGAAGACATCTTCGAATTCGATGGTCACGTCCTGCGTAGGGCCAAACTGCAGCGCAGGCCGATCGGCGAGCATCCCGTCGGCACAATCGTGCGAGCTACTAGCCGCGACCGTGCACATCGCGTTCTCGTAGTACTGGCCCATCCTCGTCGCTTCAACGGGCCAGTCGGACGTGGAGTCCCCGGCGTGCCTTGCCTGGATGATGCACAGGGCGTCGACCCAGAGGTACCGGATGCCAAGTCTGCGGGTGACGACGACAGCGTCCTGGATTGTCTGCGGGAGTTTGGTCCAGGGGATCGAGGAGAGCTGTTGGGTTAGGTTGGTGCTCGTGGTTTTGTAGTTCGCGCCGGATGTGCCCCAGCAGTAGCTCAACGTCACGTACTCGCCCTGTCGGTTGCCTCCTTCCACCAGCCGAATGAACGGCACGCCGTCTGCATGTTCGTGGTTCTGGTCTCCTCTCAGCGTCGGCCTCACGTCGATGACATGCGTAGGCAGAGGAGGAAAGCATCCGTCGACATCCCGGTGTCCTGCAGGAACAGGAAGTCGACAGGATTCGTGGCCATCTTTGCAAGTTCGCAACCACCCATGAATGATTCTGATAACAGAGTCGAAGTGCGCATCTTCCTTAAAATTTGCTTCAAAAAACAGTCACGCCGCGTTAGCAAGAAGGCAAAAATCCATTCTTCACAAACCTGAACGCGGTAAACCCCCATCAGAATGTTACGAGTGAAATCACCCACGTATTATCTGCCCAGCAGCCTCCCCAGAGGGAGGCGTCGACAGACTCGCATCACACCATCCCCTCTCAGGCAAGACGATCTGAAACTTGATCGTGCTCCACGAGTAGTCCAGGTCCGAGAGCTGCCAACACACCTGCACCGGGTGGACGCAGCCCTCGAGGGCTTCGAGACTCGTCAGACTGTAGACGATCTCCTGCCGGACGATGCGGCACAGGTTGCAGCCGGCGGCCGCCGAACCCTCCAGGTGCGCGTAGCTGGGGAAGAGGTCGACCCAGTCGCCGTACCCGGGCGTCTGCGCCTTGGCGAGGGAGTAGGCTTCCACGAGGGCGCGACGGCATTTGCCGCAGTCGTCGCCGCTGATGGTGATGGACATGGCTTTGTGGAGGTGTTCTGTTTTTTTGCGATTGCCTACCTAGGCGTTGTTGCCGTGGATGAGAGAGCTGTGGCGGCGGCTCTGCTTATGCGCGGGTTCGTGAGACTTGGCGGGGCAGCCAATCAGAGTTGTATGTGACGGGCTTCATCACCTGCAGCAAGCGTCCTTCTATCCTTCTATGAGCAGGCCATACTTCTTGAGGCCTCAACCCGTCACGAATTAGGTAAGGTAGGTATGCAAGATGCCAATCTCGATCAAATCACGACTTTACCGTTTGGGCGGTAGTGAATCTGTCAGATATCAAACCGCCAGAGACATCCCTGGAAAGCATCTCCAATCCCCAAAACCAACATCCATCCCCAGCTTTCCCCGCACCCCCCGGCCTGAGCTACGCCATCTTCCCCAACCCAACATCATCAGCCGAGACCCTCCAAACTCTAAACGCCTCGGTGCTCGGTGCTCGTCATCACAGGATGCGCATACTGAGATACACATGTGTTTAGCATCCCAGCTCCCCCGAATCTAATTCATCAGCCACCCCACGAACCCAAAACGCAATAGCACCATTCAAGCTCTGCAACTTCGCCGTAGCCACGTCGCGTGCGCAGTCCAGCCAAAGCCAAGCCAAACTACATACCCTCTATTCAAATCCCGCCTGAACTCCCGCGTGGTTAGCCTCCCGCAAGCTTCAGCATGACCACCAATATCTCTCCCCTTACCCTGGAGGTGCTCCCCAAGTCCTTCCAGAAAAACCCATGCCTCGGCAGTCGTTCGTCTCGGCTCAGCCAAGTTTGCCGACCGGGATGACGTACCCAGCTTCCAGCTCATAATACTGCGTACGTACGGTACTCCCTTCTCCAACTTTCAGGTAAAGCATGAATGGAATTCAATCATCCGATTCCAAGACATCTCTACCCCTGTTTTTTTTCCCCCAACAAAAACAACATGTGGCACCCTAAGCTTACCTCCTACGCGCATCCGTCCCGCCGCCGCCGCCGCCCAAGATCTGGAGCTAGAGCTGTCGTGCCGAGGGAGGAGCGGAGGGGGGCCGGGCTACAAACTTCTACTTAACATGCACATGTCCCCGTCGATGCAGTTTTTGGACCATATAGTCCTGTCAACTCCTCAAGGACTGCTTCGTAGCGATAACATCCTGAACTCACATACTTCGCCCATACCGTAACCCGTCTCCTCAAGATGGATCCAAAACCAGCCATGTCAGCCCCCCAGATGCGCCCAGCAGTGTACGTCCTCCTCATCCCATACTCTTACTATCTCCAAGTGTAAACGTCCCAGAAAACTAACACTTTCCCTCAAAGCCGTCACCGCGGCCTCCTCCTGGCCACAATGCTCATCACCACCGCGGCCGTCGGCATCAAATACCGAGCCAACAGCATCAGGACAAACGAGCTGAACCAGCGATCCCGCGCTCCCTACTACGTGAGCGTCGACCGCAGCGGTGGCGGCATCTAGCTAGGGTACGACAGCTTTCGACAAACACGGCGAGGGGACCATCCATAATCATATTTCGTCTTTCTTTCTTTTCTTTCCTTCTCATCGAAGTGATACATATATACACAACAGCCCTGTCCTTTGAATTGGGCAGCGCGCGGTGTGCGCGGCGCGGACACATGACTCAGAGGCTGTGTTGTGGAACAAAGATGTTCGGTGCATCAAGCGGGGACCTTAGATGACGCATACGGTTCACGAAGCTACGAGAACGAGGCGACTAGGAGACGGAATAGCTCTACTTTTTATAACGTGTCAATACAGGAGACTAGGACGGTCGGTCTTGACAAGAGGATGGGAAACCCAGACCGGATCTAGACAGACTAAAAACAACATCATTACTCCATCTACATGTCCAAGCTCAAGAACGCAGAAATGCTCGCGACTCATATGCGGTATGCCTGAAAAAGGAACATCTCAAACAAACTCCCAGAGAAAAAGGGCCTCTGGTTCCAAACGCCCCGGCGATGCGGTATAATCACCAACCCATGACGGTGGTATAGCGCGCCAGAAAATGCCCAGCAAAATCTCAAACCGCGTGTTGTCCCCTTTTACATAGAGCTCCGCTTCGTCGGCGCAAGGCTCTCACTGTCGGAATCATCCCCTGACGAACGGGCAATCTCCTTGCCCTTCGCCTTTGCACTCAGAAAGCCCACCTTGGGCTCCAACATACTCTTACGACTGGCCGGACGCTTTCCGGTCGTCCTTCTCACCATCTTGGGTCTCTCCGGGCCACCGGCGCCACCGCCTTCCTTTCTGGCAGCCTCGGGGCTGGCGAGACCGGCAACTTTCTGTAGTTCCTCGCCGGATGAGTTGCGCCGGGTGTTCGGCGCAGTGGAGTTCGAGTTCGTCTTGAGCCCGCGTAACTCCCTGGCCACGTCCGCGAAGCTCTCCTCCAAAGTCTTCATTCGTGCAAGCACAAGCTTGCTCATGCGGTTACTGTCACCCGCGTCCTGGCCACGTCCCGCCCCGCCTAGTCGCGCGTCCTTCATCAGGGCCATGGCCATCTGAGTTTGGAAGCTCGACGGCATGCCGCCGGTGGGGTCGTCGGGAGCAATGTTATCCGACAGAATGCTCATGTCGACCGAGGACAGTCGTCTCATCTGATTAGGGCGCAGCCGTTGGTCGATGCCGCTTAGGGCCGCGCGGTTTGGCGCAGTCTGTACTGCGTCCCGAGGTGGCAGTATAGGCCTGGGTCGTGTGTTGGTAGTTACGTACGTTTGACGGCGCGGCGAGCGATGGCCGCTAGTGGCGGCCGGTTCGACGACCGCCGTCCGACCATTCTGTACGCGCGCTCGAGTTGGCGGCGGGTCGGGCGAGTGAGATGACGAGCTGGGCGGCCGACGCAATTCCTGCGGAGCGTAAAGTATCGTGTTGGTCGACATTGTCCGGCTGTGGGGTATGCGACGGGCAGAGCGAGGGGTCGCCGCAATGGACGGCCGTCCGCTCGATCCCAGAGAAGACGAGGGAGGGGGAGCACTAAAGCGTTTAGATATCGGTGTCGTCGAGTTGAAATAGTCGTCGATTTGGGTTTGGTGAATGACCGGACCCCGACGGCTCTCGCCTGCATTGGTTGCGATGTCCTCCTCTTCTTCCTCGTCATTCGTGACGAGTTCATCATCGCCATCTGCGTCCGTCTGCATGTTCTCTTCTTCCTTGGCCTTGGTAGCCGCGGCTATACCCCGGAAGAAAGAGCCGATGGCCGGCTGTGACATAAGATCGGCTGGATCGCTTGCTGCCGATCTGATATCTGATATCTGACGCGACCTCTGGGTCCGGGGCTCTTTCGACAGACTTAGCCGCCTATGCCAATCTGGTCGAATGCTCTGACCACCATCCATCGTCGGCCACTGTTGAACTTGAGGAGAAGCGTCCGCCTCGTCGTTCCGATCCATCCAACTCTGGATTGCATTCTGCGTCTTCCTTCGCTCATGGCGCCTCTGGTTTCGCAGAGTGCTGATGCCGGGACCTCGGCGGAACACCTCTTCAAGGGCGTGATCTTTTTGGTAGCCCGTAACAGATTCTTCGCGCACCCGAACATTGGGGCTGAACAAAGCCGAACGAGCAGCCGGGTCGGCGAACGAGATTGTTCTGTCGCGGCTGTGGTGGTGGTTTTCTACGAGATCAGTTGGCTCGAACATTGACGGTGCGAGCCAGTATTTCTCGTAGAGGTAGATGAAGAAGAGTAGAGGGAAATGCGTGAGCTTGATGATGGTTCTGTTCAGGCGCACGAACTGCCTCAGAGGCATGCAGTATCGCAATGGCATCAGCAACCAGGCAAAGATATTTCCTGGGGCGACGTAGGAGAAGAGGGCGTCGTTCTTGACCATGGAAATCGTGTTGATAGCAAACAGGAACCTGATATACGTAAGCCACGTGTAGGGAGGTATGGCCTTCCAGTACTCACTGATGTTCCTCTCTGGCGTTGGAGGCGATTTTCATAAACGAGTTGGTCAATACCGTGATGAGAATTGTGCTACATTTGTTAGTTTAAGCAGTCATCAAGGAAAACGACCAGACTTACACAACGACGAAGTGACATAATATCAAGAAAAAGGCCATCAGGCCTCTTTCAAGCCAATTGTACACTGGCCATCTGTTTCGAATTAGATGTGGAACATTATCTCGTACACCATGTTGACTTACACGTCCCAAGCGGCTGGAGTGAAGCCCATCAAAATCTGGAATATCCTGAAGGCGATGTCCGCCGCATCGTTGTTGCTATCGGCAAGCGTGAAGAAGACGAAAAAGCCGCTGCAAGCGATCAGGATAAGAATTGCAACCGCTGCCAAGTCAACCGCCATCAAACGGAAGGCGATCAGCAGCTGGGAAAAGTACGGGTAGTGATCCAGCACACTGAAAATACGAGGCAGCAGCAAGATGGCATTCGCTGCTAGGACATCATAAGCCGAGTCATTCCAGTGCTTCGGGTCCACGAGGAAGACTCCGTATACGCGCATGAAGTAGTAGACAATCAACAGAAGTAGAATTCCCAGATCGAAGACGTTCCAGAAGCTCATGATGTAGAGCGAGAAGCCCTGCTCGTTGAACCCGACAAGCTCATCCAGCATGAACCCGGCACTCCAAAACCAAAAGATCAGCTCCAACGAGCTGATACGAGCCGAACGTTGGGCGAGGACTGCAAGGAACAGGCCGATCAGGACGAGGAGCGACAGCGTCGAAAGAAAGAATCTGTATCGTGGAACCCGCAATCGAGATAGTTTGAATAGAGACGCCTGGCGAGGATCGTAGAGAATAACGCTGCGTCTTCCTGGCACTGCCTGGTTTGGCAGGGCTTCCTTTTGACTCTGTCCTCCTAGAAGGGGCGTGCGCGCATCTGGCTTGCCTGGAACCGGAGAACGTGGAGGCTCGCGATGTAAGCTGTCTTGCGACGAGTAGAAGCTAATCGCTCCGTTCCAGATAGCCTCCAGCTGCTGCACGACCAACGGATGAGCCAAGAAGTGCTTGGCAGAAGCCCGAATAGCGACTTCAAGCGTCGAGGTTCGGGCTGCGGTGAGGCGGGCCTTGTTTTTCGGGTCGTTTTTCGGGGCGTTCGCCGGCTGGGCTCCGGGGAGTCCCTGGAGGGGGTAGAAGTCATAGGACAGGGCGTCGATCATTTCGCGGGTGTTGTATTCCTTGAGCAGTTTGAGAGCCAGCAGCTCACATACCAAGGCTCTGGTGTAACTAATCCCAGCATTACCCGGGTACATTTGGGCTTCCTTGTTGAACTGCAAGCAGTTCGCCATGAGGCAATACAGGGTCGCGCGGTTGAACTGCTGAGCCCTGACTTGTTGCTGCATAGGCTTGACCAGGAACTGAGAGACCTGGGGCGAGCGAATTTGATCCCATGTTAACGTCGTTTCGGTTCGTGACTGAATGATGATGCGGATTGCGTGGGTAATGCTGTATATCGGTAGAGAGTCTGCAAGGAAAGTTGGTGTTAGTCCATAGATCTAAAGCACTGATCATCAGGGATGTTGCGCACCAAGATATGCCTCTGAGAAAAGAGGCAGAACGGGCATGGACCGGTTGGCGTGGTCCTCGTCGTCGAGACCGTCCGCGTCTTCCCCGGAATGACCTAGGCCATCATCTTCTTCCTCTTCCTCCTCCTCTTCTTCGTCCTCCTCGGCCTCAGTTAAGTCGGCTACGGCATGTCGTGCGTCAGGGGGGTAGCGGCGATAAGCCGGACCAGGAGACGGCGAGTGTCTATCGTGCAATCGATCGATTCGACGGGCGCGGTTGCTCTGCTTGGGTCGCAGCAGAGAGGAAAACATTGTCCAGTCGCAGTTTGAGATGCAGCCCGCCGCCTTGTATTATCGCGTCTCACAGCGCCATGGGGTCAAACCAAGGAACAGTAACAGGAGGCGCGAAGATGGGCGGTAGTTCAAGAGCACCGGCGCGACTGGAAAGGGGTGGAGTTCTCGAGCCGGTTGGGCGGTGGAAGTGAGAGGCCGTACCTAGAGAGCGCAGCGGCAGGCCAAAGGGGAGGCGCGAAAAGACGAAGTGAAGTAGGGGGAGGTGGCAGGTCAAGCGCGGGAGTAAATAAGAAAGTCCAGACCCGGTAGTCGCAGGCAAGGTCAGGGTCAGGCCGGTCCAGGATTCCCTGTGGTTGAGACGCAGAAGACGCAGGAAAGGATGCAGTGTTTTGTGGAGAAACCGGACAGAGTCTTTCTTTCCTTCTTTCTGTGGAAAGAACAGACGACGGACAGGAAAAGGGATGGTAGATGGTAGAAGAGTACCTAAATAACCTAGGTAACGGTTCAACCCAGGTCTCTTGAGAGTGAAAGGAAGAGAAGACACTAGGTGTGGAAAGTGTTAGGAGAGGACAACGATCGAGATTCGTAGAGGACGATGGGATTTTTAGCGTCGTTGGACAAGTAGAAAGCTAAGCACGGCAAGGCCAGCGATACTGCATCAGGCAGTCAGTCCTCCGGCAAAGTACTGTACAGAGTGGTCTTAAGGAGACGAGGAGGCAAGGCACGGAGAGGCAAGGTAGGTAGGGGCCGATCAGGCCTCTCCGCAAATTCCCAGCTGTGAGAACAAAGCTGGCTGTTGGCAGCGAAGGAAGGTAGGTGAGGTGAGTTGAGGAGGTTTTCTTGGAAGAGAAGGGGGAGCTGACGATGGGAAAATAGAAAATAGTCGGTGACGACGGCATTAGACGGGATGGCCTGCGATAAGAAGATGCACACCACCCCATTCGCTACCTTGCCTTGCCTTCCTACATAAGGTAGGTACTACACGCAGTAGGTACGTGCCTTAACCCCCGAACCGCCACACACCAACATGCAGAAAGGGCAGTGACACTACCACACTTCTCAGTCGATGCCATGGAATCCCCTTTTTGGAGGTACACTCTTCCAGGATGACCTTCAAAAAGAAGAGAGATGGAAAGAGCGACGCGCTTACCTGCCTGGCCGGCAGTGGAGCTGAGCGTCAGTCACGTCGCGCGAGGTACTCTAATGGGAGGTGCTCTTTCTGTGGGTTTTCGTAGCATCTGAGTGCGCAAAGTCCACTATCCCATCCAAGATCCAAGGTCGCCCACCGTGGCTAGGCCCTTGAGATTGATGAATCAGGTCCTCGCTAGATATCCCAAGACGTTCTAGTGCACGAAATCCCTGGACGCTCGGTTTGGCCTCTAAAAAGTGGGGGACGCTGCTGCGAAGTGCTGCAAGTGCTGCAAGTGCCTCTCTCGCCATTGTGGGAATCGGGGAATGGCGAGGCCACGCAGCTGCGTGAACCCACGGGCCCTTCGCCTGCGAAATGACACCAATTAAACCCTTCCGGGATACCTTGTTCATTGTGCAGCGCTGAGCCCACAAGACGCTTAATCCTTGGATCCTCACACTAGGCAAGGCTTGCCTTGGACTACGGACCAAAAAGTATTCATAGATCGCTAGGTGCTAATGGGGAAAAGGTAAGAAAGTAAAAGAGCAACTGAAGAAAACACTACGCAGTAGAAAGCCAAGGGGGGTAGAGGCATTAACCATCGAGACACAGCAACACAGAATAGCATCCAACACTGCTTCATCCTGAATAAGAGACGAAGAAAAATCCCTCCACAATATCCCCGGCCATCAGACGAAAAACGGGCGAGACATGCAACCGCATAACTTCTCGTCTCGTCTTAGCTTCTCTCTCTCTCTCTCTCTCTCTCTCTCTCTCCAGCGTCCGGGAAGAAAAAAAAAAGAGTGGAGGACAGACATGGAGGGGTCGCAGACAGACAAGCTTGGAGACAGCCGCCGGTCTGAAGTCCGAGAGCCGAGAAACCTGCCGTTCCTGGGCTGTTGCGTGCATGTAATAAGGCGACAAGCGAAGCACCTCTCTGCTCTTTTACTGGAGTCGTTTCCGCCACTGCAGCCACGGGTATCATGCGTATGTGCGGCGGCGCTTCGTCACTTGATGCCCGGGGTTCGTGTTTGCGGTTGGCCTGGGCCCCTATTCTGAACCTCCTATGGTCGACACAACGGAACATGGACAAGACAAATTGACGCTCTCGCATCACCACCCGGGCGGCACTTTCACCCACGACTAACTCACGTCACGAATGCACATGTACACACCTCACCCTCCAAACGAGGCGATCAAGTCGGCGAGTCGGTCAACCCTCCGTGCCTTCAAACTCCCCTCATCCAGAGCTCCAAGGTCGCAATATTTTGCCTTGTGAAGCTTGAGTTGCTTCCGTTCCCACTCCCACCCCAGAGGCACCCCGACCCATTCGGCCCTCCCGTTGGTCAGATCCGTCACCGCCATTGGCATCGCCCACACACACGGATGCACAGATGGCACCTGCTCACGCGGTGCGACGCTGCATTTGGGGGTCACACCCGGACCGTGGACGAAAAGCTTGCGATGCCTGCTAGGTGTTTCTCCTGCACCACCGATTTGCGTGCGCGACCACTATGCTCCTCCCGTTCCTCATCTCATCCTCGACATGTTCGCCCTTGAGACTCGGCCAAGGTCACACTTACACAAACCACTTCCACAAGACCCGGAAACCATTTTACGTAGACAGCCGCAACATCCTGTGCTTGGCGATGCCCTCGCTTCTCCATTTTCCAGCCTCCTATTCCTCCTCCGCCTCACGAGTCACTGCACCACCCGCCAACTTCATCCTCCGCAATCTTGGATATCCCATGTCGTGTCAGGACCCTCATTTACGTGTCTAGGGCGCCCGGCCTGCACGCAAGCAGCAGCGGAAGCCCGTCATCCCAGGTTACATCGGAACACATGATCATCGGCGATTTTGTCGATTCAGATCTCCTCCAGGGTCTGAGCCATCGTCAGACTTCAGCCCACCACAGCACATCACCACATACAGCACAGCATAGCATAGCGTACAGGGCAGAGCATGGCATCTCAAGTTCTCATCGGCCCTGAACGAACCAACCTCGTGTTCCACCAAGCTGCCAGCGCAAAGACATGCATCTCGTCGGCGCTGCAAGCGTGCGAACCCGATGCTGGGCAACAGGAAATTCCCAAATTCCCGTCGTCTTCCAAACTTTTGTTGCGACTCAAGTCTGCCAGCGCTGTGCTTGGCCGCGATTTCCATGCTCTAAGCCATTTTTCCACAGGCCGGACCATTCCTGGCGTGTGTGTTCTTGCAGGGAAGAAATTGTGTCAGTCTCTGGCAAGACTAGCGGCTCGGCTACCGGAAAGGTGCTCAATATTCTGCGGCTCACCTAAGCTTAGCGCACATGCATGACCAGGAATGTCAGCATCGTCACTTGACTTGCTTCACACTGATACAATGCGTTCCTCCTTCTCGCGGTGAGGCTTCGGAATGCTAGCCGAGACCTACGGCCCAGACTCCCATTGCTAGAGCAGGCCTGCGTACGTTCCCGAGACCCATGACTGAGACGATACAAACACTTCTCTCAGAGTCAATTTGAAGTCAATAATGTTCACGAGATCAACACAACATTGTGTTGCGTCCTACATTGATCTCTTCAGATGAGTTAGCTGTGGGGTAATATAGCCATCCATTGAGTCAGTATCTCATTAAAAACTAAAGCCCAGGGGAAACTACGCAGCCGATTATACATTTTTGGGAAAGAAAAGAAAATTCGTCCTGAACCTGAACTACCTAAAGTCATGTTAATGAGCCAAAGCGCAACAAATACCATGACCCAAGTCGTTGACAGTAACGCTCCACCAGGATTGTCAGGACCGGCATCGGCGTTGCAAGGTGAGCAATGCCGTCACCTTGATCGGTGAGCACAGGTCAGCGGGACGTGGACCCCTCGTGCCCCTCCATCCACCTCTACTACGGTACCTTAAGGTAGGTTACCCGAACTTACTACCTATTCGTCGAGGTACCTTACCTCACACCTTACCTAACTCCAGCCTTTCGTCCCCCGCCATGGAATGACAGCGTCTTGGAAGAGAGCAAATAATCCCACCACAAATCGAGTCGTGACTTCAATGGCCCTTTTGCCAAGCCCTACACATAGCCACAAAATCATTTAGGAGCCATCGAAGCAAAACTCAATAGTGCGAGCCAGCCTCCAAAGAATCGAGTAAGTAGGTGGCAGATCCAGATCGTGACTCGGCCGTCGGGGTGATGCGTCGCGATCCACTCGGCCACCGCATCTCTCTTCAAGATTTGGCACTAGAGAGGAGAGAAAAAAAAATTCTGCAGGGACAACAACAAGATTGACCAAATTCTGCACCTCAATCTCACTCATTTTGATTTTGGGCGCAGTTTGCTGTTCGTCCAGACGTGCTGGGCTCTTCCCCGCGGCCCGCCTCTGGCTAGAAGCGGCAACATCAATCTTTTCTGCCCGCTTGGAAGATGGCGCTAACCCCTTTCCTGCTGACCGCCTGCTGTCAAATGCCGTATTCTGCAGTCGGAATCTGTGTCAGTGCAGCTCGCAGTCCCGCCGTCCCAGGATCGGGCCTGTTCATTGGCCAATCCACGCAAAGGTCTCTCACACACACCTGCCAGGGAGGGGACCAGACGAATTTTCTCTGGCTATGTAAAAAAAAAAACTTTTGGCTGCTCCCTCGTTTTCCGTTCTTTCCTTCTCCTTCTCTCTTTCTCCTCCTCCTGACATGGTTGTCTAGAACCTCACGCGACTTCCCGAAGATCTATCGTGGCAGATGATCGCTGGGAAGCTACTGAACCATCCTACGAGCCTCTGACGACGAGCTCACTGCCACATCCTCGACCACACATTTTTTTTTGCTGTATCCTCGCGAGAGTTTCTTCCCCCGTCGTTATCGTTGCCCCGCATCACACACGAAGACTCCCGATCATACAAGATGGCCGCCACCACCGTCTACCCTCCTGCTTCGGCCCGCCTCGTCGGCTCCGATGATGAGGGCCTCATGGCTCTTCAGCTCCCGGACGGCTCCGTCTATCAGGGTTACAGCTTTGGTGCTCAGAAGAGCATCGCCGGCGAGCTGGTTTTCCAGACCGGCATGGTGGGGTATCCGGAGTCGGTGACAGACCCCTCTTACCGCGGCCAGATCCTGGTAATCACCTTCCCACTCGTCGGCAACTATGGTGTTCCCTCGCGGGAGACCATCGACGAGCTCTTGGGCGATCTGCCCGCCCACTTCGAGTCCTCCCAGATCCACGTCGCAGGTCTGGTCGCCTCCTCCTACGCTGGCGAGGACTACTCCCACTTCCTGGCCGAGTCTTCCTTGGGCACTTGGCTGAAGGAGCAGGGCGTGCCCGCAATCTACGGCGTCGATACCAGAGCGCTCACCAAGCGCCTCAGAAGCCAGGGCAGCACACTTGGCAGATTGCTGCTCCAGAAGAAGACCATCACCAATGGCACCACTAACGGCCATGTCAACGGCGTTGCCTCCTTCTCCGCCGAAGACTTCCAGCCTGTAGACTGGGTGAATCCCAATGAGAAGAACCTCGTAGCTGAGGGTGAGTTTCGCCGAACACTCCTAGGTCCGGCTCATGCTCATCCTCTTTTTCAGTGTCCATCAAGGCTCCCAAGCTGTACAAGCCTCCCGCGAGCGTCGCCGTGAAGAAGCACCCGTCCGGTAGACCCATCCGTGTTCTCTGCCTGGATGTCGGAATGAAGTACAACCAACTGAGGTGCTTCCTCAAGCGTGGTGTCGAAGTCCTTGTGTGCCCTTGGGACCACGATCTCGTAAAACAAGCCGGCGAAGAGTATGACGGCCTCTTCCTGTCCAACGGTCCTGGTGACCCCGCCATGCTCGACATCACCGTCAAAAACATTCAGGCCGCCATGGAGAAGACCAAGACCCCCGTCTTCGGTATCTGCTTGGGCCACCAGCTGCTTGCCCGCGCCTCTGGAGCCAAGACCACCAAGATGAAGTTCGGTAACAGAGGTCATAACATCCCCTGCACGAGCATGATCACCGGAAAGTGCCACATCACTTCCCAGAACCACGGTTTCGCCGTCGATTCGAGCTCTTTGACCGCCGACTGGAAGGAGCTCTTCGTGAACGCCAACGACGGCAGCAACGAGGGTATTGCCCACCTGTCCAAGCCCTACTTCAGTGTTCAGTTTCACCCCGAGAGCACCCCTGGACCTCGCGACACTGAGTACCTCTTCGATGTCTTCATCAGCACCATCCAGGACTGCGCTGCCGACCCCAAGAAATTGAACGCCCCTGTGACGTTCCCCGGCGGCACCATTGAGGAGAATGAGCGCCTGCACCCTCGTGTCCGCCCTCGCAAGGTTCTTGTACTCGGCAGTGGTGGTCTTAGTATCGGACAAGCTGGAGAGTTTGACTACTCCGGCTCTCAAGCTATCAAGGCTCTGAAGGAGGAGGGCATCTACACTGTCCTCATCAACCCCAACATTGCGACTATTCAGACGTCCAAGGGTCTGGCCGACAAGGTCTACTTTTTGCCTGTCAATGCCGACTTCGTCCGCAAGGTCATTCAGTACGAGAGACCCGATGCCATCTACGTCACCTTCGGTGGCCAGACTGCTCTGCAGGTTGGTATCCAGCTGAAGGATGAGTTCGAGGAGCTTGGTGTCAAGGTTCTGGGTACACCCATCGACACCATCATCACCACCGAGGACCGCGAGCTCTTCGCCCGAAGCATGGACTCCATTGGTGAGAAGTGCGCCAAGTCCGCCTCTGCCAGCACCATCGACGAAGCCATGTCCTGCGTTAAGGACATTGGTTTCCCCGTCATTGTCAGAGCCGCCTACGCATTGGGTGGCCTCGGCAGTGGTTTCGCCAACAACGAGGCTGAGCTCTTCGATCTTTGTAACAAGGCTTTCGCTGCCAGCCCCCAAGTTCTCATTGAGCGCAGTATGAAGGGCTGGAAGGAAATCGAGTACGAGGTCGTCCGTGATGCTCAGGATAACTGTATCACGGTGTGCAACATGGAGAACTTTGACCCTCTGGGCATTCACACCGGCGACTCCATCGTCGTTGCTCCTTCTCAGACATTGTCGGATGAGGACTACAACATGCTGCGTACCACAGCCGTCAACGTCATTCGTCATTTGGGCGTTGTCGGAGAGTGCAACATCCAGTACGCTCTGAACCCCTTCTCTAGGGAGTACTGCATTATCGAGGTCAACGCCAGGTTGTCGAGATCCTCCGCGCTAGCGTCCAAGGCTACTGGTTACCCACTGGCCTTTATCGCTGCTAAGCTTGGCCTCGGCATTCCTCTCAAGGACATCGCCAATAGCGTCACCAAGTCGACGTGCGCGTGCTTTGAGCCTTCGCTTGATTACGTCGTTGTCAAGATGCCTCGTTGGGACTTGAAGAAGTTCACTCGTGTCTCTACTCAGCTGGGCTCTTCCATGAAGAGTGTCGGTGAGGTCATGAGTATCGGCAGAACCTTTGAGGAAGCCATCCAGAAGGCTATCCGCGCTATTGATTTCAATAACCTCGGCTTCAACGAGACCAAGGCCTTGATGTCCATCGATGATGAACTTCAGACTCCCTCCGACCAGCGTCTGTTCGCCATTGCTAACGCCATGCATTCTGGTTACTCGGTCGACAAGATCTGGGAGCTCACCAAGATCGACAAGTGGTTCTTGCACAAGCTCAAGGGCTTGAGCGACTTCTCCAAGAAGATGACCAACTACACCACGAGCGACATTTCCAAGTCTCCTGACATCCTCCTTCAGGCCAAGAGACTTGGTTTCTCTGATCGTCAGCTGGCCAAGTTCTTGAGCTCCAACGAGATCGCTGTCCGCACTCTGAGACAGGAGGCGAACATCATGCCCTTCGTCAAGCAGATCGACACGGTTGCTGCCGAGTTCCCTGCTGTCACCAACTACTTGTACCTGACTTACAACGCCTCTGAGAGCGACATCTCCTTCGATGACCACGGCATCATGGTCTTGGGCTCTGGTGTCTACCGCATCGGTTCCTCCGTCGAGTTCGATTGGTGCTCAGTGAAAGCTGTTACTACCCTCAGGGCGGACAATTTCAAAACCATCATGGTTAATGTAAAAATCCCACCCCATGACCACCAATATCACAGAATGTTGTGAACTTAAGCTAACATCCACAACAGACGAACCCAGAGACTGTCTCCACCGATCATTCTGAAGCTGATCGGCTCTATTTCGAGGTTCTTGACCTCGAAACTGTTCTCGACATCTACACCCTCGAGGCCTCTGAAGGAATTCTCGGCGCCATGGGTGGCCAGGCCCCTCAGATGATCGCCTTGCCACTGCACCGTGCCGGTGTCAAGGTCCTTGGTACCTCCCCTGAGATGATCGACAACGCCGAGAACCGCTATAAGTTCTCCCGTATGCTGGATACAATTGGTGTCGACCAGCCCACCTGGAAGGAGTTGACCAGCTTCGAGGACGCTAAGAAGTTCTGCCAGAAGGTGTCCTACCCAGTCTTGGTGCGACCTTCTTACGTTCTGTCTGGTGCTGCCATGAACACAGTCTACTCTGAGCAGGATCTCGAGAACTACCTTGCCCAGGCTGCAGAGGTCTCGCGTGAGCATCCCGTTGTCATTACCAAGTACATCGAGAACGCCAAGGAGATTGAGATGGATGCTGTTGCTAAGGACGGTGTCGTTGTTGGCCACTTCATCTCTGAGCACGTCGAGAATGCTGGTGTTCACTCTGGTGATGCTACTCTCATCCTTCCCCCTCAGGACTTGGAGCAGGAGACGATTGCCAGAATCGAAGAGGCCACTCGCAAGATTGGTGCAGCTCTGAACGTCACTGGTCCTTTCAATATTCAGTTCATCGCCAAGGACAACGACATCAAGGTCATTGAGTGCAACGTCCGCGCCTCTCGATCTTTCCCCTTCGTTTCCAAGGTCATGGGCGTCGACTTGATCGAGATGGCCACCAAGGCCATGAGTGGCCAGCCTTTCGTCGAATACCCTCCCACTCAGATCCCTGCGGACTGCGTCGCATGCAAGGTCCCCCAGTTCAGTTTCTCTCGTCTGTCTGGCGCCGACCCCGTCTTGGGTGTTGAGATGGCTTCCACGGGTGAGGTTGCTTGCTTCGGTGTTGACAAGTACGAAGCCTACCTCAAGGCTTTGATTTCCACTGGATTCAAGATCCCCAAGGCCAACATTCTTCTGTCCATGGGTTCGTACAAGGATAAGAAGGAAATGCTTCCTTCCGTTGAGAAGCTTGCTCGCCTTGGCTACAAACTTTTCGCCACTGCCGGTACCGCCGATTTCCTCCAGGAGCACAACATTCCTGTTCAGTACCTGGAAGTCCTTGCCAACGAGCAAGAGGACCAGCGTTCGGAGTTCTCTCTTACTCAGCATTTGGCCAACAACATGATCGACCTGTACATCAACTTGCCTTCCAGCAACAAGTACCGCCGTCCTGCCAACTACATGAGCAAGGGTTACCAGACCAGACGTATGGCGGTTGACTACCAGATTCCCCTGGTCACCAACGTCAAGAACGCCAAGATCCTTGTTGAGGCCATTGCCCGCCATTACGGCCTGGATGTCACTACCCGTGACTTCCAGACGAGCCACCGCACCATCACTCTGCCTGGCTTGATCAATGTCGCGGCTTTCGTGCCCGGTATCGCTACCCAGGCGAGCAAGGACCTCCAGGCTGTCACCAAGGCTTCGATCTCGGCCGGTTTCTCCATGGTCCGCATCATGCCCGTTGGCGTCAATGGCTCCATTACGGACGCTATCACTCTCAAGGTTGCTCAGCAGAGCAGCAAGGCTGGTGGCTACTGCGATTACAACTTCTCCGTCACTGCCACCTCTGACAACGCTGATCAGATCAGCCACGTCACCGGTGAAGTTGGCTCGCTCTTCATTCCGTTCAACCACCTGTCCGGAAACATCAGCAAGGTCGCGGCCGTGACAGCCCACTTCGACAAGTGGCCCACTCACAAGCCCATTGTCACTGATGCCAAGCTGACCGACTTGGCCTCTATCTTGCTGTTGGCCAGCCTGCACAACCGCAAGATTCACGTCACGTCTGTGTCCACCAAGGACGACATCAAGCTGATTGCTCTCAGCAAGGCCAAGGGCTTGAAGGTCACTTGCGACGTCTCCATCTTCTCGATGTATCTCTCCCAGAACGACTTCCCTGACTGCGCTCTCCTCCCCACCGAGGCTGACCAGAACGCCCTCTGGGAGCACCTGAGTACGATTGACGTCTTCTCCATCGGCAGCTTGCCTTACCAGCTTGCCAGCTCTTTGGGCAAGAGCGCCGATCCCTCTGTTGGCATTGCCGATGCTCTGCCTCTCCTGCTTACATCTGTCACCGAGGGAAAGCTTACCGTCGACGACATCAAGGCCCGCCTCTATGACAACCCCAAGGAGATCTTCGAGCTTCACGAGCAGGTCGGCACCAACGTCGAGGTTGAGATTGATCGCCCCTACGGTATTCAGTCGAACTCCGGCGCCTGGTCCCCCTTCCAGGGCCGTACCATGCGCGGTTCCGTTCAGCGTGTAACCTTCCAGGACAAGACTGTCTGCTTGGATGGAGAGCTGCTTGCTCTGCCCGCCCTCGGCAAGGACATGTCGACTCACGGTGCTCTGCCCATGTCGCCCGCCATTAAGCCTCAGCTCCAGTCCATGACTCATCCTGAGAGCCCCCGTGACCGTCGTCCTTCCATGTTCAACACCACCAGGCCTTCTAAGCTCCGCTCTGCCGACGTCACTCAATCCAGCAAGAACCTCAGCACATTCGACGAGCTTAGCCTGCCGCCGCTGCACCCGGCCATTGGCTCCAAGCTTCATGACCTTCTGTCTCAGCCTTCGTCTTGGAAGCACCACAGCGTCTTGTCGGTGACTCAGTATACTCGTGCTGATCTTCATCACCTCTTCACTGTGGCTCAGCAGATGCGTCTGGGTGTCCAGCGTGAGGGTGTTCTGAACATTCTGCGTGGCCGTGTCCTCTGCACTCTCTTCTATGAGCCGTCTACTCGCACCTCGGCTTCTTTCGACGCCGCCATGCAAAGACTCGGTGGCCGCACTGTTGTCATCTCCACCTCGCACTCCTCTGTCCAGAAGGGCGAGACGCTACAGGACACTCTCCGCACCCTCGAATGCTATGGCGACGCCGTTGTTCTCCGGCACCCTGAGGAGTCTAGCGTCGACGTTGCCCGCAAGTACGCCTCTGTCCCCATCATCAACGGTGGTAACGGCAGCAAGGAGCACCCAACTCAGGCTTTCCTGGACCTCTTCACCATCCGTGAGGAACTGGGTACCGTTCAGGGTCTGACCATCACTTTCTTGGGTGACCTGCTCTACGGTCGTCCAGTTCACTCTCTCATCTACCTGCTCCGCGACTACGGTGTCCACGTTCAGCTTGTCTCTCCCAAGGGACTTGCTCTGCCTGTCGAGGTCCGTCAGTACCTTGTTGCTTCCGGACAGCTGCTCTGTGAGTCTGAGGAGCTCACTCCCGAGATCCTTGCCCGCAGCGACGTGCTCTACTGCACCCGCGTCCAGAAGGAGCGCTTCCCGACTGTTGAAGAGTACGAGAAGGTCAAGAACTCGTACCGCATCGACAACCGCACTCTCAGGTCGGCCAAGAAGGATATGTGCATTCTGCACCCACTGCCCAGAAACGAGGAGATTGCACCCGAGGTTGACACCGACCAGCGTGCGGCCTACTTCAGACAGGTACGTCCCTTTTATGCCCGTGGCACTGAACACACACTGACAGTTCCACAGATGAGATATGGTCTGTACTGCCGCATGGCGTTGCTTGCGTTGGTTATGGCACCATAGACGTTATGATTTGATTTCCTTTCATCTCGGAACGGGAACACTTTTAAAAGGCATAAAAAGTTTAGACCCTCAGGATACCGGTGTTATTGGATTTTCTTTCGGTTGCTATATACATAGAGTCAAAAAAGTAGAAGCAACTACTTTTCAATCACTAACGCAATTGCGTTTAGACATCATGGCTCGCGCCATGAGTAGAAGGGTTATATGGGTTTTTTGTTAGGTTTTTTATTTGGGCAGAACGTGATGCGTTGCGTACGATATGTTTCTTCGTACGTACACGTATTTGCGTATCTGAATGCGTTTTACGACGTTTACGATATGATACCCCTCTCCCGTCATGTGTACGGAATGAAATACGTTTATTTGGTTTTCTGTGTTATGTCTATGTGTGTTCCGTCCGTTGCGTGTCGTGTGTATGTGTGTCGTATGGTTTGTAGTCATCAATGACAGTGGGTAGGTAAGGTACCTACGGTAGGGGGAGGGGCCGGACTGGCCCATGCTCCTCTCATCACCGTCCCCACTTCCATCCGATTTTCTGCAGGCCGACCACCGCAGATACCTCACAATTGCTCCTGCTGCTGCTAAACCCGCGCGTGGGTGGAACATTCTACGCTTCCTTTGGAATGTGGGGGTTTGGGTATTCTTGCAAGATCACACCCCTCTTTTCTCCGAAAATGCAAGCATCATGAGAGAGCTCCCCGTCCTGTGGTGTCATGTCATAAAATCCACAACACCACCACATTCATACATCCTTTTCTTTTTCCCCGGACGACGCTTTGCATTGTTGCATCTTTGATAGGCGGTTGAAAAACGAGAGCGCAACTTTGTCTCGAGTGACGAATTCCGGCTTCACTTACCATTGTCTTTTCTTATGCGGCCCGGTCTAGCCAACAGACTTTCGAGATCGCTCAAGATGGCTCTTCATCCCCCGCCAGAGAGCGAGAAGCTCATTTGTAAGTTTTCTTTTTTGTCTCCAGCTGGAATTGGAGTGATGGAGTGAGAGAGTAGTAGGCAAACTTCGCGGATGAGATGCGCGACCTCTTCAAAAACAAATTACAGCACACCTCACTTTCACTCTCACCGTCTTCCCTTCACCAAACCCCTCCAAAAGACTAACATCATACGACTAGTCGCACCCGCCGGCTCGGCCCAGAACACGCGCGCAGACCAATTCACCCTGACGACCCTGCACCGCCGCGACCTGCACCCGTCGGGCTCTCCCATCCCGCAGTTCAATGCCTGGTTCCGCGCCGCGCAGGACGCGTCCTCCTCCTCGTCCCAGCACCTCGTCCCGCACCCGGAGACCTGCACCCTCTCGACGGCCTCGCTGCCCTCGGGCCGCGTGTCGGCCCGCATGGTCTACCTCAAGGAGCTCGACGCGCGCGGGGGCTTCGTCGTGTACACGAACCTCGGCACCTCGCGCAAGGCCGCCGACCTCGCCTCCAACGACCACGCCTCGCTGACATTTTGGTGGGAGGCCCTGCAGCGCCAGGTCCGCGTCGAGGGCAGGGCCGCGAGGCTGACCGCCGCCGAGAGCCAGGTCTACTACGACACCCGCGTGCGGGGCAGCCGCATCGGCGCGTGGGCTAGTCGGCAGAGCCAGGTCCTCGAGCCGAAGAAGAGCGGCGGCGGCGGCGGCGGCGGCGACGGGAAGGAGAATGGGGATGACGACGATGGCGGCGACGACGGGCGCGCGCAGCTGGAGGGCTGGGTTAAGGAGGTCGAGGAGCGGTTCGAGGGGCAGGACAAGATACCCGTACCCGAGTTCTGGGGCGGGTTGAGGATTGTCCCGGACCGGATCGAGTTCTGGCAGGGCCGGGAGAACCGTCTTCACGATCGGTTCGTCTACGAAAGGGTGGAGGGCGAGGAAGACAAGTGGTCTATCAACAGGCTTAGTCCGTGAGCGGGCGGGTTACTGGCGAAAGAGGGGCAGGAAAGGGGGGGGGGGGTTGGTTTTCATCGATCTTTATGCGGAAAATACTGTGGTAGTGGCTCAAATTTCTTCCAGGGATTTCAGGAGTTCACTGACAGAGAAGAGAAGATTGCGTGAATAGAGATGAAGTTCAACGATGTTATCGTCTTTACGAAGACTACATTACTAAATAGGGTATGTAAACTAAAGAATCCGGGATCCCCCCACCGTAGAAACACAGAAAATGCCCGTCGCCTCCTGTACGCCAGCCACCCGACCACCCCCCCAAAAATTACAAGATGCAGAGAAAAACAAGTCCATCAGACCTTTTCTCGAAGGCCGAGGTTGGTATCCCACAAACGCTACGTCAAGAAAGTTCGAAAAACCCTTGCATACGAAAAAATGGTCAAGGATGGGCTCATACAGAGAGATGTACCCTGAAACCGTATACAAAGGCCGTCCTCAATGGGCTCCGGTCCCGCTGGGGTATGCAAATCAAGCCATCATTGTACATACAGAACGCTCGCTTGCTCGCTTCATTTCGTCCAAACATCAAGCTCCTCCCCGACGGGGGAGAGTGCCTTTTCATTTCCGGAAAAGGGGAGAGACATGTAGTCGCCAACAAAGGATGTCTTCTCCAGTGCAGCTCGTACATCATCGCCGAACTGCTCGACCTCGGACTTGGGCGTGTCGACGGGTGTGAGCTGCAAGCCGAGACCAATCACGGCGGTGCCGATAGTCATGCTCTTGCTCTTGCTGTGGCCGCTTTCATGTGGCTGCACGGGGCGAGCCGAGTTGTAGTGGCGGGCAGCCATCTGCATATCGACCATGGTATCGGTGATGAGATCCTCATCGTCAACCAAGGGCTTGATGCGGTAGTTGAGATTCTCATAGATGCAGCGCTCAGTGACATTGACCTGTTCGCACGACCAAATGTCCTTGCCCCATTGGGAGCAGTAGTATGAAGTCGAGTCCTGACAGTCGTCGGTGAATTTTGCGGCAATGATGAGGGCGGCGAGGATGATGAGCTCGGGCTGGACCGAGTCGATGTGCATCTGCTGCTGGTGGCGGCGGTCGAGGAGGGGGCTGTGGAGGGTGTGACGCTTGTTGTGGGAGGAAAAGGCACTGTCGACGAGCAGGGGGCACTGCAAGCGCCAGCTGAGGGCGAACTTGGAATTGAGAGAATCGAGGATACAGACTGCCAAGGCGATAGTCTCAAGCGGAAGAGCGGACCGACTGAGCATGGCCTGCACGAGGGGCACCGATGGTGTCGTGAGGGAAGCTGACGTGGGAACGAGGTTGACGAGGTGGATGGCGGGGCCTGCAAGCAAGTGAAGCGTTAGCATTACATTGCATATATATATTGGCTTTGCACTCAAGCACACACACACACAGACATAGAGTCGCTTTTCTGCGGGAGCGTGTTGTTTTTGAATGGTGGATTGGGGTAATAGCCGGTCACGTAATACGTACCAAGGAATCTGTCTTGCAGGACCTCGCCGTCTTCCAAGGCCGTTTTCGGGCTCTGTTGTGCGGAGGAGTTTCTGGAAGAAGGCGGCGGAGTGGGAAGGTTGGAGAGAGGTCGGTAGGTGAAGTAGGCGTCCTCGGCTCCGTACTCGTCGTCCGAGGATTCGGGGTTCTGGACCTGTCTCGCCATGTTGCCCATTGTGTCTCTTTCTCTTGGTTTGTTTCAGAAAGTCCTTCGTCTCTGTTGTTCTTGCGAATTCTTGTACAGAAAATAACAACAGGAGCTCGGCAATCGTTTGACAGGATTGGTATTATCTGTTCGTGGCTCGTAGCGGTCGTGGGCGGTGAATGTCGTAAAAGCCAACTCTTCCTGTCCTCTGTCCTGAGCAGTAGGGGGTGCTGCTCATATTCGTACGCAAGGTATATTCGGTGTGAATTAGTGTTAACTCGTATCGTTTCCGGGAATCACGCAACGTCGGTGTTGGAGAAGTGAGGAGAGCAAGAGACAGGAGGCGTGTTCAACGAGGGAGGTCGGGCCGGTATATGTAGTGGACTTTGCCGGTGGACGGGGTGGGTTTGTAAATGGACACTTCGGTGCGTAAGGATACTACGACAACGCAAGAAAGAAGTGGGAAAGGGGTCGAGCAACGGGAAAAGTTATGCAGGGTTCATAACGCGAAGTAATAGTAAGGCTGAGTCCACCACGTCTTGAGTCGGCGATGGATGGATGGATGGGTCGAGCAAGCCCGCCCAAGCCCAAGCACC
The DNA here is from genome assembly GCA_036785495.1 of Colletotrichum neosansevieriae. Taxonomy (NCBI): domain Eukaryota; kingdom Fungi; phylum Ascomycota; class Sordariomycetes; order Glomerellales; family Glomerellaceae; genus Colletotrichum; species Colletotrichum neosansevieriae. Next base: position 334,848 of record JAVHLV010000026.1, on the reverse strand, counting down.
ATGTACCCAAGCCCATGGAGGCTTGCTTGCCTGCCTGCTTGTCTCTTGTCCAGCAGCTGCCAGCAGGAAACGGCTTCTCGCAAAGGGCGGGAAGAAGCTGGCTGGACGGGCTTTGACGGGCTGGGTAGCTTGGATTGGGATGGGCTGGGGCGGGTTTAGGTCAAGATGGTAAGTATTCGGCGGTGGGCGATGCACCATGTGGGCTGGGGTGGAGGTCGTGGGTGCGATTTGGTCCGTGTTGATGCTGCGGGTGGAGACGAACAAGCCTAAGCCCCCAAAATGTACCTATCTGGAAAGTACTAGCGTCGTATCTCGGCGGATGAGCGGGCACGCCTTTCCTTTTTTTTCTTTTACCTCCTTCCAGCTTCTGTTCTCAGTCTTTCCCAGTGAGAAGCTCTTCAGGTTCCAGGCGCCAGGTCCGGTCTTCTTTCAAGCTGGCAGCAGAATTGGACCGGACGGAACCTGGCGACCGGAAGCTATCCTATACTCATCAGGCCAGCGCAGACGCAACCTGCGCTGCGGTCTACACTGCCGGGGGTTCCCATTATTTTTTGGTGCGAGTTTGCTCGGCTCTCTAGCGTATCTGCGAGGCAGAAAGCAGGGGGTTAGGAAGAAACGCGAAAGACGAGCCCAGTCGATAGGAAATATTGGGAATACGGAACGGAACGGACACAAGAAGTGGTGAAAAACGCTACCAAAATTGACCGAATGTGCGGGCCTGCTTCTGACCTATTCCTGTCGACTCTTGCACACCGTGAATTCATCACCGACGAGCAACAGCGCATCATCGCATCGTTCCGTCATGGCAAACGAAACACGCGAGTTTTCGCCACAAGAAACTCGGCATAACCAGCGAATTCATCTTTCTTTGGTATCTGCTCCATGACTGGGAGAGCAAGGCAAGGCAAGGCAAGACACATCCTCGGACAACCTGTCACTCAGTCTACAAAGACAAGCAAGCAGTGACTGAGACAGAGCACATCAACCAGCCGTCCGTTTCACTCGCTCGTAAAGCCGATCACCAAGTCACAGTCCGGCTTTCAGTGACGAATGTTGACGCAACGCGAGACAAGCATCCCGGGCTCGCACACGGAGTTTTGACGAAAATGGGAAATAAAACTTCGTTTTGTTTCCATCGTGGGGGGGTTCTTCCCCTATGGCTGGTCGTCGAAATAATCGTTAGTTGGGACGTGCTGGCTTGTTCCCTGACCTCGGATCATAATACACCAAAGGTAATGCTTCCTAATACATGGCAGGATGACGTTGGACGCCGGCGGATGGCAGAGCGGCAGTTGGTCTCGTCTGTTTGGCCGTGCCTCACTCTCACTCTCATTCTCTGACAAGACAAATCCCCTCCTCCCCTTTCTTGCAGAGGTCAGTCATATCATCCCATCCATCTCATCCCATCGCCGCATCCCGACTTTTATCTGACGTTCCTTCCCTTGTGCCGCCGTTCGCTCGCTTCTTCTGGTTTAAAATCAATCGGAACCTAACCCTCATGGCAGTCCTCCCCGTGCCACATTGCCTATCCGAGGCATGGTCGAATCGGGGAAAAAACAAGAATGTCGGGCTTGGGAAACTTATTTAGAGCATGTTTTACCAGGCACATCCAGGAACGGCCGCCGTCGTCACACAGATGGTCGATCAGATGGTGCCATTGCGCCCATTGCATCCTTACTGGTGGTATTTCCCGATGATACGGGGGGGTACATATGGATACTCGTCCACACACTGCTGCCAAATAATATGGGAGTTGGAGATGGAGATGGAGGGCGACACGGCCAAGAGAGATGTTCTCGCATCCTCTCCAGGAGAGGGAGTCCTGCCGCGAGTCGCCTCTCGATGTCGTGTTGTGTTGTTATTGTTCCTGGCCACTTGCCAGGGTGGCCCGGCTCAACGGCCACTCACCGTGACGACAGGTGCTAATTTGGGTGTCAATGGATGTTCGTCTGGTGGGTATGGTGGAGTTGACCCTTGGCAGGGAAAGTAGGGAACCCGTCAGGTACCTGATCCAGTACTTGTCTCCTCACGTTTCGGGGATTCCTGCTTGTCCACTCTCTTCGGTCCTGCGGGAAACGCACTTGGAACGAATGGGGTCCGTCTCCTTCAACAGTCTCCAACAACATCTGATCTGATGGAAAGGGCAAGGCAAGGCAAGGCAAGGCAAGGGTACAGTGTAAGGGTAGAGGTAAGGGTACCTACTACGTCTAAGGGTGGTTTGCAACTTTGGTGTATCCATCCCCGTACGTATGGCAAGGGCGGCAATTCTTCACCGCAGGCGGTAATTTTTCGTAAGGTATACGACCTGAGAGGCAAACTTCAGCTTCTTCGCGACGCACGATTCTTGCTCAATTCAGTTATTGTGCAATGCGAACCGAAATGGCAAGTCGTCGGTTTCCAGAGTCTCAGGATGGACGCCTTGCCGCCCCCTAGACTGCTGCCAACTGCAAATTCAAAGATCAAGCCGCCCGCCCGGCCGCCGGACGATCCAAGAGAGAGAGCGCCCGTCCATCAAAATCACCAACCTGGTCCAGTGACATGGACCGCGCCACGTCCCCCTGTGGATTTTGGATTTGCGGCATCATGCTACGCCGAGACCCCCAGCGTCCCAAGCGTCCCTACCTAGTTTCCAGTGACGTGCTAACCCACCTCAGCCACAACCAGGCCAGATAGTAGTGCTTCAGCTGAAGTACTAGCAGATTGTTTCCCTCCTCGGAACGGGCTCTCTCCTCGATGTCCTGCATCAGCACCTCATCAGCTCCAGCTCCAGCAGCGACCTCACATTCACATTCCTTCCAAAGCTGGAGCTTTCCTTTGTTCTTACCCCAGAGTCCCGGCCAGAGATCAACCCCGTGGAGAATACCCTCCAAGAGACCAAGACCGAAGGCGAAGGAGGGAGCCGCGGCAACTCGTCGTCCGCCATCCACTATCGCCCCTTTGGCCTTTGCTGTACAATTGCGGCACCTGTTTATGTTCCTGTTTCGGTTCTCGTCTCTTTCTTTTGACCTCTTTGTTAACTGATTTGATATTCACCACTGACATAAGGCCGAGACCACCATACTACCACAAGCGCAACCAAACCACAACCGTCAAAGTCGATGTCAAGGTCTGGCCATCGCTTACATCGCTGCTGGGCTTTTGGACTTTTTGCTGTCTGCTTCTGCTTCTGCTTCTGCTCCTGCTCTGGCAACCTGGTCACCCTCATCCCGCCCGACCGGTTCAAGCCTCGATCGAAGGCATCTTGCGCATCTCGAGTTCGTCTTCTGCGGATATCCCGATCTACCTTACCTTACCTAATGCCGCCGCTTCATGTGTCCGTACCTGACTTGGCCGCAACCAGCGTCATGACAGGGCACCACATGCATAGACTTAACAAGCACATCATCCATCCATCGATTCCATCCACCCATTTCATTTCATCCCATCTCATGCGCGCACCACATGCACCACACGAACCACACGAACTGCTCCTAATGCACCTCAAGCAGTGGCTCTCAGGAGACAGCCACTGAATTACAGCGTATCCCGACCAAAAGCCGTTGATGTGCCCAGGCTTCCAAGAGTCCGTCCACGTACCTGATTCTCTTGGCACTTGTTCAGGTTGTTAGCGCGACCCCTTAAGGTCTTTTTTCCGCCATTCTTGCATAATACTCTGTACATAGCGCGTCACTGCATAAACCCGCTCCCTGTCGTGGCCCAGCGACAATGCGTCTGCCATACGTCAGATCATCCATCCATACCCTATTTCCGTCCTGTTCGTCCCAACACCACCACACGCCCCCCCCCTTTAACCGTCCCGACTCCGATGCTACGGTATGCGCTTGCGCTACCCATCCCACACCAAGCAAGTCGGCTGCCTTGCTAAAGTGCACACAACTGAGCATCCCGAATGTCAGTGCGTGCAGCTTCGTCTTCATGATCCGTGGTTTTGTGTCCGTGTCCGTGAACCTCCCCATTACCAAAAAAAAAAAACTCGGCGCAACGAAACGCACTGTTCGTCCTGGGGTTCCTCCCTTCATCCCACCACGGGTCCATTCATCGTTGCCAGTCGAATGCCACAGTTTGCACAGTCGGAAAGCTCGACCTCGCATGTGAACCTTGCGCACGCTGAGACCGAGAGAGATTCTGACCGAACGACATGTCACCCCAGTCCGGAAGCAGCCGGGTCACGATGGGATGATCAAGAAAATCAGGGTCCAGACGAGGCAATGAAATGTCGTTGCCGGACTTGGACGGTTTGTAAAGCCAGGCTCATCGACTCTTAAACGAAGTCCCTTCTGATGCAAAAAAAAAAGGGGGGGGGGGGGGGAGAAGAAACAAGGAAAGGGTCCCAGATGTCCCCGGGGATGGTCCAGATCGTCGAGGGTTCCCAAAGGGCGACGCCGCATCGGTTGCCCGCAACCCCGGGTCGATCTTAATCTTGCCGGCGTAAGGTATGCCGCCGAGTCGGCGGGACCGCAAAGCCTCTCCTGCCCACTTGGGGTTCAATCTCTCACTCTTCTTCTACATATGGGTAAAACAAGACGCGCGATGCTCAGCAATGAAGCTCGCCGACGAACCAAGCTTTGACGAACCTCATTCTAACACCCGCCTAAGAGCGCCCGGCAGACATTAAGTGATTCCTTGGCGCGCGGCATCTAACCTAGCCAGCAATATCACGATTGCCAGTACCATTACCTGAGCCAGCGGCTGAAGGAAAAGACCAAGGTACCTGCCTACCTTGGATAGATGGCTTCGGTCAACAGGCGCCCAACAGAGGAGAGTGAGAGGCAGCTTTCAACAATCGCCGCAAGCGGCAATGACATGAAAGCCACGAGGGGCCTGCTAGCGATTCACTAGCAGCGGCCACGCCCGTCAGAGCGTTCTGCCGGGCTTTTCACCCTACTAAGGTTAAGGTACCTTAGGTACTGCGTACTATGTACAATGCCAGCCAGATTCCCTCTTGCCCCGCTGCCAGACGGGAAACCCGTCGTCTATACCTTAGGGACCGGCAGCGATGTCGTCTGAGCGCTGCGCCCCACAGCCATGCCCGAACGAGCAATCTTCTCATCGTCGGGACGAGGAAGGACGAGATGCAAAGAAGGAGGGGGAAAAAATATGGAATGAATGCTCTGCACATCCTCCTTCAGCCGCGGCAGCCGATCTCTATTCGCAAACAGGGTGGTGGGTGGTCTGCAGAACTGTCAGCAGTGAAGTCTTCTTTTCTCTCTCATCACGGCAACATCGTGCGTGCATTGCCAGAAGAAGCTTGGATGAAAGTATACGATCGACCCTCACTGACGATCCGCGCGCGTGCTTTAGCATTTTGCTCACGCACGCGGCGCCCCGAAGATCACCCTGCAAGCTGTCTCTTTCCCTTTCTCCCCCCAGACCCACGCGATGCACGCACGCACTTTCCTTCTCAGAAACTTTAGACCTCTTCCTCTAGGTAAGGTATCCTCGTTTGCCCCCGCCTCCCTCGTTCGTGCATTTGAACCGGCTCCCGTCCAATCAAATCCGTCCCGGCCCCCTCTCAACCTCCGACCGGTCCGTCCGGGGCCCCGGGGTCGCATGAATGGTTGCCAGGTGCCTGCCTCCCGTGCGAGCGGCAGCCTTCAGGTGAAGATCCCTAAGAGAAAGGCCATGCTTGAAATCCGAGAGGTCGGAGTTTGTGCGCGCTGGCCAACGTGGGGGGAAAATGCCCAACTTACATCCGTTGGTGACTTTTAACCGAGCTGTTCTGATGATGCAGCATGTTGTTTTTCAGCTCCGGCGAGCTGAAGCCGAGCTGAAGCCCCCGATCGCAATCTTAAACTTCACCCTGGCAGCTCCAGTCACAACAAAGCTCAGCCTTGAAGGATGCTGCGCCATGCCCAGAAGATGAAGAAGAAGGAAAAAGAGAAAAATTTCCGTTTCGCTGCGGCAGAGCGGTAAGCCGTAGCCTATCCCTTTTTTTATTTTTTTTATTTTTTTTCTTTTTTGCCGAAAAGCTTTCCGGCGTTCCGCTCAGCAACGGGGTAAGAAAAAACCCTCCACGGCGTGTATACTACTCGGTTCGTAGATGCCTACACTTAGTACACTAGGTAGGTACCTTAGTATTCTCCTCCTCCCCACAGTCCCTGTGTATCCTGCCAAGCGCCGCCATGCATCGTATTCGAGAAAAAGGAAGAGAGGCAGCCGACAAGAAAGAAGGGCCAAGAAGCCCACACCGTCCCCAAAAATAGGGAAAAAAAGATTGCCTCGCGAAATTTCCAATGTGGGATGTCGGACAAGATGAACGAACATTGACCCCAATCCCCTTTTTTTTTCATTATTTTCTTTTTTCAGCCCGGTTTACGGGTCCGTCCCAAGCCCGTTTCGTATTATCCCACTCAAACTTAGCTAAGATCGACGGTATAATTGGAGTGCCTTTTTTTTTTTTTTTTTCTTGGCAGCTGTCAGCACGTAGGGGGTATGAAGTTATGAACTATTGTCACACATCACACGTAAAACATACTGCATCCCGCGCCCAGCCCTTTTCTCTGGGCTTTGCTGCACAAAAGGCGCCATTTCTCTCAATCGATGGTGGAAGGGTTTGCGCCTTTTTTTTTTCCCCTCTGCTCCGGATGAGGAGGCATCGGGTTCAGCTCCGAGTCTTTTCGCAGACCTCCTTCTCCGCCCCCCCCCCCCCCGGGGTTTCGCGGCAGGCAGACAAGATGCCATGCGTCCTGCAGGATGCGCTGGGATTTGGCTGGGGTGTGGATGCGTTTACCGGAGGCTCTTGTTGAGCCAGCCTTGCTCGGGATTAGGTCAGATTTTTTTGGGATCCTTTCCTGAGTGGCTACGAGGGACGAGACGGAGGAACTTGAGCGCCTGCAGCAGCGTGCGTGTGATATTGGGAGGGATGGCATGATCATAGCATATGCAGGTGCAGATTATCGTCGATTTGGGGTTGCTGTGACGAGAGAGGCTGTTTATAACATGACTGTGTGGGCATTTCTGTTGCTCCCTTTCCGGGGTTTAGTTGCCGGAAGTGATGTGATTTTCGCCTTCAGAGGAGAAGTCTGTGAAGTAATCACCACAACTAAATGCGTGAGTAAAAGGCCAGCATTCCTGGTCAGATTAGTTAAGGCGAGTTAGATGATGTGAGACGACTTGGACAGGTAGCCACATCTGATCTAGTAGCCTCGCGTCTGCGTGATCACCCAGATAAGTGTCATCGTTGGAGCGAAGACGAGTTCTCTTAGCTGCGATTTCTTTCTCCCCAATCCACCAGTCGCCGCGCAATATTCATGTTGGATGAACGCTGTACTCACGGCTTGGCTCCCACGGAATCACCTCTCTCTCTCTCAACTTCATGTGCTTCGTACGAGTTATCAGCCGTAGATAGCTTCTTTTATGTTTTCCTTCCTGGGGGTGTTTCTTCAGGGAGCGAAGCCTTTCATCCAGACCAAGAAGTCACTCGTGCAAGTTCGACAGTATCGGCTGGCGGATGATTGTTTGTATCTCACATACGAGATAGATCCGGGCCCCCGGCGCGATTAGATTCACATCACTCGCTCCTTCCAAAGCCTCCAAGTTGCAATGCGAAGAAATGCCAGCTTTAAGATAGGTTAACGCAGTGTCATGTTGTCAATGTCATTTTCTCAGTACCTGATCCGTTCTTCCATGTCGTTCTAGTATGACCCATGCCCTATCGCCGGTTGTAGAGTATGCAAAACAGACCTTGATGGATTAAAACAAAAGAGAGAAACATCAGCATGCCTGAACCTGCAGTAGTATCCTTTTGTTGAAGAAAGTGCTCTTTCCCTGCGTGAACTTTCAATCTGCTCAATCAGTGCCTTGCCATTGACTTCACTCCTTGGCAACAACAGTGACGACAACACCTCAAAGTTAGCACGTTATGCAAGCCGCAAGAAGTACGAAATTCGGTCACATACCAGCAGACTGCTGAACGAGCTGAGTGATCTGGGGAGCCACGGCCTGGTCGATGAATTGCCCAGGTTAAGCTGGCCGACACCCTGGATGAGGCCGAGGTTGAGGCCGCCCAAGTTCAGGCCCGCCAGGTTGACGTTGTTGAAGACGCCCTGCTGCTGGATGGCGAGCACGGTCGAAAGCTGCTGCAGCTGGGGCAGCGCGTTGATGTCGAAGTTTTGGGCGGCGAACAGGTTCTGGAACGAGCCAAGGTTGAGGTTGTTGACCTGGCCGAGCTGGCCCAGGGCCTGCAGGTTGAGGCTGTTGAGTGCGAAGAGCTAGTTCAGACCGAGGTTCTTGAAGCCCTGGAGGTTGTTCAGCCGGCCGAGGTCGATGTTGGTACGGGGCTCGTTGGCCGTGGGGGCGGCGGCGGCGAAGACGGCGAAGGCCGAGACGAGGATGGTGGAGAAGCGCATCTTTGTTTTTTGGTTGGTTGTTGGGTAAATGAGGCGTGCGGAGTTGGTTGCGATTGAAAGTTATTAATATCAAGTTGAGCACAGCTCTGGATGTTCCTGTAAGGAGCGGTTTTGGTCTGGTTTTCGGCGAGCCTTGAAAGCAGTGAAGTGAACAGCGACCAGAGCTATTTGGTACGAGTTAGTCTTGATGGGGTTTGTGAGATATAGCTAGTCTGGGTATTCTTACCTCTATAGAGAATGAATAAACGGGTATGAAGGAATCTGACCGGAAGATTGACTTGTCCGCGTGATGTATGTGAAGATGGAAGGGAGGGAAATCGTCTGAAGGCCGGCGCTGAGAGAATTTTTATATGTCAAAGATGGTTGAGGCGGCAATGCCAAGTTCATGGCACTTGCGCAACCTACCGAGAAAGCATAGGGAGTTTGGACCTTAGCCAAGAACGGTTCAAGTGAGACCGCTCGGATGAGTCGAGCATGAGATATTCGGAATGTGTCAGATGTTGGGTGTTGTTGGAGCGGAAGCCAGTTGGATCAAACGGGTTGGCAAGGGGGGAAAAGTTCGAAGCCCAGGGGTTCAGGAGGATGTATGCATGGCAGGGGCAAAGTTTCTTCGGATCAGCCAAGCAAGGCAATGGCTGGGATGATGATTGGATTTGAAAGGAGAATTTCAGACTGCCGGCAGCACGGATCGTCAAAGGAAACGCCTATCCTTCTACATTCCATTTCGCATAGGCCTGTCCCTTTTCATGATTCTCCTCCAGCTCCCAGTATATTTAATATTGAGATGGAAGTAAATTAAACCTGAGCCACTGAGATGATACGAGACTCGGCTTTCTATAAGCCCGAACCTCAGAGAATTAATGCCAAAAAATAGCGAAAAGCAGAAACAGCTCGCACCACGATGAGAACCCTGCAGGACGGAAGATTGGGGGCCAAGACAAAATAACCTTACTTTATGGGGCTAATGGACGCTTGGCCGATATGAGTCTCGGATTGGAACACGATGGCTGGTATGGGGACGAAAATCATTCAGGAAGGTGACGAGTTGGTGGGGGGATCGCCAAGTCGGTAGCGGCATCTTCCAGGCTTTTCGCTGTATTGACAGCTAGAGAAGATGGGACAACAAAGAGATCGACGACCAGGGAGCCAAGGAACAGGCGTTTTCCGTGTGTCCAGCGAAGATACTGGTGCAGAAACTACCAGGGCTGAGAATCAGGAAGCACTCGGGATTGGTGCAGGGAAGTTCTTCAGTTCCCTAGACCCGAACAGTTAGTGTTCCACAATCACGATGTTGCCGCCATCCGGCACATACCATCTCTGCTTGGGAAGCTAAGTTATGTTCCCACAATTACAAAAGCTCTGTGATGGAAAATGCACTGGACTTAAGTACAGCTGACGAGACTGGTGGCCGTCTTGGTGTCAAGGAGCTCCGCATCGCAAGAGTCTCGCCAGCTCGAATACCGATCGTAAGATATACACCAGAGACGGGAAAGACAGGAATCAAAACGGTGGCATACCGTGCGGACCGTGATAGTATGGTCAATGGCAGTAGATGGCTGAGACGTAGTGTTAAGGTGAAAGACGAGGTTGGCGTTCGGCGAGGAAAACCCGTCCAGGATAACCTTGGACTGGCACGAAGACGAGGTGTCAATGGTGCCATCCGAAGATTGAAGTGGAGAGACGTGCGTGCAAGAATTGGACGACGTAAGGCCGAAACCGGTCCAGCATTAGGGTTCTCCGACAATCGAACATTGGACGACGTAACCTCGACGCTTGTGCGGCGGTGTCGAGCTATGCAGATGGATCGCCCAGCCGGCAACACGGCGTCGACGACAGCAGCTGGTTAGGAAAGGCGGAGGCGATGATTGGATGGTGGCCGTTCAGCCGAGCAATGGACGTGGAGGAAGAGACGTCAGAGCGGCTCAACTAAGGTTTAGTGGCAGTTTAAGCTCGCTAAGTGGGTCCCACCTGTCAACTGATGGCCCCTTGCAAAGAAGCAGTTGCGCCAACAACCCCAAAATGTGACGCCGATAGGATTCGAACCTAACTGACTACAAGTACTTCCATTTGCCACACCTGCACCGGTTCCCTGCCTCAGTGTCGCTATTGGTTGTGTGGAACCCCGCATTACCGAGGTGCAACGGTCTGGCACTGGGATCTCCTCTTCTCGATGAGGCATCTACCCGCCAAAGCAATGAGCCATTGATAATGGCGCGGTTAGCCAACGTCACCCGTCCATCCCGACCCCTTCTATTGTGTTATCGCATCGTGACGGCTCGGATGTTGGGCGATGCCGTGAAAAGGAGGGTTGGATTGACGTTTGGCCAATGCAGGTCGCTACCAAACTTCGGCATGATCACGTTAGTGGGCGGCAAGGACTTCAGATGACATGCGATGCGGTTATCGAACTCTATCTTCTCTGCAAAGCAACTCTCGTCATGTCTGCTCATCAGATGCGTGGGCCATTCTGAAGGTGAGCATGGAGGGACTGCTGGGCCTCGATCCTAGAGTCTGCGGATACATCATCGAGTGGAAACGCCCAGTGCTAAATATTTTTTGGACTGAAAAAGTCTCGCCGTTCGCTAGCTGCAAGCGCCTAGTCGGTTTGACGGTACACATTCAACATAAGCTTAAAGCTCACGTTGGCGCCAAGAGTCTGGTCCCAAGACCAGGATACCCTGTCTGAAACCACGAACCGTCCAGAGACCAGCAAAAATGAGACGAAGTTGACAAGACAGACTGAGACGTCAAAGTCATGATATTTTGACAGATGCATGTTTTTACTAAACCAATTAAGTACATACTAAACCTTGTCTCCCAGGACAGCCTTTAGGTTTTACGCCGCGACCCAGATCCGTTTCCATGAGAGCACCTCTTTTCCGCTCCCGCCCTGGTCAGAACGTCTCCAGCAAGGTCTGGAGTGTGTTCTGACGACTCAGCGCTGACCAGTCACGCGGCGCTGGTGTCCTCGCATTCTGCACACACACAAGAAGCGATGCTGGGAGCTCATTCTCCACCCAATAGCGGAAACATCCCAATCAAATTTTGCAGAACTTGAAGCTCAGGGGCTCATTTACAACTTGCCACCCATGCCGATCTGGATGCCGCTAACCACGATGCCCTGCTGCATGAGACCAACAAGCTGGGTGGGGCTGACGAGGCCAACAGAAGTGAGCTGAGCAAGCTGCTGCAGCTGGGCGAGCATGACGAGCTGTTGCTGGGTCTGGAGTTGAGCAAGAGTGTTGACATTGACCATGTTGTTGAGACCCATGGAGGCCAGTAGCAGCTGGACGACCTGTAGGAGCTCCTTGTTGTCGTTGTCGTTGTTCTTGTTGCAGTTGTTACCGTCGCGATGGTTTCCGTCGCGGTTGCGCTGGTTCTTCTGGTACTCCTCGGCCTTCTCCGCGGCCTCCTTAGCAGCCTCCTTGCGGGCCTTGGCAGCCTCCTCCTTGGCCTTGTCGGCGGCTTCCTCCTTGGCCTTCTCGGCCTCCTTGGCAGCCTCCTCCTGCTTCTGCTTCTTCTCTTCGGCCTTCTCCGCAGCCTCCTTAGCAGCCTCCTTAGCAGCCTCCTTAGCAGCCTCCTTAGCAGCCTCCTTAGCAGCCTCCTTGCGGTCCTTGTCAGCCTCCCCTTTGGCCTTATCGGCAGCTTCCTCCTTAGCCTTCTCAGCCTCTTTAGCAGCCTCCTCCTGCTTCTGCTTCTCCTCTTCAGCCTTCTTCTTCTCAGCCTCTTTAGCAGCCTCCTCCTGCTTCTGCTTCTCCTCTTTAGCCTTCTTCTTCTTAGCCTCTTTAGCAGCCTCCTCCTGCTTCTGCTTCTCCTCTTCGGCCTTCTTCTTCTCCTCATCTGCGGCAGCATCACCGCCCTCAGCTGGGGGTGCAGCAGCGGGAGGTATAGCTTCAGCAGGAGGAGCAGTAGGGGGAGCAGCAGGAGGAGTGGCAGGAGGAGCAGCAGCAGGAGGCGCCTCAGCAATAGGCGCAGCGGGGGCGGCAGGTGCCGCGGGAGCAGCAGGGGCCGCGGCCTCCTGGCGGAGCGCAAGTTCCTCGCGAGCACCCAATTGCTTGGGGATGCTCAGGCCCGACACCAGGCCGGTGGCAATGAGAAGAATCATGGAGGACCTCATTCTGAAATGACTGTTGAAAATTAAAGAAAGAGAAACTTTGCGTCTGTTAGACATTAGACGTCGACCAATGTGCACGGACAGAGCTTGAGATACTCACGGTGGGTATCAAGGAATGACAGAGAAGCGTAAAAAGAATGAAAACAGAGCACAGCTGTTTGAATGTCAGTCACTGATGTCCACAAAACCAGGAGGAGGCAAACATGTTGTTTTCTCACCTCTTGGAGAATAGAATTGAAAGATGGGGCAAAGACACTGTCCTGAAGAGAAGGGATGAGGACCAAAACACCTTTCTGGATCGGGATCACGAAGACTATTTAACTTCCGGACGTTCTGGCCAAGGTGGTCCAGCAGAAGATGGGTTCACGAGAGTCCGGTCTAAGCGGTCCCCGTCAAGAAACAGATGGCACCCGTCAACCCAACTCTCGACCGCAGAGGCGCAATGCGTCCCGGCCCCAGCTGTTCGTCATGATTCGCCGCTCGGCTGTTTCGACTGATCTGAGCCGTTCTTGGCGGCTGGAAGATCAGACGGCTCTGCCCCCTGGCGATATATCTCCGCGCCATGAGTTTAAAGTGAACCTGCCACTTGAAAATAACGTTCTTGCTGGACCCTGAACGTCGGTCACCCGTTTACAAAATGTTGTGAGAAATTCCTCTACGCCAAGGCGTACATCAGGAGCGTCCTGCTTCAGAAATTGTTAGCGGGTGTTAGTCTTGAGTGCGGAAATGCGCGGCGGGTTTTAGCAGCATGGATCGCCGCCCGAGTCTCTCCTGACGTCTCATCATCCACGATCGCCCGGGCGGTGGACGGAACACACTTGTCCCGCGAGGAAGGAAGCCTTTGCCGTACGGTCGGTTTTTCTTCTCGAGATTCCGGAAGATTGCACGTAACCATATGCGCGGCAGTTGGGAATGTCGATTCAAACCCCGAAATACGGAATTCGGAAAAAACGTAGAATCCTGGGCGATGATGCGCGGCGATCGATCCTGACCAAGCTAGAATACTCAAAGTAGCTCAATTCCAATTTTTGTGTCGAGATTCCCTCTCAACTACTTGCCAAGACTTTGAAGAAGTCTGATCTCGACTTTAAGTTTTCGACCCGTTCAGCTGCGGTGCCCAGCTTCGCAAGGATTAGGCTGATGCGACCCTCCTACAAGGGCGGACTGCACCTGCGTTTCAGCAACGCCTGTTGGAAAATAACCTTGATTTTAGGACGAGTGCTTATTTAGACTTGGCGGGCCCTGACCAACGGCTCTTTAAGGAAGCGGTTGACGACTGAAGCAATCGGTGCGTGATCCTAGTCGCAGGTACTGCTGCAAAATGGGCGTGGGCGTTCTCCGCTGACTTTCCGGGTTGCGGGAAAATGGAGGATGAAGAAGCAAAACAAGGCGGTTGCCCCAACAGCAAACCCACGCAATGAGAAGTGAGTTCTCAACGAAGCTCCCCGGGGATGTTGTTGGCTTGTACAGTCGCAGCTCGGAAACAATTGCTGCTCAGATCAAGCCAGCTGCGGTTCGTGGGTTAAACAACACAACACTCAGATTCCGTCTTTACACCCGACCACAATTGCTCACTTGCTATGATTAGACCTCAACATCCGAAACCGAGTCGCCGTGTCAAATCTTGAAGTTGAAGTCGACAAATTGGAGCAAGCAAATGTCTATGATGAGACGGGGCTGCACCGCTCCGGCGTGTCGATTGAGGCCGACATACATTGGCCCGAGATTAGGGCGACTGCTTTATGCTGCAAATATTTTCTTCGTGTGAAAAAACGCCAGAATCTTCTCAATTGTTGTTCCAAATCGTGCTATTCGTGTTGTGCCCTTCCCTGGTTGCAGTCGCTTCAGTGCTATTACCACGGCCGATGTCCGCCGCAGTCGCCGGAATGATCACGCCTCATACTCGTCAAATCGTACCACAGAAAGGAAAAAGGTATCTTGGATTGTACGGTTTATCATATGTGTCGTCGCTGCTCGATTTTCGGCGTTCCCTATGCTTTGTTCGGCCCGTGGAATCCCAACCACTCTCCCAGTATACCACCCGGCTTCGGTACGGGGCATTCCCTCTTTAACCTCTCTTCTCTAGTCCGTAATGTCTCCTCATCGCCGACTTGATCGAAACTGACGAGGCCGTCTTTGATCTCGGGGGCCTCACGACGCTTCCGCCTCCTCCGACGACCGTCCTCCCCTACGATAATGTCTCCATCGGCATATGCGACTCTGGGTGCCGGGCAGGGCAGTAGATGTGGCAGTCCGACGACGAAGAAGCTGACGACGACTGTGGTTGCGAAGAGCGATGAGGTCATTCGCGACCGTGGATGGAGGGGATGTGGTGACATGATGGCGTCTTTTTTATATTATTTCTCGGATCGGGATCGGAAAGGAGGGTCGTTCATTTGTGCAGTGCTGGTGCAATTGGGCGTCAGCGAGCTGGAGACGGCCATGAATGAGTGAACTTGGAAAGAAGTCTCACCTATGGCCGTACCATGCTCGCACGGAAGGGCGGAGGATCCGAATTGAGTTCCCTGACGAAGGCTGAGATGCGCGTCGTTAAGTGCCAACAGGCGATTTTCTCGCAAACTTGGAGTGAAGCTAAATGGCTCGATCGCTATACAGGCCATCTGATTGGATACCGACGTTCTGGGGTGGATCCAAAGGGTAGCATGACATTCTCCAGCACGTGCCTGAGGATTTGTGCCAACAGCAACTCGCAAGAACTGTAAGTCCGAGACAAAGTCCCAGCCCAGCACAGGCAAGTGGGATGGAAGGTAAGGTAGGGATCTGGCGCCCTCTTGCAGGAGTCAGGACCCACCTCCTTGCAGATCCACCTTGCCTTGTCGGTTGGGGCCTGCCCTTTGCTGTTAATCGATAAGACCTGGGAATTAGCGCGGTTAGGGGTTTGGGGGTGCCTGCTAGTTAACGCCAACAGCAAAAGCACTAAGGTACTGCGTGATGCACGTCTTTTACTGTTGACGCCATGCTGAATTTGCCTTGATCGCAACGCAACGCATTCATGTGCCCTTCCACACCGACGGGACGAAAGAGACGCGCCTGAATCGCGTCGATATTGGCTTCATCTCGATTGCGCGACATGTTATGAAGCTTTATTATTTTTCTCTTTGATCGACAACCGCAATTCGCCAGCCTCGGACACCTCGACACAGACCCGGGAGCCCCTCCCCGATCATCGCCATGAGCGACCTCGACAAGTGAGCCTCCATTCCTTTCCATCTGGCTCAAGTTTTGTCAAGATGCTGATGTATCCCGCAGGGCCATCGCGCAATTGCGCGCCTGTCGTCCGATCCCCGAAGCGCAAGTCCGAGAGTTGTGTCACAAGGCACGCGAGCTTCTTATCGAGGAGGGAAATGTCGTCACAGTCACAGCTCCCGTAACGGTACGCCTTGGTCGAATACGACAGATGCAATGGACTTATGTACTGAACGCTCCTCTAGATATGCGGTGACATTCACGGCCAGTTCCATGACCTGATGGAGCTGTTCCGTGTCGGAGGTGATGTCCCCGACACAAACTACCTCTTCATGGGTATGCTGCAGTCTTCTCATTGAGATGGCGATCGGACGCTAACATCGCGTCTAGGCGACTTCGTCGATCGTGGCTTCTACTCTCTCGAATCGTTCCTCCTTCTCCTCTGCCTCAAAGTTCGCTATCCCGACCGCATGACGCTCATCCGTGGTAACCACGAGTCTCGTCAAATCACCACAGTATACGGCTTCTACGACGAATGCTTGCGCAAGTACGGCTCCGCGAACGTCTGGCGTTACTGCTGCGACGTCTTTGATTACCTCGCGCTCGGTGCCATCATACTCGGCGCATCACACACCTTCAACTCCAGCCCTGGTCAAGAACCCATCGACGACGAGGTCGAGATCGAGGTCTGCGACCAGAGCGGCCAGACCATGAGCCGGTTTCCCCGCCAGAGGCGATCGCAGAGAAAGCCTACCCCGGGCAGTGCTAACGGCGCACCTTCATCGTCCGGCGGCGACAAGACCGGGCCCCCCGGCACCGGCGCGTCAGGAAACTCATCGGGCTCCCTCGGCAACCCTGCGGGTGCCATCCTCTGCGTGCACGGAGGTCTATCGCCCCTGATTGACAGTGTTGATAAAATTAGGCTCCTGGACAGGAAACAAGAAGTCCCCCACGAGGGAGCCATGTGCGACCTCCTCTGGTCAGACCCAGACGATATCGACGGCTGGGGTCTCTCGCCGCGTGGCGCAGGATTCCTATTCGGAGCGGACATTGTTCGCGACTTCAACCACAAGAACGACCTGTCGCTCATCGCTCGCGCCCATCAGCTGGTCATGGAGGGTTTTAAGGAAATGTTCGACGCGAGCATTGTCACCGTGTGGTCAGCCCCTAACTACTGCTACCGATGCGGTAACGTAGCGGCGATTCTTGAGCTTGCAGAGGACGACTCTGGAACCGGCGTCTTCGCGCGCAGCAACGGAGACGTGGGTCGTAGCGACGGCGGCATTAAGGGCACTGACGACTACGTGCTCCTCCCGGGGCCGGCGAGGAGGTACCGCGTGTTCCAGGCCGCGCCGCAGGATTCTAGGGGAATGCCGGCGAAGAAGCCAGTCGCCGATTACTTCCTATAATGATAAGGGTGCCAGTTATTTTCTATAACTCGCACGCGGGCCCGTTTGATGGACTGTGTGGAAGTGTGTGGCGGCTGGAGACATCGCAAGAGCCGAGGAGTAGTCCAGGAGTACATCATCAACTCACGGCGAACGAGACGAAATTCAAAAACAACATAAAATACTTTTAGCGACAATCATTGTGGTCAGCGGCATTCGGACAAGCGTGTTCCGCGTCTTTTTTCTATATGTATGTGTATGCAGCTTGGTGGATAAGCAACGGAGTTTATGGGCTTCATTCACACTATGAACATCAAGAACAGAATCGAACCCTCATACTGTCTCGGTGCCACGCCCCCGTATTCGTTTCATACCACGCCGGTCCATTTCCTACCGAAGCCCCTGCCTACGTAGGACCCCCGCGGCTCTTGGCCAGCCCTTTCCCCAAACTCCAGCTCCTCCGCGAAGTTCCCCCGCGCGTTCCTGATCCACTCCACAAACACCCCAGCCGTCGCCTCTCCGCCGACGAAGACCTTGTCCACGTACTCCAGCTGCCACTCCAGCCTGTTGTGGAACTCGCCCACCGTCGCCGCCGCCTGGGTCAGCGCCGCCCCATTCTCCGCCTTTTCTGCGCTGTTCCTCGCCACGCTGCGGTCCGCGCTCTCGACGAAGGCGCGGAGCTCCTCCAGCGCGAGCCGCGTGTCGGCGATGTCGAACCTGTCAACGTCAACGGCGTCGAGCGCGCAGAGGAGGGCCCGCATGCGTCGTTTCGAGGCTTCCTCGTCAGAGTGGTGGTTCTGCGGGTACAACCGGTGCGGCGTCGAGTCGAAAAGCGTAATTAGTTCTGCGAGGGCGTCGCGTGTCGCTCTCGCTTCTTGGTCCGAGGGGTGGAACTTGGTTTGTAGTGCTGCTATACAGATCGGCCCTTGCCCAAAGTCCTCGTCGATGCTGATATGGCTTGTTGTTGAGGGGTTGATGTGGTTGTTGTCGACGGAATAGAAGGGCTTGTCCTCGTTCTCGCCCCTGGAGGGGAAGGGGTTGATCTTTTGCAGAAGCTTCCTGATGCCCCATCCTCCTCCTCCCCCTCCTCCCCCTTCATGATTCTGGCCGCCCCGGAGGATGGCGGCCTCTTGGTCCGTGTGTGGCTTCTTTGCCGGTGTGCCGGGCAGTTCTTCGCCGGGCCTCTTGCGTGGATTGGTGTATGTCTCGGGAACCTGCTCATTCCTCCATTGGGCGACCTTCTCTGCCTCGATTATTGGATCTTGTTCGTCGGCTTGATGTTTGATGTGCGCGTCGTTCCCGGGCTTGCGAGGCGAACACGCGTTTGGTTCGCTGAAATTGTCCGGTCCGGGTGCGGGCTCGTGGTTTGTTGGATTCGTCGTTTGCCATGGCTTTTGTTTGCTGGGATCAGGAGCGAAGCCTTCGATGTCATCACGAGCAGGGTTTTGCGGCTGGATCCGATCTCCGGGTGACGTAGACGAGACTAGGCTTGGAATAGGCACAGGTAAGGGTGCGAATGGTGACTCTCGAACGTCAGGCAGCGGAGGGAAGAGAGTATCTCGCCCAGGAGGGGGCGGCGGGAAAGGCGATACTCGCGGCTGTTGTGGAACAGGGGATGAACTACCGGGCGGGGGGGTCAGCGCGCTTCCGAAAGACTGCGCGATCTGCTGCTCGACGTGTGCGAGCTGCGTCGCAATGAGCACCAGTTGTTGCGTCAGGATGTTCTCTACGAAGTGTCTTGTCTCGGCGTCCTGGTCGTTCGATGCTCGCAAACCTGTTGCCGAATTGGCGGCCGCATCTTGTAACTTCTGGCCCAACCGTTGGAGGCAGTCTCGCGCATCGTGGAACTGTCCTCTCTGCAATTTAAATTCGGCCAGATGTCTTTCGATTTCGACGCCTTGAGATATTGCGAGGATGTTCAGCAAGTCTATGCTTTGGGTTGAGTATTGTACTTTTGGCGGTAATTGAAACATTCTTTTCTGGACGTGTTTGCGCGAAATGGCGTTGCTATTTGTGAAGAGGAATCAATCAAGGTCTTGCAGAATCACTTTGGTCGGTAGAAGAGAAGAAAAAACAGCAAACAAATCATGGGGAATCTTGCTTTTAGAGAAAAAACAGGAAACGTTGTATTCATATCATTGTCATCCACAGGCTCAACGCAAAGAGCACTGGCCGTGCGTGATTTGGTCATCCAACATGGCGCTTGTCTGCGAAAAATTGACAAGAATCTCCTGAAATGCTGTCTTCGTGACAAAGAGAATTTGAGGGACCGTAAATGTGAGTTTGAGCTCTCCAAAGGGGGTGCTGTTTTCGGTGCTTGCCGAAAGAAACGAAGGATCAACTTCCTTTGTTGTTTGTTTGCTGCCCACACTTCCCGGGTTGAAGAGGGACAATAGAATTCCAACTGCTTCCTCAAACACCACCTCAGTCATCTTCGTGGTTTGGTCGGAGCTGTCTTTCAGGGGCTTTTGGAAATTTCAAGAGACGATGACGATGCCCAACTTCCGGGTATCAGAGAACTACGTGCTATTCTGAGCGGGCTCCCCCAAAAAAGAGCTGGTTGAAATATCCGTGTGGCGATTCCGTACTCTATTGCATGTCTTGCCGTTCTTGGGTTTGCAATTGTGCTGCAACAAAAGGTTGTGTGGGAGGCCGTAGAACCCCTGTTGTCGAAGGTGGGTAGGGATTCCATGTGCGTGGATGAAGTTCCGATTCTGCTGGTCTCATGAATGAAGCCGTCATCTTCTGTCCTCTATAATCTTCGGAAGCGTCTGTTTGTGAAGGTTGTAGCTCCTCGTCGCTCGAATCTGAATCGTAGACAGAAGAATGGCTGGTCTTGCTGGCCGCCAAGTGAAGGGGGACAAATGGCGCGGGTTGTGTTATCGTGTCATATACTGCATACTGGGCTGCAATATGCCCGCTGCACATATGTGGCAGAGAGTTCGTTGTATCTAATCCGGAAAAGGAGTGGTGAAAGTCAAGCGTCTGATTCGCCCCATAACCGTGTATGTTTATAGCTAGGCTGTCAGTCGGCGAGGCCGGATTGTTTGGTGGCCACATCGAGCTCGGTTGATGATGAGCATGACCTGCAAGACGATGACCAGCCGCCTGGATGTAGGTAGATTGGGGAAGAATATTCATAGAAGCTCCGGAGTCCACTCCGTAAGGCGGTTGCTGGGCATTGCTGGACATTGGCCCATAGCTTTCAGCCGAGGATTCCGATACTCTATCGTACGGAAGCGCTGGACGTATGTTTTGCTGTTGGTCCCGTGGAGGGAAAGGCTTCGACATGTCAAGAAATTCTGGCCGCGCGGAGACCATGACCTTATCCAGCGCTGTCACCGGTCTCGGCATCCCGCTTGCCACCACTTGAGTTTGGAGCCCTTGAGATTTGAGACGCTCGTCGATCTGCGTGCTACTAAGACCGAAATCATCGCTCAGAATTTTTCGAAGCCGTTGGTTCTCGTCTGCGACTCGACGTGCTGCTTGCTGAACTTCTGCAGAAGCCTCGATGCCTTTCAGCTGACATTCCCGCAGGCGGTTCTCAAGATCAGCCACATATGCCTTCTTCCGAGCCCTAGAGCGGCGTTGGTTGTCTCGGATACGGTTCCTTTCCTTTTCCTGCGATATGAATCGGTAAGTGGTTCCTCGAGCAGAACGTACGGGTGATCCTGTGGGTCATGTCTGCAGTACAAGGTTGAGATACTGACCGACTCCATTGGCCTTCGACTGCCCCAGTAACGCAATTACACTGAGATGTCAATGGTTTTTGAAAAGCAAGAGAATAGTGCGGACGTCTTGGAGGGTTGCCAACGGAGAAGTCCCTTTCAGATGGGCACGCATGGAGACCAACCAGATGTCCGCAGATATTGGGCATCTACTAGATGCAGAAGGTAGTGGGGTAGGAAAGCTTTAGCTCGCATCTGTTTCATCCTTGATCGAAAAGCGAGGATGGAGCAGCAATATCAAGTACTGAGCGATGCGGCGGCCAAGAACCTTAAGGTAGTGTATGCTGATGCAGGCAAAAGCAAGCATGAAGAACCAGCAAATCATGGGTAGTCTGAAGAGATTTACAGCACGATGGAGGGCCTGCCTAACATGGCCGAGGCTGGTCCGACGGGAGTGGACAAGGATACTGGGGTTTGGTAGGGGCATCTCCAAGAGGGCTGCGAGACTAGAACCAACCTGTGCCGCTAGGCAGAAAGAGGAGGCGAAGTGGCCGACCAAGGAGGGAGGCCGGAGCCCGGCGTTCTTGGTCGTAGGGTCAAAATTCGGGCCTAATCGCCCTCGCCGGCTGTGTTCTTCAACTTACATCGCGAAAGTGCAGAGCTGAAATGATCCGAATGGATGATAGATGTGTGCCAGATTGAGAGACTGACAAAGGAGCGGCTGACGTAGAGGCAAAAAAGAGACTTCAAGAAGGTTTGTAGTTAGAAAAGTTGAGGCAGGAAAGGCGATGAACCTCGGATCTGACATGAACTCCGCATGGGCATCGGAGAGCATTCGCCTCTCTGTGGAGCTTGTCTGAAGTCCAAGCTGAAAAGTCGAGCAATCAGGGGCGATAAGAGTTCAGTGAAGTGAGTAGGTATCGTCATCGAAGCTGCGTCTTGGATGTCTGCCTGAAGAAACGTTACTGTCGGATGAAGAGATGAGGTTATCTCGGTCACGAATCTGACACTTTGCGCTTGTAGGGCCTCGTTACTGCTTTGAGCAGGAATAGGAGTTCGGAAGGAATTTTTCGACACAGCCCCCGCCTTGGCCTGTCATTGAAAGACGTTGAACAGCGGCAACACCGACGCAACGGCGTGAGCGAAATATCGTAATTTTCTGGCATTGACCAAGAGTGACGCAAGTGCAGACGAAGTCATCAGAACCTCTGGTTTCTTTTCCTGGGCTTCTTGCAGAGCGCGTTATGATCTGATGTCAATGTTCAAGCCGGGCCTGAACATGGCAGCGGCATACTTCGTTTGTTACTGACAAGGTACAGGCACCTTTTGGGGTTAGCTGGTTCCCCTGTACAGTCATCTGGCAAGGCGAGGGGGCACAGAATCAACATGGGATTTCTCTTGGGATACGAGGCCCAGGGAGCTATAGATCCTGAAATCCAGGTCGTTGGATTTGGGTATTCCGGGTCGTTGGCGGCAACGTTAGTGTCCGTTCTACCGCGAGGAAATTGGTGCTGTATGAGTCAAGAATGGCAAACAAGTCGATGATCCCGTAGCCGGTGGAGCAAAAGTGACAAAATCGGTAGGCGAGTCTGTGTAAGAGATGATGTATCTCGTTGATGAGTAGCCATCCAGACTCCCAGACGAGTGTTTGTAGCCTGTACATTGTCCGACACTTAAGAAAGAGGTCATGATTGGCGACTAGCTTGACGGCGATGAGTAGAAAGCCAATTGTGGTGATTCGAAAGGTCTTGTGTCAGTAAAGAATTTGTGGTGTTGCTGGTCGGTTGAATTGGTGTCATGATGCAACAGTACGTCCGCCCATGACGACTAGAAGTATCAAATGTGGGTTCACGGACGACGCGAGAAGAAAGTATGGTGGCCGGCGGCGCCGTTGCGTGCGAGCAGACAGATTCCATGTTGATGGGATGTCCGTATTTCTTTGTCTGGCCTAAGGGAATGGTGGTTGGGGGTCCGTAGCTCTGCCGGGAGCTGCTTCCAGGGTTACCCCTAAGCTGAGGCTCGACGTCGTTAGTCTGAACAGGTTGGGCGAGATGCGTCCGGCAGGCACAGCAAAGGGAAATGTCTTGCTTCGACGTTCCCTGCATGTATTGGGTGCTGGCCTAGGACGGGATGAGTTGGGGTTGCTTTGCAGTAAGTAGGCGGTGCCGACCACGCGAAGGCGGTAAGGACCGTATGGTAAGGTAGCGTTGGAGGCAAGCGGCAGTCGGATAGAGCACCGAGACAAGTAGACGGAGTATTACTCAAGGATTCTCAAGGTGGAAAAGTAAGGAAGACGGGCAACTAAGATACTTGAGGTAAGGTAGACGCGGACGAAGACGAAGACGAGGATGGAGGCATGGGGCGTGGTGGGTATGGGCGGGATGGGAGTTCAGGGATGTACTTCCATGAGACGACCGGACAGAGCAGCCCTGCCAGCCTTTGGAGCCCAGTCTTCTCAATCGGAGGCAGCCACAATGTGCACCACGGGCCGGGGGTTCACTCGTTGCTTCCTCGTGCTGCCCAGGTGGGATTTCGAGGACTCCACTCCATGATCGCCGAGCGAGTGGGCAGTCTCTGAGAGGTCAAGTCCTCTACACTACGACCCGTGGACGTCAAAACAATATGGCAGGAGGCACTAACGTGGCTTCACCGTTGCCCCGGGCAGGCGGCCCCGAGTTAAAAGCCACCTTCTCCGTGCTACCACACAAGATATACACTAATAACCCCTGCTTACTGAGCTACCTGTTAAGTAAGTGTACTTCGGTACGTACTTGACTGCTTGCGTCCCTTGAACCCTGCGCACGCTAACAATTACTTCCGGGACCCATAATCTATTTCCAGCTCCACTCGGCCGGCCCATCACAGCAACTTCCTCACCTTCGCAAGTCGTCTGTTGACGTAGTGTACTCGTTTCCACCGTACGCACTGCATGTGGAATCCCCCCAACATCTCCTCCACTACACAATGGTCACGCATTTTTGACGACACTCCGCCTCGAAACCCCAATCAGACACAACAGAAAAGTCCCTGGTCCACTCTTTGGGATCAGAACTCAAGAAGCACAAGCAAGCCCGCGAGGACAGGCTTGAGGATACAATCTTATTTCGCTTCGACCCTTGCCTCTTTGTTGCCTCTACCATTCGATCGAAATTCTCTATTCCATGCTGGAAAACAAATCACATCACCTTCCTTAGTGTCGCCTCCTTACGTAGGCATTCCTTCTACGTGGAGAATGGTTGGATTGGGCCGCCTTGTCTGGGTATGCACCAACAACCTCTTGGCCTATCCGACCAGCATGAGAGCCTCCCGCATGCCTTCCGCTGCCACGACACATGCAATAGCCCTGTCATCAGTTGCAGCCCTGACGACACCTGAGCACTGAGGTGCCTGATCCTCCCGGACAAAATTGGGAAACACCCTGTGGCGTCGCAGGTTTGGCCACCTTCTCCTGAGTAACTGCAGCTTCGATGCTGCAGGTTCCAGACTCAGTTTTCACATTCGCCATGCTACTTACATGCTTCAGCTTGTGGCCAGACTCTTGAATGCAAGGGATCTTTAACTCGACGTCCGTCTCGATGCCAATGTCAGGAACCTAGGTCAAGAACATACCGCTAGGCAATCCGCATGTGATATGAAGGTCGAAGGAGCATTTAAAAAAAAGCAAACATGGCCTTTCAACAGAGTGTGTCGACAACAACTTGGCCTAGTCGATGGGGGCGCGCCTACCAAGACTGTTGTTCATATTGCATGTCTCACCCAACAGTGGCCTGCCCAATAGCCGACCACTGCGGCCAGAGGGACAGACCGGAGCAGCTCCGTCAGTCCGCAACGACCCTTTCGTACTCGGTACTCGATTGCTCAACTGCACTTACCTTACTCTGTGGGCTTCCCCAGGGCAATTATTACCAGTAATGAAAGAATGCTCTGGTATATTCAAAGTAGTATTCGTCTCGCATGAGGTTCTCCAGTTCGGCCTTTCTTTGCATTAGGATACTGGCATCGGAAGCGATGTTGGACTCGAGAAACCGGTTTCTTGCCTGCACGAACCGGCGCTTGCAGGCCTCAAACCGTGTATCCATCGTCTTCTTCAGCGCCGCTCTATAACATTCGTAACAAAGGTCTGGGATCTCGCCCTTCTCCGGAATGGTAGCAGGAATCAAGAAGATTTCTTCTCTCCCAATGTAGTGCGCAGTCACCTTATGCCGGCACTTTTTATGGACAAGCTCGTGGCGACAGAACGGGCAGCTGTCGTTTTCGCGCAACCATCTCGCTAGACACTGGCTGCCTGCTACATGCCCGCAAGGCATGATCGCAGGGACACTATCCGAGTGTAGTCCTCCGCGGATGTTTGGCAGCTGCTGGAAAACCAGGGGACTAAGTTGGCAGATTTGGCATACTAAATCCTCGGGCTCCTCAATCAGAAACGTGATCTTGGGGTTGGGAAAGAAACATCTCCCAGTCTCACGCTCTCCGGAATCGCGGGGCCTGATCCAGTCTCTGACTAGGGGCATAAAGGTCCTCATCAGCCACGAATTCTCTTGCATATCATGCTGTCGATTCCGTCTCGACGTCAGGTACCTCATTTGCACCTGTCCAAAGCCCGGGAAGGCCACCATCCTGATGGAATACTTGGGTGTCTCTTATCTGTCGGGTCGGGTTTCTGTTCGGGGTTTTTTTTTTTTTGGCGATTGGTTTGCAGACAGGCATGGTGAGACGTCCTTACCTCCTCTTAAGTAACGGTGAGAAGACGCGCGAGGCAGCACAATGCCATTGTCTACCGGCTTGAAGTTCACAATCATTTACTGGGAAAACAATAGTTCAAAGGGAATGCTAGCCTTTATTTTTGTTCGATATCAGTAACTTGGCTTCTTCTTTGTACCCAAGGCTTCGAGACTTTGTTGTGAGTAAAATAGGCCACCTTTTGTCGAAGTCACCCCGCTTCAAAACCTATTGTACAATAGGTGCACAGGAAGGATGGTCATCTAGTGGCTACTCGCAGGTCTTCCACTTGACGTTGTAGCGAGAAACCATCAGCCGCCTCAAAGAGACCTTGGGACGCTGTGCTTGCGCCTTGGTTTGAGAGTCTTCTCTAAGGTAACGGGCGCTTGTACGACGTGGCGACAGAGGCCAGCAACAGCGCGTCCCGTCTTGCTGGAGATTTGTCGCTGACTGCCCGTATTAATGTACAGCGAGGTTGCCAGTAGCTAATGTCAGATCGCATAGCTTGATCTTCACATTCAGGGACCTATCATGGAGCTCGATACACGAACAGCGGATTCTTCCAATTGTTGGTACGCACAACTCCACAAAACCCACGCCCACAGGTCTTATTTACGAGCCGAATTTCCAGGAAGCTCGGCTGTATAGGTGTTGCATCGTCGCTCAGAGCTGAGTGTTCTGTGAAGTCCACGTATAGGGGTCAGGGCGAAGGACCACTCCATGACTGCACTGAGTAGCATGACATATTCTACGACTTTTTAAACGTCTCTTTTGGCCTACAAGATTCAATCTATAATTCCTGTCATTGATTCATATCCTAGTCTAGGTAACGGCTCACCTGAGATCAACTGGGTATCATTCTGGTACTAATTTCAGCACCAAGAGCCGTTGCGACACCCCAACGAAGGCAGTAACCCTGAGAAACACAAAGATCTCATGGTACCGTGAATAGCGGTCAGATACTCGGGTATACAAAGATATGCTTCACCGATCTCTGCGGTTTGGCTCTGCTGATCTGCGTTGGTAGGAATGCAGGAAGCGAGACATAGCAATGTCGTGGACCGGAAGCGACGACATGAAATCTGCTGAGAGTTGCATGGCGCCCGGCCTTATCCTTGCCTCTCGCTTGCACCCTGGTTCTGAGGGGTAGATATGCAAGCAGGCCTGACGTCCGTTGGGATGAGAGGAACGACAGCCGGGAGCAATGTATCCGGTAAAGGCAAAACTCATATACTGTTGGGAGAGCGCAGAAAAGCAGTACGGTCATGAAGAAACCATATTCTTTTTACTATGTCGGTTCAAGGTCGGATTCCGTCAGAGCGGCTGCACTCAGCCCAACCGGTGTTGGGGGCCTCGAACAGGGTGTCGTCGTCAACGCCAGTCTCAATGTCGCCCCTATTTTATCCATCTAGTACCTAAGCTGTGCGGTTGCGGTGAGGAACCCACGTCTACCCTCAGCCCCCTGCTCATAGAGCCAGATGATAATCGGGATCACTCAACTTCTTGAGAAGGACCAAGCGTTGAAGGCACTAAGTTTGTCTTCGGTTCGAGATGTTGATAGCGGAAGACTGGCGCAAAACCCTCAAGATATCTAGATTATATCCCAGTCAGGTACTCGTCCATCGAGTCTAAGGCAGTGACAGCCACTCCGCGCGGGTCGCGCTGTTCCGTGGAATCCAAAACCACGGTACTGGTGTAAGAATCCCACTGGCCCACCTGGTCGGCTTTCGCGGTTACACCAGCTTTAGTTGGCGTCTCAAATGGTCGAAATTTGTTCTTGACGAATGGAGCTGCAAGAAATCTCTCCCAAAACCAATGCCATCCTCATCGCATGGTGAATTGCCAGTCCAGCTGACCAGAATGACCCCTATTCCTGCTCTTGGCGGTCAGCTCCTACCAAAGGATAGTCTGCTGCTTTGCCAAATGAACAAAGCTTGCCTCTCACGACATCAGCGCATAAGGAATAAAAAAGTTCAGTTTGCGGCTTGGAAGCGACTTGGCTTCATTATATATATACCGATCTTGCCTTTTGCCCGTAGTCCACGCATTTCTCGGCATGTTATGGGACGATGATGACATTGAAGCTAGATTCGCCACTTGAGGCTTCCTTGACTGCCAGGCCGCAATAGTGAACTAAGGCTTATGAAGGACTTCCCATCAATTTTTGAGGCCACAGGAAGAGACTTCCTCGATGGAGAATACAAATGCTGGGATATGTTAGTAAACACCACGTTTCTTCTGACCTACTTTCAAGCTGCAAGCGGGCTGCCTCACTACCAACAACGCGAATCCTGGCGGAATTTGGCACAGAAGTCAACCGCACGTTCATCGTCACTATGTCAGCCTGTTTCCGCTGTCAGAACGTCTGATGCTGAATGGACATATCCTTTCGATCAATGCTCTTTCATCTGAGCTTTTTCGAGGGATGAAGTTGTCCCTCTTGGTCTGAGCGTCCTTGCCAAAGACAGAATGGGAAACTTTGAAGCCATCACCAGCCACACAGCCACAGACCCTGCCCAGTCAAAAAAGGAGATACTTCGGCAAGATGGAGATCCTTCATCCCACTGCGCCGAACACCAAAATCCAACACTGCTGAGTCTTCCCGAGGTCAGCCGTAAGGCGGTAGCGCCCGCTTTCCACCCACCGTTACTTCGGCACCTACAAGTATCGCCGGTGGCAGGCAATAGCGTCATTTTCCAAGGTACCGGCCAACGAACTATTTTCGTCGCTAGGTTTACTGCGTACACACACTTTCCCCCCCTCCATTTGCATGTGTTTTCGTCGAGCCACTGCACAAAGCGCGCGCATCGCGTAACATGTCTTTTTTTCTTCGCGCTTCAATACCCCTAGACTTTGATTTCTGTTAAACCCTGCCTCCGGCTCACCATGCGCGGTGTCGCTGCGACATCCTCCCTTCCCCTCCGCCGACTGTGCCTGTCGCCGCCGGTCGCCCGAAGTCTCCCGAGGCAAACCGCCCTTCATCGATCCGTCTGCACCTCCTGTCTCGCGAGCAGGAGGGGTGCCAACATAATCCCGGCCACAATCACGCAACGTGTTTCGGCGCATTACATCAGAAATGCTGGGCAGAAGAGGGCAGCATCTGCCGTAGCGGCGGCAAGCGAGGGGAATAGTGGTGCGTCCAAGAAACACCGACGGAACTGGCGCATGGGGCTAAATCAGGGGTAGTCACAAGCGACGATTTTGGTCCGATCCAAGAGTACGATCGCCGAGTCGACAATGGCATTTTGCGCAACGACGAACATCAGCGAGGTAAGCGCAATCCGCGGCGGAAAGACTAGGATCACATGCTGATGCGACGCGGGGGGCCGACAGGCATCATTCAGAGCCTCCAGCATCTCCACGATGAGTTGGTGAACTACCACGCGCCAGCGGTCGTGCACCCGACCCTCGAGTCTCTGAAGCCGGCGAAATCGATGTTTGGGTCTTGGTTTGGCGGAGGAAAATCCCAGGCCGCGATCGGCGTCATTCCGACGAACTTGCCTCGCGGGTTATATCTCTACGGGGACGTTGGCAGCGGCAAGACGATGCTGATGGACTTGTTCTACGACACGCTGCCGAGCTCCGTCAAGTCGAAAACGAGGATTCACTTTCATAACTTCATGCAAGACGTCCACAAGCGTCTACACAAGATGAAGATGCAGTACGGCAACGACGTTGACGCGGTTCCCTTCATCGCAGCCGACATCGCAGAGCAGGGCAATGTTCTCTGCTTCGACGAGTTCCAATGTACTGACGTGGCAGACGCCATGATTCTGAGAAGGTGGGTTTCGGCAGTGGCCTCTCAAACAGCGCAGTGCCGCCAACTGACATACTGGCAGATTGCTCGAGTCGCTCATGTCGCATGGCGTTGTACTGGTCACCACCTCGAACCGACACCCCGATGAACTCTACAAGAACGGTATCCAGCGCGAGTCCTTCATCCCAGCCATCAAATTGCTGAAGAGCAGGCTGCATGTCATCAATCTGGACTCCCCGACAGACTACCGCAAGATCCCGCGACCGCCTTCGGGAGTCTACCACACCCCGCTCGACGCGCACGCATCCTCCCACGCCGAGAAATGGTTCCGCTTCCTAGGCGACCCCGATGACCCAGAGCCGCACCCGGAGGTGCAGCGGGTATGGGGCCGTGAGATACACGTTCCGCGCGTGAGCGGCCGCTGCGCGTGGTTCACATTCGACGAGCTAATCGGAAAGCCGAAGTCGGCCGCCGACTACCTCGAGCTGGTTCGCAGCTACGACGCCTTCGTCGTCACGGAGGTGCCGGGCATGACGTACCGCCAGCGCGACCTGGCGCGCCGCTTCATCACCTTCATCGACGCCGTATACGAGTCTCACGCCAAACTCGTGCTGACGACGGAGAAGCCCCTGACGGAACTCTTCGTCTCGCGCGCCGAGCTGGAGGAGTCGCTGAGCAAGCAGGGCAAGGGCGGCAAGGCAGAGCTCACGCAGGACAGCGGCACGAGCCACCTCCTCGAGGACCTGGATCAGAACATCAATTCCATCAAGTCAATGTCAGGTCTTTTCTCCGGGGACGAAGAGGCGTTCGCGTTCGCGCGTGCGCTTTCCCGTCTCAGCCACATGGGCAGCCGCGAGTGGGTGGAGCGAGGCATGGGTTTGGAGCAGCAGGGCGGGAAGAAGGAGCGCGACGACTGGGCCAAGGTCAGGAGTCGGCAGATGGAAGACAGCATGTGAGCGACGAGAGCGCATGCAAGAGGGGGCGAGCATATGCCCGCTGGGTCGCGGGCTGGAGCAGCATGTTTTTGTTTCGGCATTTTTCAGCATTTATTGTCGTTTTGAGTTTATTTGTTCACAGGCTTAGATAAGGTTGATGGTCTGGTTTGTATAACAGCGTGTCCGCGTCTGCTGGATACTCACATACCCCGATCGAGAGGATGAGCTCGATATAGAAGTCATTGTACAAGGATCAGTATATGGAATGAATCTACTGCGTACCATGAAATGGAATGAGGCCGATGTACTTTTGGGAAATAGATGGTGCGAAAATGTTAAGAGGTTAAGGGGAAATGGGTGCGTTTCCTCGACTGTCGGATCATTATCTGCTCCCTACAAATCTAAAATCTTCAACTTTGCCTTTTCTGTCTGCTCAATTTCCCCTCTGTCGGCTTTCGGGCGTAAATGTCATAGCTGTACGGGTTAGCCTGAATTGGGCTTCGAGCAAGGAGATTGGGACTTACATTTTCCAGTATGAGTGGATTTGAGGGTTGCTCAAGTCTTTCCGGACGTCCACCAAGAAGACCTGGACTTCCTCCTTCGTCCAGCCCAGGGCTCTAGTAAAGGGAGCCATAGTCAGGGCTTCGATGGCAATCTGCGTATTGTGATGGTTCCACATGCCCAGCTCCTTGAATTTTCTCTGCTTTGGCCATTGGTTCATCGGCCATTTGAACAAGTGC
Organism: Colletotrichum neosansevieriae; assembly: GCA_036785495.1. Lineage (NCBI taxonomy): Eukaryota > Fungi > Ascomycota > Sordariomycetes > Glomerellales > Glomerellaceae > Colletotrichum > Colletotrichum neosansevieriae. Next base: position 303,972 of record JAVHLV010000026.1, on the reverse strand, counting down.
AGCTGGACGTCAACGAAACCGGCCTCCTCGAGCACCTGCACCAAAGACGGAGCATCGTGGAAAGCGTGGCCGAGCTTGACCGAGGCCTCTCCCATGTATTCAATGCATTTGGCGAGCGCTGAGTCCGGCTTCAGCGTGCCGTCGTCTGACCCCGGGTTGAGGTCCACTTCCTGGAGTTCAAAGTACCCGCCAGGCTTGAGGTTGCTGCGGACGGTGTCAGTGTTTCGCGGGAACCGAACACACAAATCCTCGCGCGCGAATATCTCACTCGAATGCCTTCTTGGCGTACCCCTTCCAATCGGAAATCGAAGAGTTCATGAACCGGCTGTGGATGTAGTCGAAGGGTCGCGACCACGTCCACTCCTCTTCGAGGTCGTCTACTTCGAAGCGCACGTTGGGAGGCACGAATGCCGGCATCGAAGGCGACAAGTCGATGCCGAGAACCTCGGCTTCGGGATGCTCCTCGCCGAAATCGATCGCCCAGATCCCAGTGCCAGTGCCGACGTCGAGAACACGCTGGACTCTGGAATCGCGGTCGTTGGGTGGTGCCAGGCCTAGAGCGTTGTCCAAGGTAAGGAGGAAGAGGTTGTGCTGCAAGTCGAGTCGGTCGTTCTCTGTTTCGTCGTTTGGCATGGTGTACTTCCCGTCCTTGTATATGTGGTATGTACGCCCATTCTCTTCACGGAAGCCTCGAATTGAACTCGACACGCTGGTGCTTGAAGATGCGACGCTCTGTATAAGACCATGAGTGTCAACGTCGTGAGCCCGCGATTGTAGGGCGAGCTTCTTACAAGGCCAAGCTCTGAGCTAGAGTCATCAATGACCTGAGTAGTTGAAAAAAATCGTTGTCAGCCACACCGTCATTGATGAATTGTTTTGAGGCCGGAAATCACCTCTTCGACCACAATGTCAACTGGTTCATTGGCTTGAGTTGGACCTCGAGAGGTGCTCGCTTCTTCGTTGGTAGCGGACATGGTAGTGTAGGCTGAGTTCGAAATGTCGCCAGTGGAAGAAGGCGAAGATGAGAGAGAGGGAGGCTGTCAAGTGTCTTCGATTGCCCATTTATTGCCATGTTCAAGGTAACGGCGGCTGTGAGTTCAATGCATGTAGCGTAGCACTTTGTTGTACTCCCCCTCAACCCTTGTCAATCAGCCATTACCATATCCACTCGGCCGCACCATTACTGGCTTTTGCAGCTGAGTTCCAACGGTTTTGTTTCCTTTCCTGTCACTGAGGAACTTCCACGTCCCAAGACACTTGAAAGTATGAAGACTTGGCCTCTCGATGCACTTGCCCTTCAAAATATCGTCAGCGACTGAATTCGCTCGACGACATAGATAAAGAGCGGCGGGTGCTGAGCGGGTATCGTACCCGCGTGGGCGATCCGCAGGCATGAGCACATTGCCCGAAGAACTACGTATGTAACCGTAGAATGGTGATTATAGACGCCGATCACAGGTGACAGACTTGATCCCATGGACAGATGAAAGGAGAGACCCCAGTTTTCTGAAGCCCTTGTCACCGCGCCGTCAGGGGTGCAGCATGGGCGACCCAACAACACTCTTCCCCCTCATCGCAATGATTGAGTTTCGAGCCCAGTGCATCCGAGTAATAGACCGCAGCCTCATATTTTCGCAAAAGCGTGGGAGCGTCGCCTACATCATGGCGGAATCCAAGCCCAAAAACAGGCGCGACCTCACCAACCTCGCCGAGTTCGACCTCGTCCAACGAGGAGTCAAGGAGCCCAGCGTCCCCGGAATCCTCACCTTCGTCGGCCTCCGCGGTCTCGACCCCCTCCTCCAATACAAGCTTCTAGCTGGCGGCTGGGGGACCTCCGCCCTCGTCAGGCTCGGCATCAACACCGTCGATGCCACCAGCGCAGCCGGCACGGGCATCGCGCTCCTTGACAAACTCAAGCTTCCCCTGCCGCACCTCATGCTTCTGGGGATGTCCTTCGCGGGCTTCGTCAAGCAGTCCTACTGGGTGACCAGACTCTGCGCCGAAAGATTCGAGCCCGGCGCCGCTCTTCACGTGAGCACTTTCAACACCGTCTGCAACAGCGTCAGCTCGCTCCTCTTCCTCGCCGCCTCTACTTCCTCTCTGAGCTCGCCGATCAACTTTCCCGGCACCGCGCTACCGTACCAGGTTGTCATCGGCAGCGCCATCTGCGGCCTTGGCATGTTTTTGGAGAGCGCGTCGGAGTGGCAGCGCAAGCGGTTCAAGGCCAAGGCGGAGAACGAAGGTAAAGCTTGTCGCGAGGGCCTCTGGAGCTGGGCGCGCCACATTAATTACGGCGGACACGTCATCTGGCGGGTGGGATACTGGGCGGCTGCGTCAGGATGGACTGCTGGTCTGATTATGGGTGTTTTCCAGGCCCTTGACTTTGTTCTGCGTGGTGTTCCGGTGCTGGACGAGTACTGCGCGAATCGGTACGGCGAGCAGTGGTCGCAGTTCAAGAAGGATGTGAAGTGGGCCATGATTCCGGGTATTTACTGAGTCTGATTGCGTGTGTAAGATTGGAAGAAGATGCAAGGAGTCGACGGAGGTTCGTTCTTTCTTCCCGGCACACCGGACTGCAGTGTGTACCTGCATCCACAATCCACTTCCGGCCGGACGTTCCCAAGATATTATGTTCAGGCTTCATTCAGAGGAGACTGGTTGATGTCCAATGCTGCTGGCAAACTTAAGCAATGATTGAAGTCATCTGCCATCGGATGTTGGCAGGCAAAGGCCATTGGTTCGTCTGAAGCCGTTTGCCGCTCAGTCATCCGGGCTCGCGCGCGTGACATGTGTCTCATGTTACCAATTTCCTCCTCGGGCGTTACTCCAGCATCCTTAGATGCTGTCATGGAAATTTGAACAAAATTCTCGGAAATCCTGCATAATGCCTTCGTAGATTTCCAATGTTTTACTGCTAAGTTTTCGGCATCGGATTCATTGTAATGCGTCGTAGATATTGAGAGGCGCGGTTGCATGAATGACGTGATGTTTCGCGGATATCCGAGGTGCGCCTTATCGGACCCTGGTACCTGATAACGCAGTCGTTTCCAGGCAACGGTGTCGGAGTGTCTGCAGGAACGTTGCGAGTGTGGATCAATCTTCACCAGGAACCGTCCGTGATTCGTCTAGATTGTGGGTGGTATGTAATACCTGTTGCAAGTCTGGGGAGCTAGGGTCCTGCGTAAGCTATCGCTGTGGCGTACCGTGCATAAGGTAGCTAGCTACCTACCTACCTACCTAGGTATCTACCTATTAAAGCAATCGGAGTCGTGACGCCAACATCCGTTCTCCCTCCATCAACCTCCACCCGCCCACCTCCCGCATTATCCCCAGATTGTCTCTACCACCTGAATACCTATATTCAACATGAAGATCACCAAAGCCACGCTCCTTGCCGTTCTGGCGCACACGGCTGCTGCCCGGTTCGTCGCCGAGGACGAGATCAACCGCGTCCAGCTGTATCCTGCTGGCTCCGAGCCCGAGAAGTACTTGATTGAGCTCGCCCCAGGCGACACACGCTGGGTCACCGAGGAAGAGAAGTGGGAACTTCGCCGAGTAAGGTTTCCATCGACGTGGTAGCTTTGATCTCCGTCTAATCTGAGTCTGTGCAGAATGGCAACCGTTTTTTCGACATTACCGACCACAAGGACTTCGGAGCTGCTGGAGTTCACTCCAAGACCAAGGCCAAGAGCGTATTCCCCGAGAAGTGCCAGCTGCAAGACACCGTCAACCCCCTCATCAAGAAGCTCGACAAGAACGAGATTCAGAAGAACCTCGAGAAGTTCACCAGCTTCCACACCCGATACTTCAAGTCCGACTACGGCCGTCAATCGTCCGAGTGGCTCCTCTCCAAGATCAACGAGATCATCAAGGATGCCGGTGCCGATAAGAGTGTCTTTGCGGAACCTTTCAGCCACACATGGCAACAAAGTTCCATCATCGTCACTATCCCCGGCAAGTCCAACCGCACCGTTGTCATCGGTGCCCACCAGGACTCCATCAACCTGTGGCTGCCCTCTATCCTGGCCGCTCCTGGCGCCGACGATGACGGCAGTGGTTCCATGACCATCCTCGAAGTCCTGCGCACTCTATTGAAGTCCAAGGATATCGTCGATGGCAAGGCCGACAACACGATCGAGTTCCACTGGTACAGCGCCGAGGAGGGTGGTCTGCTTGGTAGCCAGGCCATCTTCAAGTCATATGAGCAGGACAAGCGCGACGTCAAGGCTATGCTTCAGCAGGACATGACTGGATTCGTCCAAAGGACGCTTGATGCCGGCAAGCCTGAGAGCGTCGGCGTCATCACTGACTTCGTTGATGCTAGTCTGACCGATTTCATCAAGAAGGTCATCGTCGAGGTATGTATCCAGTCCGATGCGTAGCTTGTGTGTGTTGTGCTAACAAGATCCCAGTACTGCAAGATCCCCTTTACCGAGACCAAGTGCGGCTACGCATGCTCTGACCACGCTTCTGCCAGCAAGGCCGGCTACCCCTCGGCGTTCGTCATCGAGTCTGCGTTCGAAGACTCCGACAACCACATCCACACCTCCGACGACCTTATCAAGTACTTGTCATTCGACCACATGCTCGAGCACGCCAAGATGACCCTTGGTCTTGTGTACGAGCTTGGTTTCACCGACTTCCCCGCTCTTGAGAAGAAGGCCCAGGCCATCTCCCAGGAGCTGTAGGAAGCCTGATGAGGTGGACCCGTGGATAACCTAGCCATGATGCCCTAGATGCAATAAACGAATGGTGTTTGAACTGATTCGCTATGTTCTTCTGTGCTCTTCCTTGCTTGTTCACCGCCTTGTGATTTTTTAATCACATTCAAGGGCAAAAGGTTCGGCATGATACCTACGTGAAATTGCTGAAGGCGACGGGAATCAAAATCAGTTACCCGTGGCGTCCATGACGGATCGGACCAGTCTGGGCACTTACAAGCCAACGAGGCCAGCTAAGCCACGGTGTTGTCGTTCAGTCTCAAGGAGCTTGTGGCAAGTTGAGTAAATTGATGGCGAATACGAGAGACAAATGGTTCTGCCCTGTTAGATCACAACTATGAGGCCATCCACAATTTGCCTCTCCGCACCAACCTTTGCTACCTATACCTACCTTAGGTCAGCAGATGCCTACCCGAGGTTTCAAAAAGGTTAGATGCTGATACAATACAGATGTGCCGTACCTATGTAATCCTGACGTTACCTGACTTGATGTATCCTACGGTTGATAGAACCTTGAGTCTCTCATTGATGGCATTCTTTCTTCTGGAATATGTATTGCAGCTGTTCATAGGAAGATGCAGAGGCTTCATCTCATCGGTAATGTTTCTGACCAAGTTTGCACATTTCATTTGCAATAAAGTTCAGAAGGTGCGCCTGGATTTCCTTCTTTCCATGGATGCACAAGACGAAGCAAGCAAAATCATGTCTGGTTATCTCCTGTGAATTGCTATGCACTACCTAGGCATGTAAGGATCAAGTAGTCCGATTTGTTATTCCTCACTGCTTAAAATGATTAAAATTAAAGTATTTTACTAACACCTTACAGCCAGGCATGATCATGTATACTCACAAGTACCTGAGCACTCTACTGCTATGTCCATCTTTGTAAAGCATATTGGTATGAATGGTGACTGGAAATGTTTGGGACAGGAAAGAACCGACGTCAAATTAAGATGCAAGGGCATCCAAGCGCAGTTGCCTGCTGTTGCAGATCCCACGTGCCGAGAATTGATGTCGGGTCCAGTCTACCTACCTTACCTACCTTAGGTAGAGGTTGAGGCCCCACCTTGCTGTCGGCGCCCGCTGCCGCTACCTTTTCAGTGAGGTACCTAGGCACCTCTGGGGTGACGCTCCCTCTCCACCTTCAACCTCACCTCTCGCTTTGACACAAGAATACCACAACCATTGTCAACACATCACTACATCCCACGAGATCAATTTTCTGCTGCACAAGGCCTTTGGAGTACCAGAATTTGGTTATCAGCGCGAGCTGTTCCCAAGACCTGCATCAGGTGCCCACCATGCCGGATCCTTCCATTGCAGGCGTCTCCTCAGCCGTCGCTCAGGCTCCGTATAGCAACAGGCCGCCGAGTCCGCCCTATATCCCGATTCCAATGACGTTTCCAAGGGGCACCGACTCCTCAAGTCTTGTCCCATCTTACGACAATGTCGACTCAATGAGATTGACAAGCCAGGATGTTAACATCATCACTCGAAGCGTCAAACAAATAGCCACTGACAACTCAGTCGGTTGGAGCTACGAGGCTCGTCGCAAGGCGCAGGCAATTCTTGACTATCTCTATCTCGGTCCTCTCGCTGTCGCTCGCGACACAGAATGGCTTGCCAAAGAGGGCATCACCATGATCATCGTTGCCCGTCATTCCAGGGTCGCCCAAGCCCGGCTGATGAGCGTTGACAACGTCGCAAGACAGCTTGGAATACTGGTCGAGTATCTGGACGTTGCCGACAATGGCGAACTTATCAGCAATTTTCCCGAGGTCGTCCGGAAAATCAACGATCATCTACTTGCAGTATATCGGTCCCAGGCCCTGGCGATGCAGCAGGGTCAAATCGTCATCAATGCGACGAACTTCAAGTCTGGAAAGGTCCTCGTCGTCTGTGAGACTGGAAATGACCGATCGGCTTTTGTGGTTGCTGCGTACATCATGACAGTCTACGGAAAAGACATGGTCTCCAGCGTCCAGTTCGTTTCTGTGCAGCGATTCTCAGCAAACTTCGACGAGGATGGAAAGAGAATGCTACAGACATACGGGGACATTCTGACTGCTCAGAAGTATGTCGCCAATGCGACGAGATATGTTTCCCAGGATGGGCAGCATGATGGCCGCAACGGTCGGGACAAGCGAGGTATCGAAGCAACTCTCGACGATGAAGACAGGCAGGGAGGCGATGGTTACGAGACATTCGTTGTTGACCGCGCACGTTACGAGGACAGAGAGAAATTCGTTCCTTTCGTCGACGCTTGACAGAAATGAGGAGCTCGTATGGCTTGCAACGGCATTGATACGAGGGCGGACTGGGGAACTATGGCGTTGGGGACAAAATTACCATCGGCTATCTGAACGCATGGCTACTGCATCCATGGAAGCATCAGTGAATTCGGTTTGGCATGGAAGCATGGGGGGCGTCGGGATCTTGTGTATACCCGTTTTTGGCCTGCAACGTCTCATCATTAGTTATAGGCTACTTGCTACTATTCAGGCAGGAAAGACATCGTACTCAATAGACTAAGTAAACAAACCCGGGTCACCTCAATGTATGGGATCAGCACGGCATGAGTCTCCCAAGTGGGGTTCGGCCAACGATCTCTCGATTTTCGGACAGATGTAGCACGGCTGCGTCGAAACGTTCGATGTGCGCCTAGGCAATTCATCCTGCTTTCCAGTATTCTCTCCACGCTAAAATAAATGAGACAGCTGCTTGAGAAGTATATGGGAAGCTCCTGGCTTCAAGAAATGAAAATGTGCTATTATGCTTGTCTGGATTAGGAATCTGTAGATGCAGAGGAAGGTGAGGATGAGAGATTCAGGGCTCACAACAGGTTATAAGAGCTGAAGGTTGTCTGCTCAGAATGAATGTCGTAATAGTCCCCCGTTTATGCTGGGGGAGGGTTTGTTTACAACTTCCTGGCAGGCTGCTTCAACTTTGGGAGTGAAGAGGAAGGAGCAGCCAAGGACCACCACTTACACACGCGCTCCTGCCTTCTCTTGCCTCTCAAAACTTTTTGGCGTCAACAAGCCCACCAACTTGTATTTGTTTTTTTGTGGCCTCCACCTGGCGCGTCCGTCTCTTCTTCCTCCATCCCCTCCCCTGGGCTAAATCGCAACAATCCTTTTGCTTTGATTCACCACATCATCACCATCTTTCGTTAAGTGGTGACGAAATCAAAATATCTTTTACTCACAACATACTTTGAGCATCTGAGTATTTTGCGCGAAGCACCCAACACATCGCCATGGAGGAGTCCAACTGTGATCCTGGTGGCGGCTCAGACAGACGTTTGCGACAATCAACTGTTGCACATCAGCCTGGTCGCTATGCTGAGATGCTGGTGAAGGGCGTCGAGAAACCAGCCTTCACAATCCCTGATCCCATCTTTGATCCAGAGCCTGCGCGTTATTGTGCTTTTCCGACCATTGACCTCGACCAGCGACCGGGTCCCAGCGAGCTTTTCAAAGAAGCCAGGGCTAGGGGCGAAGTGTTCTATGGACAAGACACACAAGGACAATACCCTTTCGCGAGAAACAGTCAGTTACTTCCTGTGCATCATTTCTTCTTGTTTTTAGATGAGCCTAACATATGGTGTAGACTTGCAAGATGAGCAGCCTGCCCGCCCAGCTTTGGTGGCTCACCTCCCCCCTCTTCCTGAGGAAAATGAAGCTGAGGACGATGTCTCTCTTTCTGGTGATTACCAGGAGGACTCTGTCATCCAGCGCGAGCCAATGCGAGGAGAAAGCTTCAAGGACTATTGCTTGTCTGTTACTCAGGATTTGGATTGGGGATCCCCTGAGCCTGAGCCTGAGCCCGAGCTTCCCGTCATTTGCAACTCCAACCATCAAAATCTCCCTCGTCCCGAGATTGAGCCTGCTTCTGATGATTGGTCCCAGATCACTCTTGGAGTACAGTGGGCAATCATTGCAACTCTATGTCAAGTGTATCCATTCTCCGTGGCAGTCCGAAAGTTACAACTCACCCATCAGCAAGTCACTGCTTTCGTCCAAAAGTACGTCCAATGCAGCGATGTTATTGCCGACTGGTGCGACAAGGTAGATCGGACCCCAGTCTCTGATCTCATCCGATCGGCAGAGGACGACTTCTTGTGTGCGGATGAATACGTTCATCTATCGCGACCCGAGCTCCCAACAGACATCCTCTTCCTGTTCCAGGTCGAACAAGCGCGCAACTTCCTGCGCAAAATTCGTCACAGCGAACTCATTGAGATTCTGGGAAGATGGCGCGGCACATCCCGAAACTTCGTGGAGCTTCCCATTCAGCCTGACATCTTGGCCTTCTGCCGGTCCGAGTTGTACAAGACTAGAGAATTCAGCGTGCAGGACTTCCGTCCCATCACGGACCGCGAACCGATCTCTTGGCTTCAGCGACTTCATAGCAGTTCGGACTTCAACAGTGGTATTACCCACTTCTGGAAATGCTATGGAAATCCTTTCGCAAACACCCCAAACACCGTCAACCCTGCAGATCCGCAGCAGACCTCCCAGCACGACGCCTCGGCGAGTGACAGGTCCATAGGACCAACCCAGATCGACAACCAACTGGCGTCTGCTCAGGACATCAATAGCCAATTTCCTGAGGCACCTCCCACTCAACGCAACGCTTCTCTTTGGTTTGAAAGCCAAGCTATTCAGCCTCCGGATGCTGTCAGCTTTGCTCCAGGGTACCTGACGGGTGGATCCGAGCTTCAGATTCCCTATCAAGAAGCACGCTTTCAAGATCCCCAAATCGCTAATGCTCTGCGCAAGAATCCCTTCAAGTGTCCCCGGGACTTCGTCGGCAATGTTGCGAATCATGAAGCTGGAGTCGATATTCCCGGTGACGCTGCAGAGTGTGAGAGCCAGATGGAACCCTCAAATGTCGCCTCCATCATCTTGTCTCGCAAGCAGCGCAAAGACTCAGCTCAGCAAGGTCGGAGCTCACCCGCCTCTGAGAGATCTCATGCTTCCCAACTGAAGTTTCCAGGCTTTGCGAAGGACGCCGCTTCGCATGATACTAGATCATTCAATGATTCTGCGTCTCGACTTGGCAGCTACACGTCCTCAACGGCAGGCCGTGGAAGTGGCAGTTACACTTCACCGTATCTCATCCACAGTCCCACTACCGATTCGGAGCCTCGATTTGAGCTCAAGGCATCTGAGTCTCCACAGGACCAGGCTGACGCGGCGCTCCCAGTCGACATTGCCGCAGCAGGCGATGCGGATTCTTTGGTCCAGCAGATCATCGCCGAGTCTGGCAATGAGATTTTCCGGTTGCAGGCTCAGTTGAATGATGGAAAATCCACACAGAGGTCTCGCAAGAGGGCCGCTGGGGACAGTGAGGAAGAGTATGAGCCGGATGATGACAATGACGAGGATTACAAGCAACCCGCGCGCAAGAGAGCCCGCAAAGGCGCTGTCCGAACCAACAAAAAGACAGCCACCGCCCAGTCGAATCGGTCTCAGAAGTCGAAGAATGAGACTAGCAAGTCCTCTGGCGCGGGTACGGAGCCAGTCAAACGTCCCAGAGGCCGGCCTAGAAAGAATCCGAGGCCTGACGACAGCGGCAATCCGCGTGCGAACGCCCCTGATCTTCCACGTGCCGACACTCCGATTCCAGGGGCGTCGATGAATAAGGCTGTCTCTAAAGCCCCGTCAGCTGCTTCAAAAAAGGGCGCCCCGAAGAAACGAGGCACCAACAAGCCTCTGGCTAACGTCACTGAAGTTTCGGGAACTGGCACTACTGAGGCTTCCAACATGCCCACCCTCTCGGCTTCTGAGCCCGTTGCGGTACCTCCCATGGGCGATCAGCCTCAGAATGGTCCCCCGACGATCAAGCTGAAGTTGAAGAACTCGAAAGGCCGCAGGGCTGCCGCCTCTGGTCCCAATAAAAGTGCTGAAGACACCCGCGAGCCACCCTCTCAACCGCAGCCAGAGGGTTCCCCATTCACTCTGCAGAAGAGCTTCGGCGAGCATGCTTCTTATGCGCAAATGCCGCCTCCTGCTTCTTATCAAGGTAGTTTCAGCCAGCCGACTTTACAGTGGCAGGAGCCCGTACAAGCCTCTACCTATCAGCAGAACGGCTTCCGTAAGCCATCGGCTTATGCTCACCGGCCAATCGCCCCTCGCCCTCAACAGGATGGCTTCCATGAGCCGTCTTCTTATGCTCATCGACCAGTGACCCCTGTTCTTCCTCAGCAGGGTTTCCATGAGCAAGTTCCTCAGTCGCAGGCGCCACTGTTGTCCCCCGTTCCTCAGCAACCTATAGCCTATCCTTCTCGGCCTCAAGATACCTCGTACCCCAGTTTTCCTGAAGACGAATTTGCTCGCACACCAGTTGAGGCTCGCCATCAGACCAGCATTCGCACGACTCAGGCAGGTACACTCAGCCAATCGCGGCCTACCCAGTACGCTAACTATCAGGAGTTCTGGAAGGATTGCGAGAACGGTAGAAAGCTCTTCCACGAAGCCACGCTCCGAACACAACAGGTCCAGGACTTGATGCGGGGTTACGACTTCCAGCAACATGCTCCTCCTAGCATTGCCAATGTTCAGAGTACATCGACGGCAATTGCAACACCTGATATCGCAGTCGAGAACACAGTCGAGAACACAGCCCAGAACCTGCCCACTCGAGCTCAAAGAGCAGCACAAGTCGCCGTCATTTCTGGCCAACAAACCGCCCAAACCTTTGCTTTGGACCCTGCTTGGGACCCTGCCCTGTTTATCCAGAACATAACTGAGACTAGCTCATTTGACATTCCCGCTACTACAGGCTCACACTCAGCATCTGAGCCGCACACGCATGATTCTTATGATTCTGAAACTATGGCCACTCAACTTTCCTCCATACCTGGTGCGGTTGAGCAGCCTTTCGTTAGCCAAATTGCCCCCCAAGCCAGTGCGGAAGATTTGGAGATGCACGCGAAGTTGGAGTTGCTGGCACAAGCCACAGAGCAATCTAACTCGAGACATGACTAAAAGCCTTTTGCAACATTTCAACCCTGGAATGGTGCAGAAAATGACAACAGAGCAACCTTCACCAACCGGCAATGGTTTGCAGACCCAGACATACGTACACACTTAACCTTAGGAAATCATACGGTCTGAAGAAGAGAATTCACCACAACTTTGCTGGTTACTAGAGGGCACGTTCACTTGGATGTGAAGGCCGATTTCTTGGGAGGACTGTGGACAGCCGGTTTTGCACGCGCCTCTCTTAGGATTGCTTGCATATGAATTGGTTGACTGCGGGCACTGGCTTGGAATTTGGTCTTGGCTTGCTTCTTCTGGACAAAAGCCTCCTTTTATGTTGAGATACCCAAACAATTGCTTTATCGTGTAGAATAGAACAGAATGAAATTAGGAACACACAGAAACTCACTTGCTCCTCGTCTGGACCCATTCAAGTTGTGTGGATTGAAACACCAGGTTTTATGTCTTGTGACCATCGTCTGGAGATGGGCCTCTTGAACCAAGTAAAATGGATTATTCAAAATGGCCCAAAAAGACAATGCCGAGAAAATGTTACCCACATTGGTTATAAAAAGCGTCGAGCCATGGATGGGCTTTCCTAGTTATGTAATCAGCGGATGCTAAGCTCGCAGGGTGAGGTACCCCGGGTGACAATTGTGGGCCGAGCTTGCATCACTGCGCCTCACGTCCTAAGCCAAGCTTCTTCCCACGCCGCCCAGCTCCCGAACTGACGTCGATCCACTACACAACGACGACAACACCGGCTGCCACCTCCATCTCCTAACACCTACACCAGTCGGCCTGAAATCGCGCCCAATCCGTCTCACTCCGCCGGCAGCAGACAAGCTTCTCCGACGAGGCCTGAGCAAAGCCCACCTCCTCCCGCCCACGAATACACGCTTTCGCCCTCCCAACGTAGCCAGTCGGGCACCAGAATCCACGATGGCCCCTCGTATCGAAGCGCAAGAGATCGAAACGTACTGGAACATCTTCTCAGCCCGGACGGGCGGGTCGCAGTTCCTGACGGGAGAGCAGGCCGCGCCGGTGCTCAAGAACAGTGGGTTGACGGACAATCAGCTTGAGCGGGTGTGGGATCTCGCCGACGTGGACAACGATGGCAACCTGGACTTTGAGGAGTTTTGCGTTGCGATGAGAGTCATTTTCGACATTCTGAATGGAGTAGGTTATCGCCTTGTGTTCGTTTGATGGGGCTTGGCTAAGCAGGTTGGGCTCGATCGTAGGAATACGCAGACGTCCCCGCGACACTGCCCGATTGGCTCGTGCCCGAGTCCAAAGCACACCTCGTGCAAGCGAATCGCGCGCTCACGGGGAATCAAGCGGCGTTCGAACAAGTCGACGACGATCCGGACTCGCCTGGTTTGAAGGACGGCTTCGACTGGTATATGAGTCCCCAGGACAAGACCAAGTACGAGTCGATATACCAGGAGAGCCGCGACGCGAGGGGAGAAGTAGCATGTGCGTTACGAGCAACCGAAGTTATATGCGCTTCCCTGCGCATCATCAGCTGACCTTGCGTCTGTTCTAGTCACCGCTCTTGAAGATCTCTACGAATCACTCGAAGTACCCGACACCGATATCCGCTCCGCCTGGAACCTCATTAACCCCTCCGCCAGCCCCTCCATCAACAAAGACGCCTGCCTCGCCTTCCTCCACATCCTGAACAACCGCCACGAGGGCTTCCGCATCCCCCGCACCGTCCCCGCATCCCTCCGCGCCTCTTTCGAGCGCAACAAGATCGACTACCAACTCGACAACAACTCCCCTGCCTCCTCCCGCTGGGCCACAAAGGCCGACGACTCCACCGCCACCGGCCGCAAGGCCAAGTTCGGCGACCAGTATCTCACCCGTCTCGGCCGCAGCGGGTTTAAGTCCAGCGGCACCGACTTCTCTACCGCCAAGACGGACGACTGGGAGGAGGTCCGCCTCAAGAAGCAGCTGCAGGAGCTCGACGACAAGATCGCCCGTATCGAGTCTGACGTCGAGCGCAAGAAGGGCGGCAAGCGCGACTCAAAGCCCGCTCTCGTCAAACGCGAGCTCGAGCAGTTGCTCGACTACAAGCGCAAAGAGCTGCGGGAACTGGAGGAAGGGTCTGGTAAGGCCAAGGGCGGCGCCAATCTCAAGAGTGTGTCCGAGGATCTGCAGACGGTGAGGGAGCAGGTGGAGGGTCTGGAGTCGCACCTGTCGTCGCGGCAGCAGGTTCTGGAGCAGCTGCGGAGGGAGATCGAGGACGAGAAGCTCAGCAGATGAAAGGTCACGGGCTAAAAACTGGCGCTAGCTCACACTTGCAGGTCCGGCTTGGGTATTATTCATATTTCGTTTCTGGAGCAGTGCGACTGGGAAATTCTCGACGTCAAATTTCACGCGGGAGTCTCTCTTTCTTTTTTCGCATTTTCTGTATTCCAACTGATGCACACGTGCATGTAGGACTATAATGTTCGTCCTGATCGCTGCCGCCCACGAGAAGGGTCCACGACAAGAGCAGCGATTGAGCGGGAAACAACCGCACTAAATAGAATGCCGGCGGAGGTAGTAAATATAGTCTCAAAATCTGTATTGCTCCAGAGATGATTGTGTTGATTAAGAGGTTGTAAGATGTAAGTACATATAAAGACAATCCGCCAGCCAAATAAATAGTCATGAATAAGCTGCTTCCAACTCTCCTTTCATACTGTCGCAGCTCACCACTGCGAGCCGTTGACGTATTTGGGAGTCCGGTCCGAACCAAGTGTCCGACCCTTGACGGCCCATACGAAGAGAGACGGCACCTTGGCCCAGCCGACGCGACCGGCGCCGCGGCTGCGGCCCGTGGAGCACACGAAGATGTCGACGGGCATGCCCTTGACGACCTGCTGGTCCTTGCCCTTGATCGCAAGCTCGATGTTCTTGACGATGCCTTGAGCCTGTTGGCACCATCCCCGTCAGTCTCTCATCAAAGTTCATGTGGACGATTCGCAGCTCCATCAAAAATGGACACCCACTCACCTGCTTGTCCGTAACCATGAATGCGGCGCGGGGCTTGGAAACCAAATCACCACATGCCCAGACATTATCCGCCCCCTTGACCCTCATGCAGTCGTCCACGCTGACGTACTTGCGATCGGTAAGCAAGCTGGGGTCCAAAAACTCCGAGTTGGGAACGAGGCCCATGGCCGGCAGGTACAGATCCGTCTTGAGCGTCTCGCCGTTCATGAGCGTCACCTCGGTGCGCCCGTCCGGCAGGGGCCGCGAGCCGGCGACCCGCGCGTTCCTCTTGACCTGCACGCCCAGCCTCACGATCTCGTTCTCGATGCCCTTGCACGCCGTGTCGGCGCCGAGGATCTCGTCGTCGCCGCTGAGCAGGACGACCTCCTTGTCCTTGTACTCGAAGCGGATCTCGGCGGCCGTCTCGACGCCCGTGGGACCCGCGCCCGCGACGACGACGTGCTTGGCCGCCTTGACCTTGTCCGCGGTCCGGTGCAGCAGTTCGAGCGTCTTCTCGTGCGTGTCGGCGGCCTTCCACGGCATGTCCGGGCTCGCGGAGCGGGCGCCCGTGGCGAGCACGAGGTAGTCGTACGGCAAGGACCGCGGGCCGGTGGAGGTGGAGACGAGGGCCGACTTGCGGGCCGCGTCGAGGCCGGTGGCGGTGCCGAGGACGAACTCGAAGCTCTCCTTGGGGTAGTGCGCGAAACCGGGCTCGATCGGTTGGAAGATTAGGTCATCCTTCAGGACACCGGGCACGATGGCCCGGACGGAGGCCATGTTCCAGTAGAAATGGGTCGTCTGTGATGTCTGTTAGTTTCTAGATGCATTTTTGGTTCTTTTCTTTCCCCTCCTTGCTTGCTGCGGAATTTCATTGACAGCCTTTTTTTTCGGTATAAGTGATGGACCCCTTTTTTCCCAGTCCTAATAGGACGACGGACTGCGAGTGCAGCCGCAAACCCCCACGGGCGTCCGAAGCGCAAGGTGCAGCAGCGTCCCCGTCTCCGGTTCTTCGTGAAGGTGGTCCGGTTTCCCTTTCGTCATACCAATCAGATCGTTGTGAAACTGCCGGCTTACCTTTGAGACCATAACCACTCTGAGGTCCTGCTCATGTTGGCGGGTATACTTGAGCAATCGGTGAGCGACTGCCAGGCCGCCGTAGGAGGCACCGAGGATGACTACTGTCTTGACCATGTTGACTATATCTCAACACTCAAAACTTTGCGCGAGCTGTGTAAGTCAACGTGTAGGCGCCTTTTTCGCAGAGTCGATCAATCGGCTCTCGAAGCTGGTGATCAGGTCGGGTACGGATTTAGGAAGTCGACTAGATGTTCGAATGCTCGCTGGTTAGAAAAATGCAACCTGTTGGAGAAGTCGTCGAAACAACATAAATCGAGAGGACTTTCTACTGCAAAGACTCAGGGCGGACCGTCTGGTCTTTATGTCAAAAACCCGCAGCCTACCTGCGAGGTCCGAGACTTGCAGAGAGCCAAGCGGCGTGGAGCGCAACCGTTTCCGCCCATCCCATCCAGTACGGATGCGCGGCCTCGCGGACGTCAAATAAGAAGAAAAGAAAAACCTTAGCTAACCCCCAGCAGACGAGAATCACAATCGTTTTAGCTTCATTGGTATTGCTGAACAAGTTTCAAGTGTCATAGTCCGTGCCGGTTCAGTGATGCAACATGTGGTAGGTCAACTCCCCTCGCCCTCAAATAAGCTGGGCTTTGCCAGTACCCTTCTCCCATGTTGGGCCAGGCTTGCGTCGATCCCTCCGGTGTCCCGTCCGGGTTTTCCCCACGTCTAAGCAAGCACGATGTAAACCGAACATCCGTCATGACGGCAGACCGCTGGGAGACGGGACGAAGTCGAAGAATTGTGAATGGGTGTGCTTGATTTAGGAAATTGGTCTTATTAGTCGGAGGTCGCCCGCGCTGCCAGGCGGACTGGTAGTTTGACGCGTCAACGTTTCTTTGGTAGAGTGAATTGGGAAGAATTTCTGCCGGAACTGGTCCCAGAAGGCATCCCCGATTCAGCCGATCTAGGATCGAGCGACTGGCGAGTGTTGCGAGACTCGACATACGCTTCCAGTTCACTGGTCAGAAAGCCGTGACTGCTGATTTCCCTTTTCGCGCACACAAGCACACGAGCATACGCACACAGTACAGCAAGAAGCTCAACGTTGCGGCCAAAGCGCAGCAGCACTGGTTGAACCAGTTACGTAGCTTTTAGAGAAGAGCGAAGAACGACGAGTCCGTCGACCTGTTGTTGCAAGAAGAAGCAAAGGTGGGGCTGGAAAAGCAAAGCTTCACACACGCTTCCCATAGCAACCAAGAGAGAGAGAACAACGCTGTGGCACAGCCAAGGTTGTGATATCAGTCCTTGCGTCTAGAACAGGTGTTCGTCGTCGACTGCTGCTCTGCTGACATCAGTAAGAGCTGAGAGCCTCCGCTGCCGAGTGCTCTAGACCCCAATTCAACTATCAGTCTCTTGATTTGTAGACTGCAGCCCGAGCTCATCAGGAAAGGGACGGAGTGCACACTCTTGTATGTCATCGTCAGCCTCTATTCTCCCTCAAAGACCAGGGCAGAGCCACGCTACAGTGCAAGTCATCAGTGCCAGCTTACAACATGTCTTACTGCTAAGAGTCGCAGGCATCAGCATGAACTTGTTCCCGCTGGAAATGTCGGCGAGCGAGCTGCATTGTCGAGCCGAGGTCGCAGAGGTCACGCTGGTCCCCTGACCGCTCTGGCCCAGTCCAACCGTTCCTCTCTTCCCTCCCTACCCAAGCTCCGCCAAAGCTCTTCTGCAGTCTGCACCTGTTCCTGAACCGTGCTCCCTGGCAGGACCCCAGCCAGGCAGACCGCAGCAGGGGCTTTTACTGTACACTACCTTAGTAGCCTGTGAAATCGCGGACCATCTTAGGGTCCTGGCGGGGGCTCCCCATGGTAGGTAAGGTACCTTAGGTAGCTTCTTGCCCCCTGTGGCAGCCTGTGGCGGTGCAACCACCTTACGGAACAGAGCAGGACAGCCCGGGCCCAACCTACTTCAGTACCTCAATGACAGCATCAGTTGCCCCGCGCGCATTTGATGAAGCGTGGGTGGGACCGTCTTGAACCCCGCCAAAAGGTCCAACCCTTTCCTCCGCCTCCCAACACTGTGCATCCTTCTCCACGAAACGCTCAACATTCCCGTCCTTTGCGAATATCTTCAAGACCACCGCGTCCCGAACCGTAGACCTAGACATCTTACATTCTCGAAACCAATACACCCACGTATCCCCAACCATCATCATGTCTGCCACTCAGACCGAAGCTTTCAAGCAGGCTGTCGTTGACAGCAAGAAGCTTACCGCCAAGCCCAGCAATGACGAGCTTCTCGAGCTCTACGGTGCGCTTTCTCTCCTCTGCTCTTCGCTTCCAATATGACGGAGCTGACCGTTGTGACAATCTAGCCCTGTACAAGGTTGGCACTGGCGAGAAGATCGCCGATGCTCCCAAGCCTGGCATGTTCGACCTGAAGGTGCGCATCGATTGCTTGCAAGTTTCTGAATCCCGTGCGCGGAGCTAACGAACCGTGTGCTGCAGGGTAAGGCCAAGTACAACGCGTGGCAGAAGGTTGCCGACGAGGGCAAGACCGTTGAGCAGGCTCAGGAGGAGTACGTTGCCCTCGTCAACAAGCTCAAGGGGTCATACGGCTTCGATGCCAACAAGGAGCCCGAGGCGGTCGGAAACTAAACGTCTACGAGCTGCAAGATGCCCATGAGAAACGACACGGTTAGAAACGATATGGCGACGCCGGTTGTGTGCGCATAACGAGAAAGAACCAAGGATCAATATAATGATACCACATGTCGCTTGACACGATACCGCATCGTGCTTCGGCATGTGAACATTTGCTGCGTTCCCTACTCAACGCCCCAAACCCTCCCCATTCTGTCCGGCTCGGTGTGAGCCATCGTCGCGACCCAAGGTATCTCATCCATGCCGTAACTTTGCAGCGGGAGATTGTACGGTATCCTGACTCCGACCACTGGATTGCCGTCCGAAGTGTCGTTCGGAGGCATGTCGGTCTCGAAGGTGCCCAACATCGTCGCGTCTTCGGCAGTTAGCGACGGCCACACCAACACTCCAATCTCCCATGAAGCAATTCTGATCTCTTGTGACGCAGTCGGCGCTTCACCCCATGCCTGCTTCGATATGTTTGCCGAAGTGACAAGAGCCCAATCAATCGACTCTTTGCCGTATCGAATGTAGGTTTTGATATGCGGCGCCGCCCGCTTCCTCCCAGCCTCGTGCATCTTTGCCGTTTCAGGCAATGCTGTCAGGTTGTCAGTCGCATTTTCGCTCAAAACGGACGTCATACCGTCACGTACCCTTTCCGTTGGGAGCATCATTGGCCCAGTGGCAAAAGATAGGCTGCAAGTAAGCCAGTTGCTTCGCTTGTTGTTGGGATTGGATCTTGGTGTGAATCGACCCGCCCGACGCATAACCATCCAAGCTTCGTCTGATTTCATCCGCTGTAGGAAACACGACTTTGAACGTCGGCTTGGTTACTCTGACAGATTTATTGCTAGACTCTGACAGAGGCTCGAAGAGACACTTTTTAAGCCAATTATCCGTAGCACCCAGAGTTGCGATGGATGAGATCTGAACTACGACCTCTGACTTTCCCTCTTGCACAGGAACCCTGCGTAACGCACGCTTCAGGGCTGACCAGCCCCATGATGTCTGTGAGTGGTCGTGAATCGAGTGACGTCCAGGAACGCTGGCGATCAACGCAGCACGGATACTTGAGAAGTCATATTGTCCTAGCTGGTCGACCAGGCCTTGCAGAGTGGGCCTCCGGACGTTGTAAGCTTTCAGGTAGCTTAGGAGATCATGCTTGAATCTTTGACCACTTCCAATCGGGTGGTCTACCGTTGATATGTCCTTCTGTTTGAGCAGCGGAAGCACAGGGGATGACCAGACAGCGTTGGTCATATTGGTCCAATCTTTGGCGATCATGTTGGCTGTATGGATGACGACTTGGGCCGAGTCGTCGTGCCGGATCAAGATCATCATCTTGGAGTGGTGGGTGCCGAACATTTCGGGCATGAAAGCACCATGAAGCTCGACATTGTTGTAGGCTGCGGCTTCTTCCTGTTTGACGTTGAGTATATAGCCAGATTCTGTGCAAACTGCCTGCTTACCTGAAGAGCTAAGCGGTTAGGGTCTTCCCTCTTCCAAAAGCCATGAACCACATGAACCTTGACGAGATTCTTGATGTCCTCGTCGAAGTGGCTCATTAGAAAGTGTATGTCGTGTAAGTAGTTGAACTCCCAACATTCCGCAATCAGAGGGTCTCCGAGGATATCCTTGAGTAATACCGCATCCCGATTCGCCGCTTCTGGAAGGTCTCGAATCCAGGTGAGCTGGAATGGGGATTTGATGCGCTGAGCTTCCCGGTTCCTCTTCCTAGGAGGACTGATCGGTGTGCTGAGAGACCGCGGCCCTTCGGACAGGGTCGACGATCCTGAATTGTCGACATCATCAGATGTGCGCGCCCGTTTGGCAGGTCGCTCCATGTTAGTTGCAAATGCATGCAGTCAAGGCTAGCTCTCAGGAAAAGGTGGCCGGTTCCGATGCCTCCCCAAAGAATTCGAGAGTTGGAAGTTTTAACTTACAATAATTTTGCGACATAAAAATCATCCATGGATGTTGGTGCAAGCAGGCGTTGCTCTCCCATGCCTGTCGTAAGAAGCGGGCGGGCAGTTTCTTAGGCAGCTGCTCGGCTGTGACTGAGCTGCGCCGCCGGGGAATGCAGTGGGGAACGTTCGGCTGGGGCCCCTGCACGAACACGAACGCTCGCTAGGTCCTTCCTCATGGTTTCTAGGTTCTTACGTTTGGTTCCCTTTCAACAGAGAAATTGCGTTATTCAACTGCAGACTATCTTGATCAAGCTAGGTTCCAGTCTATTAATGACGACAAAGTAGTAGGCGATGGCGTTGTAGAAGTCAATGGATACTGCAATCGAACATCTTATTGAGACTTGACCCGCTACTGAGGACAACACCAAGAACCTCCGTGCTAATGAAGTTGAACTACGAAACTCTGATTTCTATCGATGGATGTGTAAGGGAGGGCTCCTCAAGGGTTTTATACATATGAGGTATCGTGACTGAACAGGACACTCCTCACGTAAGCCGTCTTTTCCAATTCTAGATTTCCAAAGCTATGTATGGCTGAGGTGCTGACCCCTCATCATCATAATCAATTTGGGCATGGGCTTCCACGGCATCAAAGAAATCAGCCTCTACGGACTCCGACCCTGACCAAGACTGAAATGACTGAACCACGCTTTCATCGAAATGAACTATGTCACTGTTGAACGACAGAACATCATCATCTTCCTCACTTTCGATTCCAGAATCACCAATTTCTCGTACTCGACCACCGGCCCTAAAGTTGCTTGGATGTCCATTGACGTATTCGCTCCTGTTTCTCTCTCTAATCTCATACAGCAGCTCTTTGAAGGTCAGGAGCTCGATGTATGTCGGCACCGTCACTCCTGGTTGTCTCAGGTCTTCTGTGCCAAACATTCTCGCCGCCATGATTTTCATAGGCGTATCTCCAGCGGCATTTGGTCCATCTGGATTGAGTCCCTTGATCTTGGCATCCCTCAGAACATCAATGACGTCCTGGCTGGTGTTTTGCGCTGCGAAATGTAATATGTTTGATCCTTCTTTGTCAACGGCGTCGACTCTGGCTTCTCGTTCTATCAACACCTCGACAAGTGCTGCATTGCGCCACATGATCGCTTGGTGAAGAGCAGTTCGACCTGCACCGATACTCTGCTGAGACGGTAGGTCAAGATCCATCCCGGCGCTAATGAGCAAGTCGAGGGACCTTTCCCAGTTCTGTTTTGTCGGATCATGACGTCCAAAGTCATGCCTCTCCCATGCACAGTGAAGGAGCGGGCTGGCCCAGCCCATGCTGTCCGTCATTACCACGGGTGTAGCGTCATGATCCAGCAGGAGTTGAATCATTTCTGGATTAGATAGGGCATAAATTATTGGCGTCCTCCCCCTTCGACCGCGGTACTCTTCTTGGGCATTGACATCAGCCTTGGCGTGTAGAAGAGCTGAGGCCATATGGGTCGAACCAGGTCGCAGATATCTGGCTGCGCAGTGAAGCGGCGTCATTCCGCCTCGTGTTCTGAGGCGTACATCAGCTCCGTGTCGCAAGAGTGTATCGAATGCATTCTCTTCCTCTAGCCACATTGCCCAATGTAGTGGGCCCCAACCACGACTGTCAAGGGTGTTGATGTCAGATGGTGCTTGGGTTATGGCATCGACCAACGATGTTGATGTAACCCCAAGAACTGAATCGTGTATAATTGTCGAGGTTCCGCCTTGCTCCCTCTTCGAGAAGGCTAAATCTTTAACAAATTCGATGGCTTCAGGGCTGTAGTACCTCTGCGGATTGTGTATCATGGCAAAGTAGAGGTGATGACAAACATCTGCAATCGACCTGAATCGAATCAGTTTGTCCTCAATACAACAGAGAAATTTGCTCGACTTACGAGCCAGACTGGGTCTCGTCATCAACAGGCCATCCTTGGTTGAGAAGGAAGTCAGCGAGCTCTAGATTGTACTCGCGAAGAGAAAGCTAGAGAAAGCTGGTTATCAGTACTCCGTTGGCGTCTTCATTAACAATCAGTAATAATAAGAAAATCTGATCTTACTAGTAGAAGTGAATCTCCAGTTTCATCAACGTCTGTCGGCAAAAGCGTTCTCTTAGCCATGCCCCCTTTGATCCAGTCCATATCAGAACTGCGAACTGCTGATAACATTTGCTCGTAAGGGATTACCCTGGGAACTCGAAGGTGAAGCGATGAACCCATTCCGGTTACACTGTTCCATGAGGTAGCGAAAAAGACAGCGCGGGAAACCATCCAGATTGGAAAGTAATAAGCAAGATGGAACGTCCCCGAAGACTGGTTTTTGCAGTCGATGAGGTTGCACTTTCTTGGTTTAAGCAATGGCACACTATCGTACTGTAGAAGGAGCGACCCGAGTACTGAGTTCATCCAGGAAGGCGTATGTAGTGTGGAAGGCACATGACACTGACACTTGCAGTATCGCGAGCAGGCTTGATGCACCGAGCCGCGAATCAATAAAGTATCCCGGTTGCGGCCAAATGTGTGGACGCCGTTTTGCAAAGGTTGGTGCTGATTTGATGCTCGGTTCCTGTTCTCGCTTTGAACGTGTTGTTCGAGGATCGATTTGATCTCCTCGATTCCAGCCTGGTTTGTTCGCAGCATATCGTGGCTCGTCCCAATGTCATGGCTGATATTATGCGAAGAGGCTTGGACGAGCTGTCGAACGTCAAACACAACTCTGGACTGGCGTATACTAAATGATTGTCAGCAAGCGTGGAAGATACAAGAAGCCTTGTTGCCATCTGCAATATTAGGATGGACCTGACCTTTGGGATGATAATAGGGCGCTGAAACACAGCTGCAAATCGTCTCTCGTCGATTTCGCTTTGGCTCTAAGCTTAGCCATATTGCTCTTCTCGCGCATCCATGTCAGTTTGGAGACCCGAAGCTCTTCAGTTTCGTTCGTTTCGCTGTGTTTCTCCTTGTCTTTGTTCTTGTCTGTAGCCGTAAGCCGTCCGCAAAGCGCTTCCAGTTCCCCAGCAACGTCTTCCAAGTCTTTTCGGAGCTGTTCAGCCACAGACGTATTGATAGACGGCAGGCGAGTATCTGAGGTTTGCTCTTCGTCGAGTGCCTGGAGATGGCCTTTGATCTGGTCGATCACAGCTTTCAATGTTGAGAGTTCGTTGACGAGGCCTCGGAACTCTGCCTGTACATGGCGCAGAGATGTGAGCAATTTGATCCCTTTGCCAACCGCGGCAGATGCTTGCATAACAGCGATGACGCTGGCTGCGACTGAGAGCCCATCCATGGCGATTTCGATGACGAAGATGTAGAAGTAAGATTTGGATCAGGCTACGATATTGAGGCGCTTCAATGAGCCCTGCAGGGCCGGGTTTTGTCAGCCAGTCATGGCTTCCCCAATTGGGAGCACCATATCTCACAACCATCCAGCAGGCTGGAGCGCCGGACAACGATCCTTGGTACTTTGCGTGTGCTTTTGCGATCATTCCGGGGTACAGCTTCGAAGAGGACTGAGGCGTCCACTTTAGCTGAACCTCTTGGGCGAATTACCTACTTTCCGGCCAAGACGAGGTGGTCAGGCCCAGCGGTTATTGTTAAGATTGTTGTTGCAGCGGTCTTGTCCCATATATTCGGTTGAGAGTACCTTAGACATTTGGATACCTCTGTACATAGCTTCCTCATTTTGTTGCTGCTGATCTACTAGGCTTCACAAGAAAGCACTGTGTGTCCAAATTGTATGGAAACCCGTGGGCAAAAAGATTAGACAGACAAGAATTATTGACCCAATCATGGATTGTTGCTGTAGGGGCATGGTACAGCCCGGCGACGTGACCGGTGAATCTTTCCAATTGTCACGACGGAAGAGACACGCTGTCCTTCGCAATGAAAGATGCAGCTCATGCGAGTAGTTGCCCTTTCAGTCGACCTTCCTTACTGCGTTATGTAAGATAATCTGTGGTCTTTTGAGTTTATCATCCTGGGATTCCTGGGTTGACGATCCGCACTTGCCGTAAACTCCAGATTCTTCGGGTGCACTCCAGATTTTCTTCTAGTGCCTTTTGCCACCCACTAGGGTAATTAACTCCAGATTCTTCGGGTGCACTCCAGATTGTTTTCCCATTCTTGGGACTCTTTCGAAGTGGCAATCTGAGATGGACAAGCAACATTGCTGAGGTATTCTTATCGCATGTGGAGCTTGAATGCAAGTTCGAAAGTTTGCCGAGCTTTAAGTGGTGGGATGGAGGGCGAGCAACATGTGGGCAGGGCAGCGAGCACCAGCGCTAGAATGGCTCCGCCTTCCGCTTGCCGGTCGGGTCTGGCCAGAAAGGAGTGTGTGCCTTAAGTGAACCATAGTTGCCTCACCTCTCAGGCAACAGGTTCCTTGCTTGGCCTGCCGCCCACGCGCAACGGCTGTCCAGAACCTGGACCACGCTACAGAATCTTGACACACGGTCTTCTCCTGACCTGCCTCAGCCTCTCTGCCTGCCAGTCCTGTCACTCGCATTGTTGGTCCCTTTCGCTTGGCTCCCCCTTTGCTAAAGCACCACCACAACCACCACCTTTTTTTCTTCCTTCGACGCCGCTGGACGAATTCGGGAGGCTTGGGCCCATGCCGAACCAAACCTCAGATTGATCGATTGTCACTCTCGTCCTCATTCCTCCCATGTATCCGACAACTACTCAATAGGTTTACCTCGACCCTTTTGTAACCCCTCAACTACATCACGACACGATCCGATTGATCCACACCTAATCTGCCGCCGCATTCTCGCTCCATCCACGTCCTCGACGACCCTTGCGCGACGGAGCGCATCCTCACCCGATCGCGTCCTTCTATTCATTCCGCCATCGCCATTGCGATACCCCTCCCGTCACTTTTCATCTCTCGAAATCCTTCGCACCCGCGTGGTGCAGCCTCGTTGCCGTCATGAGGTTATCTCCTTTATTCCTATTCCTTGGCTCGACCCTGCTTTCGGGCGTGCAAGCAGCTGGAAAAGAGGACGAGCGGGAAAGCACCTACTTCAACTCCATGAAGGTCCCCCCAATACTTGAGCTGACCCCTGACACCTTTGACAAGGAGGTGAAGTCATCGCAGTTCATGCTTATCAAGCACTACAGGTGAGCCTTTGCTCAAGGTGTCTTCGCTTGTCGCGCAGTCGCTGATTGACGAATTTCTAGCCCTTACTGCCCGCACTGCATAGATTACGCGCCGATATTCCAGACGCTGTACGAGTTTTACTATACTTCGAAGCCCGAGAAAACGGACAAGTCCTTTTCGGAATTCTACGACTTCAAGTTTGCCACAGTCAATTGCGTGGCATACTTCGATCTTTGCGCTTCTCACAATGTCCAATCATACCCCAGTACCATTCTCTACAAGAACGGCGAGGTCGCGGAATTGATCAAGGGTGTCAAGGAAATCGATCAGCTCAGCCCCATCCTCGAGAAGTTTTTGGAGGCCGCCAAGCCAGGATCGAGACCTAAAAGCCTGGCGCTTCCTGAGGCTGGCGACAAGTACGCTCCCGACCAGGACCCCGCCAAAGCCGAAGAACTCAAGAAGAAGGCTGCCGACGACAAGACCGACGCCAAGGCCGATGAGAAGACCGACCTCAAGGCCGATTCCAGGGCACCCGCAAAGGCGGATGAGAAGGTCAATGCGAAGGCGCCGGTAAAGGAAGAGTCCAAGGCCCCGCCTAAGGCTCCTCCTGCGAAGGACGAAAAGGCCACCGAGGCTAAGGTCGACGCAAAGGCTGCCCCCAAGGACGACGCGAAGCCCGATGCTGTGAAGGCAGACACTAAGGCTAGCACTACTTCCGAGACGGCTGTCATGGCTCCTACCAAGGCCATCATCAAAAAGCCCACCGTCACTCCCAATAAGGAGGGTATCTCGGTGCCTCTTACTGCTGAGAAGTTCCAGACTCTGGTCACCATGACGCAGGACCCCTGGTTCGTTAAGTTCTACGCACCCTGGTGCCACCACTGCCAGGCCATGGCGCCTAATTGGCAACAATTGGCCAAGGAGATGAAGGGCAAACTGAACATTGGTGAGGTGAACTGCGATGTCGAGTCCCGGCTCTGCAAGGATGTTCGTCTTCGCGGCTACCCCACTATCCTATTTTTCAAGGGCGGCGAGCGCGTTGAGTATGATGGCCTGAGAGGCCTCGGAGACTTTGTTCACTACGCCGAAAAGGCCATCGACATTTGTGACGGTGTCCAGGACGTCGATGCCGAATCACTGAAGGTTCTTGAGGAGAAGGAAGAGGTCATCTTCATCTACTTCTACGACCATGCTACTACCACCGAGGATTTCATGGCTCTCGAGCGCGTGCCCCTCAGCTTGATCGGCAAAGCTAAGCTTGTGAAGACTAAGGACCCTGTCCTCTACGCTCGTTACAAGATTACCACTTGGCCTCGACTGCTTGTTTCCAGGGAGGGTCGCCCCACGTACTACCAGCCGCTCACACCCAAGGAGATGCGCGACGTTCACAGCGTCTTGAACTGGATGAAGTCGGTCTGGCTGCCGATTGTGCCTGAAATGACGGCTTCCAACGCTCGTGAGATTATGGACGGCAAGATCGTTGTTCTGGGCATCGTCAACAGAGAGGACCAGGAAGGGTTCTTAAGGGCCAAGCGTGAGCTGAAGAGTGCCGCCAATGAGTGGATGGACAAGCAGATTCTTCTGTTCCAGCATGAGCGACAAGAGCTGCGTGATGCTAAGCAGCTTCGTATCGACGAGGCCGAAGACCGTGGCGACCAACGTGCCCTCCGACAAGCCAAGGCCATCCGCATCAACATGGACAAGACCGATCGCAAGCAGGTTGGTTTCGCTTGGGTCGACAGCGTTTTCTGGCAGAGATGGATTCGTACCACTTACGGCATCGACACCAAGGATGGAGATCGTGTTATCATCAACGACGAGGATGTAAGCTTTGCAGAATTCCCACTCAACTTATATGGAAACTAATGCAGCAACAGAACCGCCAATACTGGGACACTACCATCACTGGTAACAACATCCTGCTGTCACGGACGTCGATTTTGGAGACTATTAACAAGGTCGTCACCTCGCCGCCCAAGATCAAGCCCAAGCTCACCATCTCGAGCTTCGAGAAGATCTTCTTCGACATGCGCGTCACCTTTGTCGAGCACCCGTACCTCACCATGGGCTGCATCCTTGGCTTGGCTCTCGGCGCTGCCTCCTGGTTCCGCGGCCGCGTCCGCAGGGGCCGTGGCGGTCATTTCCGCCTGGAAGAGTCATGGGGCAACAAGGAGCTGATGAAGGAGGGCCTGTTGGGACCCAGCGGCAACGGCAAGGTGGACTAGAGCTCCGCCGACGCACACGAGGAGGGGCTGAAGAAGGCTGAAGAGTCCGTGTGTAGTAGCATTCTACCCGCGCGGAAGTATCTTCGAAAGTTGGACTAATGGAAAGCCACGAAATGAGGCTATGAAAATTATCTTGGGTCCAACCTGGGGCGTGTCTATGTGCGCTTCGGTTATGAGAAGGACGGGGGGAAGGAAGATGAAGAAAACAAAAACCTTTTGAACGCATTGCGATGCCTACTTCATGGAGTTGACGGGGAACAAATTTCCAATTTTTATTTTTGCTTGCTTCTTTCATTTTTTGGTGTCCGACGAAACAGGAGTGGCAGGGCAAAGAAGGTCTGTATAATACTTCTTTTTGTTTTCTTGGTGGAAAAACGCAATGCCCTGCACACCATTTGACAGATTATACATTGTTTATTCGAGTTCCAACAACATGCTTCTTCATATGGTGACACTGAGGATGATTTGGGGCTTGAAATTTCTGGCTGAATGATATCTAGACAGCAGCAACAATCAGAACTCTGTACGAGAGTGTCACTGGTCACGACGATTGAGACCTACGCCTTTTGTACCCTCAAAAGAAAGGCACAGGCACCTTTTTCAAATGCATGATATTGATCACTTGACACTTATCTTCAAGAGTGAGTTTGGATGCAGCAGGCACCAAAGTACAATTACTACAGATCGAGAGTCACGTTGCAATTGCTTTTTACACGAGGCAGACCGTCCATAATCCAGAACATCATTTTATTTCTTGCTGTATTTAAATTTCAAGAGCTCCACCCAAATTGTCTCTCTCTCTTTCTGTTTGTGTGTATGTGTGTATCCTACTCAGCATTTTCTCGTACGTGAATTGTCACAGCCATCTCACGTGTAAATCTCATCAGTGAGGCTGTTGAGAGCCAAACCCTCCTTGGCGATATCGTCAACATCGACGAGGAAGTCCAGGGGCATCTCAACGATGTTTCCGCGCACACGGTTGAGCCAGTCCTTGACCTCCCGCACGCCGCCGGGGAACTCCTCCTTGACGACATGGCCGTACTCGACCTTGCCGGAGGAGTCATTGTCGTTGCCATCGTCCTCCTTCTTGGCGCCGGGGATGATGAAGTGGCGCGAGAAGAAGTCGTCGTAGTCCTTCCACGTGCGCACGTGGTCGTTGGGCACGTTGTGAAAGACCTTGGAGAAGACCTCGGTGTTGGTCCGCGCGGTGCCCTCCCACAGGTTCCAGAACTCGCGCGACATTGGGTCCTGGACGAGGCGGTCGGCGGGCGAGCCCCAGTCGTAGTCGTTGGGGCTGCGGTCGACCGAGGTCCAGTTCTCGTTAGGTTGGTCCCAGCGCTGGTCGGGCAGCAGGCCGAGGTGCTTGCGGAAGATCTGGCGACGCAGTGAGGCGGCGAACTTGGAGGCCGTGTAGGGGCGGCCGGCCATCTCCGACTCGACGGGCGTGGGGTCCTCGATGACGACGGCGATCTCCGAGTCGTGGGTGCCGAGCTGGGAGCGGTCGTTGAGGTTGGCGGAGCCGACGATGACGAGGCTGTCGTCGGCGATGAGGAGCTTGGAGTGGATGTACAGCTCCTCGCTGACGAAGGCGTCCATCTCAGCCTCGGGCTCGCCGTACCACGGGACGTTGTGCAGGTCCGGGCCGGCGTCCATGTAGCACGCGGAGATGGTGTCCCAGGTGTGGTCACCGACGCGGGAGGCGGCGTCCTGGTAGCGGTCGTATTGGTTGTTGCGGCCGCCCCAGGTGGCGCCGGTGCCCTCGCCGCGGGGCTCGTAGCCGGCGCCGACGGCGTCATCATGCTCGCGGCGGGCGTCCTCGTAAGAGACGCCGCTCCTGCGCTCGGCATCGGACATAGTGGAGGACAGGTTGATGCGGTCGTAGTTGCGGAGGTTGTAGAAGCGGATGTAGCGTCCCGGGTCGTCGATCTGGCCCTCGTTGCGGAGGGACTCGATAATGCTGTGACCGCCGCGAGAGATGGAGTTGTATTGGAACTCCATGATGGCGCGGGTGCCGAGGGCGTCGTCAGCCTTGAGGTCGCCAGCAAAGGCGGGCACGGCGGGCATGTTGACGATAATTTTGAAGTCTTCGGCGTTGCGGTGGGCGCGGAGGATGCGGTCGACAATGGCGCGGCCGATTTTGTTGGTTACGGGGTGCTGCTTGTCGCTGGTGGCAGTGATGAAGAACTGTTGGAGATTATTGGGAATTGGAGGCTAGAAAAGGGCGGGGAAAGAAGGGACCAACCTGGTTCTCAATGTAGACGAAGTGCTGGGCCCTGGTGATAGCATCGATGTAGGCGTTGGCGATGGAGTGTTCCGTGGGGTGGCCAGAGGACCAGGTCGTGCAGCTGTGATCGAGTGAGTGTTCGCACGCTGAGTGGCAGTGCGGTCTTGAACTTGCCTTCTAGTAAGCTGGATATTGATAGCTTGGCCATCTCGGTCCTGGCCCAAAGGTCTGCCGTCGTTCTCGGGTTGATCGTCGCTGACCATCAGTCGGCTCATTCCACGGTTGATGCGGTCACCGAGATCGCCGAAGAGGTGACTAGTCGAGTGGCCAGCACCACCGAAGAAACCGCCGCCCTGGCCATCCTCGGCGATTCTGCCAGACTCCTGACCGAAGCCGTCGATTCTGCCATACTTGCCGGGGTTCTTCTTGCTGTACTTGTCGTCAAAGATGAAGTTCCTTGAAACTAGTCAGTACGCTGCAAAGAAACGTGCGAAGATTGACGAACCATCTGTCGACAAAGTGCTCCGACAGACTTTGGACGATTGGACCGTTCAAGCTGATGGCGACATCAGACCAGCCCATGCGAGAGCTCTTGGTGCGGTCGACTTGGATATTTTCAGTACGCACGTGGCACACACGAACTGGGTTATTTGCTTACGCTTGTTCTGGTCCCAGTTATCGACATCGGCAAAGTCGTAGATACGAGCATTGTTGTAGTCCTGGCCAGGGAAGATAATGGCATCCAAGTTGCCCGGATGAGCGTCCGCGATGGGATGGCCTAGCCTTACGTCAACCTTACTCTGTCCGAGGTCAGCCTATGCGAGATGAACATACTGTTGGTATCCCATCGTCCGAAGCCTGTGGTCGGGTCAGCCGTATTCACCAGCGGTTCGGACTCATCACTTACACATGTCAAGACCACCCATGAAAGCAGTCTTGCCGTCAATCAGGCAGAGCTTCTCGTGGTGAGCCCAGAAGAGAACAACACCATCAGTAGCAGTACCGTAAATGGTCTTCAAGGCATCGCCGGAAAAGGTGGAGAGTTTGAAGGTGCTCAAGGAGAGGTTCGAGAAGTTCTCGCCAATCTCGCTCTGGAGATCGTATCCCGTGGGAACATGGTCAGGGTGTCGAAACACGCCAATGTTGGGATGAAGGCTTTCCAGGTAGGTCCTTGTGTGCTGGAGGGGATATCAACAATGAGTCAAGCGTTGGATATGGCCATGATTGAAGCTGGTGTTGAGTTGAGTGTACTTACGGTTGACTTCACTGTAGTTTGTAGATTGTTAGCTACGTTGGCGAGAAGTCCTCCACTGGCAGGATGAACTCACGGGTCAATGCGGCCTCGACCTCCTTGTAGACGATAATGTTAATCTTAACACCCCTCTCGGCAGCGGCCTTGAGCAGGTTATCGAGACGGTAGCGCTCATTGGCAGAAGGGGGACGACGCAGGTAGAGCTCAGGGCTCAACCACCAGTCCAGGATGTAGATGCTCTCGCGGGCCTCTGCATGGTCACACGGTCAGAGACAGTCAGTAGCGTCGGCAGGATATTTTTGGTATGCTTACGCTCAATGGCCTCGGAGACGGCCCAGAAGTAGGAGCATCCATCGACATACCACTTGGCATTGCCGGTGGTCTGTGGAGCAAAGGACTGGAATCTGTTTTCGGTATGTGCATCGGAATGATGCTCGGTGCACTCAGAACCGGTGTGAGTGTGCGCGTGACGCTCTTCACCAAAAAGGGCTTCGACGCCCCGCTCCACCTTGCGGAAGATGTGATCCATGGCGGCGGGGAACTGCTGCTCTGAGGCGAAATGAGGTCGAAATGTCTGAGATTGAAGGATAAAATAAAGAATGAGGTTATAGCACAGAAGGGAGTGCACCAGGAGAGGTGATGGTTGGTGGTGTCGCTGGCTAAGCTTTTGAGGAGGGGAACCGGGAAGTGAGGGTTGGCGATGAAACAGGGTCTAGAATCGACGTCAGAGGGGCAGTTAAGCTGCATGTGAGGGAACCTAAGATACGTTACCTTACATTACCTTAGCCTGCGCAGGTGAGGTGGTTTAGCAGATACGGCACCCAGAAGCAAGGTACATCGGATTTCCCTCGCCTCGTTGCGGTGAAGGAGGACACCTCTCGGATGGTCCGTGTGTCCGGGCTCCCGCAAGTCTACCTACCTGTATTTGGACGGGAGTTTCCCATTGCGCCGAGTTGTGATAGCCTATGAGAAACGCCATCTTCGGAGGTTGCAGGGATGAGGTGGGCAAACCTGATTTGTTTGTAACATGTGTCCTTCAGCAGTTTGACCGCAGGGGCGAGGGGGAAGTGTACGGGAGCCACTTGGGTGGGTAGGTAAAGATTGGTACTGTAGTAAGTTATTGCGGTGGTAAGTACCTAAGTTAAGGTACCTTAGGCAACCCAGGTAACCCAGGTTGTTTCGTTGCTGTATTTAGGTAATGACCTAAGGTATTGTGAGTTGTAAGCCACTCTTGACTGAGAAAGTAGCGTGATGAGCCTGATGCAACAATTTGTGAACTAGACTTTTTCCAGGTCATTCACGTTCCTTCAGATGTGTTCCACTTCCAAGACACCACTATCGCTTAACATACCCATTGCATGAGCGCCATGCAAGCAGGATCAGCACTTCACTTCTACCGAGCACCGCAGCTATCCGACTGCACTGGCGTCTAGGTCTGGATGGTAAACAAGCTTAGATAACTGAAAGAAAGGCCGAAGAATGAACGGGTAAATGCCAAGGCCCGATGCGCTACCGTGCCTTACTTTAGGTAGGTACCTTACCTTAGGTAAGGTAGGTAGGTACCTTATGTCAGGGACCATTGAGAGTTGCCGGTTTAAGGTAAGGTACCGTATATCATGGCAAACCTCCAGCGGATAGAGCCCCGTCCCGTGGCAGTCCGTTCCGGGGTCTGTGGCTGCAGCTCAGATCAACTGCGTTGTCGCTTCCTTCATTCTTCGATGCCGGGGACAGGCTTCAGGACCCTGCGCCATTTGCGCTGGGAATTCCTTCGCAGCGGGCAGTCTTGGGGCCGGGACGCGGGAGACTTGCGCTAATTCAGCCTTAAAGACGGTCGAGCGGCACTAAAAGGGTTCTGCTCTCACGACTTTTGATTGTTTGCTCATCTGCATGTTTTGAGATAAGGTACTGTGCTTAGCATCATCTTCCACAGTCAGCTACCTACCTACGCGAAAGTCCCTCCAGAAGACCAAAAGATCCCGTCCAAGACCCAATACCATCAATTACATCAATTAAGGTAACCAACCCAGACGTGCCCCCCACACACAAACCAGCTTGTTGCACCTTCTCATCCCGTCTTAGCAAAAAAGCTGAGGTGAGCTTTTGGAATTTCCCATCACTTATCAAAACCTCTAATCGACTCTTCTTGTCAACTATTGTAAGCGATGGGCTTCATTCTACGATCCTAGTCGAAGAGTCGCTTCGAAGCCCACCCATAACAACTTCTGAAGATTAACATATCCTCCTTACAGCTCGTGGACAGATAGATACATTCTCCCACTTCAGGTTTGGTGGGTGTCCAGCTCCCCAAGTCGGCGCCAGGGTCAGAATACCTCACGCATACCCTCGCACCGTACCTGCATCGTCGATCTCTGTCAGCTTTCGCATGCTCCTGGCCAGCTGCAACACGACCGCTACGATATCGAAGGCCACAGCATTGCATTTCGTCAACTCGAGTCGAGGAGCCACCTCCCAGGAACAGCCCCCTCCCTCAGGCCCGGGGAAACTTTTGTTCGCCATGTCTGAGAGCTCAGGGAACCCGTACATCTTCTCACCGGCTGATCACAGCCATCTGATTCCGTACCTAGCAGCTCTGCACGCATCCTGCATCAGCCAAGATCGGACGCTCGCAACTTTCCTCCCGCCACTGTCGCACGAGAAGTTGTTGGGATGGTGGAAGGAGCGCATAGCAGAGGTCATCGGCGGCACCCGCATGATGCTGATTTTGCTTGATGAGTCAGAACCCGGAACCAAGGCCAAGGGAACCGAGCTTATGGGCGTCGTGATGCTGTGGATGCCCTACTCAGAGACCGGTCCGTTCCGTGGCTACGTCGAGAAGCTGCTTGTCAGTCCCAAGTTCCGCAGACGCGGCGCTGCCAGAGTGTTGATGAGTGCCTTGGAGAGCGAGTCCATCAGGAGGGGACGCACTCTACTGGTAGGACGACGCATCAGTCCCCGATCTTTGTATGAGCTGCTAATCAATCACACAGATGCTCGACACCGAGGCTGGCTGCCCGGCTGAGGACATGTACAGGAAGTTCGGATACATTGAGGTTGGCAGGGTCCCCAATTTCGGCATCAGCCCGGCCGTTCCGCGACAGCTGAAAGACGAGGTCTTCTTTTACAAGCCGCTCCAGATTTAGCGGGGGTATTGCTATTTTGCTGTTAAATGGCGTTGAGGACAATGGGAGTTACATCTATAACAGCGGACATAGCCGAGGGAGCGACTCAACTCGTCATAATTCCCTGGAGTTGAAATACGGGCTCTGAAAAATGGAGTGGCTCTGGTGCCACAGATGTGTAACAACTTGCCTACTTCTCGAAATCCCGACCGCATGAATGACACGGCGTCTGGCCCCAAAGCACGAATGACCGGAAATCCCCATGTCAGTTCCTCGGGATGACGCGGCTGTATGCCTCGAAATAAGCGTGTGTGCTTTAATGCAACTTTGACAGCTTCCTATGGCGAGTTTGTCACCGGCAGCTTACCCGTTGCTGTACCAATGATGGGCGACGTCGCCAAACCCCACCCCGAAGCTGTGCTCTGGATCGAGCAACTAACCTTTCCCAGCCGGGACTGAACTAGTCTTGGGAGTGCGTTGACGGCGAAGCTCGTTGGTTGAGTATTTTTAGGAGGTATAGAACCCGAGATCACGCAATTCGTCCATAATCAGATACCACCAGCACTTGTTGGCATATCGTGTGCCGGAGGCCTTGGCGGAGGAGTGGAAGCTGGAGACAGATATCTAACAAGGGGATCTCCCACTCCAAACATTGCCAAAACAGCTCTTACTTAAACGCCATCCACCCATCTCTGCAATAAACTTTCGTCTTCACTACTATTATTGCATTACTTGGCCAAGACATGATGTCTGCTATTCAGAAGAACGTCGAGGTCGCGTCTGGAACCCACTCTTCTAGCTTTACCCAGGGGCATTTGGCACTTCCTCCAGCAAAGAAGTACCTCGTCTTGACATGCATGGACGCTAGAATTGACCCGGCCCGGGCTTTTGGTATTGAGTTGGGCGATGCGCATGTCATCCGAAATGTGAGTGTGAACCCTCTTGCGGATGGATGAGTTATGGCTACTGAATTAGAGATGTCTAGGCTGGTGCATCAGCAGTCGATGCCCTACGCAGCATCGTCATTTCTCAACAGCTCCTCGGCACACATGAGATCGTGCTTGTCAAGCATACTGGCTGCGGCATGCTCACTTTCACGAACGAGGACGCCTACGCTCTCGTTGACAAGAACCTAGGGTATGTCCACGATTGTACGCGAATGAAATCCTGCCCGGCTCTAATATGGTCTCAGTGCCGACGCCTCCGCCGAACTCAAGTCTCGCAACCTGGACTTCCTGGCGTTCCCAGAGCTGGAGGAGGCTGTCGCGAAAGACATCGAATACATCAAGGAGACGAAGTTGGTTCCGGAAAGCGTGACAGTCAGCGGCTGGATCTACGAGGTTGAGACGGGCAAAACGAGGCGTGTTGTTTGAAGCTAAGCAAGCAAGCGGAGAAGCGGTGGGTGTGGTTTGGCGGCGGGAGGGCGCAGTTGGGTGTTCTGGGGCGTTTGCCGGGGGCGGCGGCCGATAAGATGTGGTTATGTTTCTGTTGAGCGAGAAGAGATAGTCCAAAGTGAAGCCTTGTGACCCTGACTGAGACAGTTTGTTAATATGATTCTATTATGACTGGTTTAATAGCCACCTCAGGTTACCTATGTAGGAAGTACTGTAGTAAGGTGCCTTAGTCGCAGACCTGGAAGGTTTCGGCAGCTTAAGTCTGCTGCAGCAGGAACACTGGAACAGCTGACTGACGTCTGCCGCCCGGGCGTCCGGTCCTTGCGCCGTGCGGAATCTTAAAGGAAGGCGCGAAGCCACGGGGCAAGCGAGAACGTGGCTGCAGATTTCCCCGCCCTTGTCCGCGTCCCACGTCCCTGGGCGGCAGTGAGCGCGAGGTCACAAGTCGGGATTAGCCTGAGGCAGTAAACAAAGGAGGCAAGTGAAGCGGGGCGCCCAAACGCGGTCCAGTGAGAAAAGTCCATGTCGCGACTTCCCAATGTTTACACCAGGGCAAATATCAACAGCCAAGGGTTGCTACCAACAACAAAAGCCCATCACGCACAACCCACCATCTGTCGACCTTGCCTGCCCTCTCTCCTTGGAACACACGCATGTAAAGAAAAAGGGAACCTCGTCGTCGAGCTGGCATACTCGCGATTATCTCCCCTATTTTCCCCAGCACCACGATTGTTCGTGTCGATTGCGCGCCTGGTCCGCCCAGCTAGCCGTTTTGCTGCAGACCCCATTGTCCGTTCTTTCTGTAGTCGACGACCGACCGCGATTCTTCCTCTGCTGCCGCCAATTGCACCGATTGGAACCACCGCTACTACAGCCGTACGTCTACTATCGTGTTCCTCCCCGCGCTTTGGGGAGCGCAATTTGTACAAAATGAGCTCAGACGATGAGTCTGTGTTTAACCTGAGCGAGGAGTCGGACTTTGCGCCGGTAGGGTTTGCTTCTTTTTCTTCTCTAAATCCTTTCCCGCGCTGTATATACCCGTCACCACCTCGAGCCCAACTCTGTGGTCTGTCACATATCTAGGAAGGAGCATCGATGCCTTGGGCCGCGCTTGCCTTACGATAGTTTTTCGTCCTTGAGTTGCGCACCAATCCTCCACGATACGCGCAGTCTTATTCGAGTCTATAATCAGCGCCGCCCCCCTCGCCGCAAAACCTTCGCGACGACATTTTCCTGGCTGAATAATTACCGCCGCTCCTTCCCCTTACCCACTGTTGTCTTATTTGAAGCTTTCCTCACCATAGTCTTAACACTCACTCATGATCTTTGCGTTGCACACCACCACAATGTCTATGCTGCCGCCCGCCGAAATGGCGCCGCAGACAGCAGCTTCCGCGATTCTCGGGACCGCCGCGGAATCCTTAACTGATCCATCACAGAAGCCCAAGGCCAAGGCCCCCGCGAAGAAGGCGGCGCCAGCGAAGAAGTTGACGCAAACCACCCTCAAGACGAAGCCCGCACCCAAGAAGCGAGCGAAGCCCGACAGCGACGATGAAGACGGAGCATCGACCTTTTCAAACACCCCTCCAAGCGCTAAGAAGCAGAAGAAGGCCCCTGCTGCAAAGAAGTCAAGCGGGAACCCCCTGGCAGAGATCGAGAATGACAGCATGATGATGGACGACGACGAGCCGGCCGCCTCGGCCCCCAAATCCAAGAAGAATGCCACCGACACATACCAAAAGCTCACCCAGCTCGAGCACATCATCAAGCGTCCCGATACTTACATCGGTTCGGTTGAGCCGACGGAGCAGCCCATGTGGGTGTTCAACAAGGAGACGAAGCTCATGGAATTCCGCAAGGTCACTTTCGTTCCTGGTCTTTACAAAATCTTCGACGAGATCTTGGTCAACGCTGCAGACAACAAGCAGCGCGATGCCACCATGACCTACATGAAGATTAATGTTGACCGCGAAAACGGAGAGATTTCTGTCGAGAACAACGGAAAGGGCATTCCCGTCGAGATTCACGGGAAAGAGAAGATTTACATCCCGGAGATGATCTTCGGCCACCTCTTGACCGGTTCCAACTACGACGATGACGAGAAAAAGACGGTTGGTGGTCGTAACGGTTATGGTGCAAAGCTCTGCAACGTTTTCAGTGAGCAGTTCACCCTCGAGTGTCAAGACTCGAGCAACGGAAAGAGATACAAGCAGATCTGGACGGGCAACATGAGCAAGTGTGGCAAGGCCAAGATCACGAGCAGCAAGACGAGTGACTTTGTTCGTGTCAGCTTCAAGCCCGACTTCAAACGCTTCAGCATGGATGGTATCGATGATGATCTTGAGGCTTTGATCCAACGCCGTGTCTACGACATGGCGGGTACAGTCCGCGGCATCAAGGTTTACCTGAACGGCACCCACATCAAGCTCGCTTTCAAGGGCTACTGCGAAATGTACGCCAAGGCTATCGCGAAGGAGCGTGGTGCTGAGGAGGGTGTGGAGCCCAAGGTTGTTGTCGAAGTTGACAAGACCGATGCCCACCCCCGCTGGGAGATCGCCTTCACAGTTTCAGACGGTTCTTTCCAGCAAGTCTCGTTCGTCAACTCCATCGCAACCACATCTGGCGGCACACACGTCAACTATGTAGCCGACCAAATCACCGGCTCACTGCTGAAGACTCTTGACAAGAAGAAGAAGGGCCACGCCCTCAAGCAGAACCACATCCGCAACCACATCTTCATCTTCGTCAACTGTCTGGTCAACAATCCCGCATTTACTTCCCAAACGAAAGAGCAGATGACCACCAAGGTCAGCCAGTTTGGTAGCAAGTGTGCTCTAACTGAGGAATTCCTGAAGAAGGTCGCCAAGTCCGACGCCATCCAAAACATCATTGACTTTGCCGAGAAGAAGGCCGACAAGATGATGGCCAAGAGCGACGGAAACAAGCGATCCCGCATCAGCAACTCGAAACTAGTTGATGCTAACTTGGCCGGCACCCGCCATGGCCATGAATGTACCCTTATTCTCACAGAAGGTGACTCTGCCAAGAGTTTGGCGGTTGCTGGACGTGCAATTCTGGATCCCGACCGCATCGGAGTCTTCCCCCTTCGTGGTAAGATGTTGAACGTCCGTGACGCATCCATCGACCAAATCACGAAGAACCAGGAAATCCAAAACATCAAGCAGTTCCTTGGTCTCAAGCACAAGGCCACCTACACCGACACGAAGGGCCTTCGTTACGGTCACCTGATGATCATGGCTGATCAGGATCACGATGGTTCTCACATCAAGGGTCTCCTCATCAACTTCCTGCAAGTTCAATATCCCTCCCTGCTGCAAATTCCGGATTTCTTCCGAGAGTTCATTACTCCCATCGTGAAGGTCTGGCAGGGTCCCAACCCGAAGAAGCCTCAGAGACTCAAGTCTTTCTTCACTCAACCTCAGTACGAGGAGTGGAAGGAGTCTCATGGCAATGAACTCTCTCGATGGCACTACAAGTACTTCAAGGGTTTGGGTACCAGTTCAAACGAAGACGCCCAAGTCTACTTTACAAACCTCGATGACCATCTGAAGGAGTTCAACACCATGAAACCCGATGAAGCCGAGCTTTTCGAGCTTGCCTTCTCCAAGAAGAAGGCCGACGCGAGAAAGGAATGGCTCGGCAACTTTGTACCCGGTACATACCTCGATCACTCAACCAAGTCGATTACTTACACAGACTTCGTCAACAAGGAGCTCATCCTCTTCAGTATGGCCGACAACATGCGTTCAATTCCATCCGTGATGGACGGATTGAAGCCTGGTCAGCGTAAAGTCTTGTACGCTTGTTTCAAGAGAAACTTAGTCAAGGACCAGAAGGTCATTGAATTGGCTGGTTACGTCTCTGAGCAGACTTCATACCACCACGGTGAAGTTTCTCTGCAGCAGACAATCATTGGTCTTGCTCAAAATTTTGTTGGTTCCAACAACATCAATGTCCTTGAGCCCAGTGGTAACTTCGGTTCCCGTCTCGCCGGTGGTTCCGATGCTGCCAGTCCTCGTTACATTCACACGAGACTGTCGCCTTTCGCCAGAAAGATCTTCTCCACTCTAGACGAGCCCAACTTGGAGCCTCAGTACGAGGACGGAAAGCGGATCGAGCCCAGGGCCTACGCACCCATCATTCCAATGATTCTTTGCAACGGCGCTGATGGTATCGGTACGGGCTGGAGTACGTCAATCCCCAACTACCACCCGATGCACATTGTCGAGAACCTTAAGAGACGCATGGGTCGTCTGACCCCTGATAACACCGAGGATGCTCCATTCGAGCCGATGATGCCGTGGTTCCGTGGCTGGAAGGGTACTCCCGAGGTCGCCGAGAAGGACAGATACAAGTTCAACGGTATCTGCGAAATCGACGAAAAGACCGGCGAGGTTATCATCACTGAGCTTCCTATTCGCATGTGGACGGATGACTTCAAGGCCAAGTTGGAAGAGGTCATCAGTGGCACCAAGGGTCCGGTCTGGATCAAGGATTACAAGGAGTTCAACGATCACAAGAACGTTCACTTCGTTATCCAGATGGATGACAAGCATACCAAGGATGTCATGAGCGACGGTCTGATGGAGCGTTTCAAGCTCAACAAGCAGGTCGCTACCTCCAACTTGGTCGCCTTCGACACCCGCGGTCAGATCCGCAAGTACGAGAAGGTCGAGGATATTCTTGAGGAATTTTTCCACTACCGTTTGGAAATGTACGCCGAACGGAAGAAGCATTGGCTCGGTGTCTACCACGCCGATTACAGGAAGCTCTCTGAGCAAGCCCGTTTCATCAAGGAAATCATTGACGGAAAGCTTGTCATTGCGAAGAAGAAGAAGGCTGTGCTGGTTGAAGAGCTCGCTAAGCGCAAGTACGAGCCGTTCCCCAGAGGTAAAGACAAGCAAGCCAAGAAGAAGAACACCGACGAGGAAATGGAGGGCGATGAGGATGAGGAGGACGATAACGACGGGCAAGGAAACGCTTACGACTACCTTCTCTCGGTTGGTAAACCTCACTCGAGTAACATGAACGTCTTAACTAATCATCTGACAGATGCCCCTATGGTCGCTTACCCAGGAGCGCCTTGATAGGCTGCAGAGGCAGATCGAGAGCAAGAAGGCTGAGCACGATTCTCTTCTGGTTCTGAGCGAGAAGGATCTTTGGTGCCAGGATCTTGATGAGTTCGCGGCTGAGTGGGAGAACCAGATGGCCCTTGACGCCGAGATCCAGACATCAATCCGCAGACTCGGTCGCCGCGTGTCCAAGAAGATAGGAGCAGGCAAGGCACGCAAGGCCAAGAAGGGCGACGACGATTACGAGCCCGGTGAGCGCAAGAGAGCCGGGGCCAAGGTCAAGGCTGCCGCTGCTCCCAAGGTCACTGAGAAGGCTGCTGAGAGGTTCGCCGCGATGTTTGAGAAGCAGAAGACGAAGCCCAAGAAAGAGGATTCGGATGGATTCTCGGACGATGACTTCGCTTCGCTCGGCAAGAAGGGTGCAGCCAAGCCTGCTGCTCCTGAGAAACCCGCAAGAGCAGCAGCAACGAAGAAGAAGCCCGTCTACACCTTGTCCGACTCTGAGGATGACGAAGACTTCGCTAGCTTGGGCAAGAGCAGCGCTTCTGTCCCGGTCGAGTCCACAGAGGACGTCTCATCCCAGAGCCAAAAGTCAGCGGCAGCCAAGAAGCCTTCGCCAAGGGTTGTCGAGTTGGATGATAGTGACGATGACTTTGCCAACCTGGGCAAGAAGAGCAATAGCGAGAAGCCCGAACCGGCGCCTGCTGCCAGCAAGGCCAACGGCTCTCGGCGCGCTGCATTGACCAAGAAGTACGTTATCGACGACTTGTCTGACGATGACGACGAATTCGCAAGCGCCGCTGAGGAGAGTGCATCCGTCGAAAAGAGCGCATCCATAGAGAAGAGTGTCTCCAAGAGTGCTTCTGCCGAACCCGCTCCTGCCAAGTCTTCGGCGAACAGCGCTGCTGGAAGGGGCCAAAGGGCCGGCACGACCAAAAAGAAATCGAAATACATCATTGACGAGTCGGACTCGGAGGCCAGTGAGGTTGAAGACGATAAGCTTGGAGATATCGATGATCTGGTTCGCGGCATCGGTGGATCTGCAAAGGAGTCTCAGACGGGTCGACTCAGTTTGTTCGCCATGAAAAACCCTGAGGGCCGGACCTCCACCATGCCTAAGATCAAGACCAAGCCTTCAAGAACTTTCGATGATGAGGAGGTTGACGACACCAACTACGAGCTTCTC
Organism: Colletotrichum neosansevieriae; assembly: GCA_036785495.1. Lineage (NCBI taxonomy): Eukaryota > Fungi > Ascomycota > Sordariomycetes > Glomerellales > Glomerellaceae > Colletotrichum > Colletotrichum neosansevieriae. The sequence continues at coordinate 262,034 of JAVHLV010000026.1, read as the reverse complement.
GCCCGGTCGTCCCCCCACAAGACAATGAACAAGGAGGATGATATCGACAGCTTCTTGAGCGATGACGGTGCGCCTGCTGCGAAGGCCAAAGCATCGTCTTCCAAGGCCAAGGCAGCCCCTGCAGCTGCTGCACCTGTCAAAAAGCGCGGTCGCCCTGCGGGGTCGAAGAACAAGTCCAAGGAAGATGAGGCCCCGGCAAAGCCTAAGGCTAAGCCCAAGGCTGCTGCTAAAACGACCACTCTATCCCCTGCGGCTAAGGCTTACGCGGCGAAGAAGGCCAAGCGCGTGATGAGCGATGACGAAGACGATGATGTTGTGATGGAGGAGCCAGAGTCTGAGCCTCGCCCGGCAGCCAGAAGCCGGCCTGGTCGCGCTGCCGCTGCCAAGCCCAAGGCGAAGCCCACATACGACTTCGATGACAGCGAGATGGAGGTCGATGAGCCGAGTGACGACCCGTTCGACATGGATGAGAGTGATTAGAGAATGTTGGGGGGGCATAGTAAAGCGCAAGTATGCGTGTCATGTGTACAGGGCAGGAAACGGCGAATGGGGTATGGGCGGTTTTACGGAAGCAGCTACACACTACTGCGCTCCGATTTGCTTTGTTTTATGATCCATCATTCTCATTGGACTCTGAGAAGCTCTCTTGCTTTAATAAGCGGGCTAAAATGTCTGCTAAGTAGTTACTAGTATTATATCGGACTTCGGAGAAGCAATCAGATATCAACAAATGTTCTCCTACTCTTCTGTGCCCACGTGCATGAATACCTGCGTTCGTTACCTTAATCTGTGAAATTCTTCTCGTCTATTGGCCCGTCAACATCATCTCCCCTCCGCGTTGACACGAAATTCAACGCTGGACACTCAGACTTTGAGTAAGCACTTCTCGATCAAAATCAAGCGTCCCTTCTGACTCGGAGAACTCCCTCTCAATACCAATCTCGGTTCTTGATCAAAACAACCATGGTCGAGGGGTGGCCGAGTTACTACCTAGTCTTCAAGATGCCGAATTATTTTTCAGACGTACTTTTACGATTTTCAGAACAGCCATTGGCAAGGACCAAACGCTTAGTCGTACAGAACACGCCTCCGGATCTGTTTAGTCAAGACCATCAAATATCGCCTGCTGGGATTCTTGGGTCACTTCTTGCACTGACCGCGCCGCCGGAGTAAACACGTTTTGATCACGTAGAAGAGACGAGCTGGCTGACGGACTTCATTAGGTTCCATCCCGCGTGTGTGTTATTTATCTTCACCCGGGTAGTATACCACCTTAAACAACCGGCGGAGACCTGGACTCCGATTTGGTGGTGCATACAGGCTGAGGAACTTGCTTGATGTGGAGTCATCCTCGAAGCATATACCGGGAATAACACAAATGGCAGGAGACAGCCAGGACCCCTGAACCCAGAATATGAGTTGGTGGTTCCCTCGTTTATGACCAGCATGATCATGCGGGCCCGTTTAGTGATGAGGGACGTACAGACTTCACGATTCAAAAGGGACTGGAAAGATAAATTTGAAAACGCTGCGAAACTAGTAGCGTTGAGTATGTTGCGGGGGTGACTCCCAACAACGCACGACTTCAGGTGTATTGATAGGGCCTGCCTGGTGTACCGCACCCATCGGGGCGACGTCTTGGTTGGGCTGGTCTCTTGAAGCGTGGACTCGGACTTCATGGTCCTCCTACTTTAACAGCAAATGGTTGATAATCAGAGCTTTTCGGCAAATGCTCTCAAACTGTCAGCATCAGTCTTCAACACCACGTGCATTGTGAGCTTGGTTGGGCAGGATTTTCGAGTTGCGACATATTTTTATATGAATACCTTTACCACGACCACGGCACTCGAAACTCCTCAACCTCGAGTCTCTTGTCGAAGTTCTTGGTAGACTTCCAGAATCTCACACGTCCATAACTCGTCACCCCTCAATTGCATATCAGCACATGACGGCAACCAGAAGAGGCCCCATGTAAAGAAATAACTATCTTGATGATATCTCAAAGGCAGACATAGGATATGGCTTGGCTTGGCGAGATTGACCGTTTTCAAGCGGTTTAATCTATTGATCAATGTTTGTATGAATGTGTATGTTTTCACAGGGCGTCTCTAGAACCGGGCCACTCTGGCGTTCGCGAAGGTAAGCCATTCGACGATGACCAGTCTTCGGTGGAGGCAACGAATGGCTAGCATCTTTTGAAAGGGCATCTGATGGAATGCCAGCATCAATGTCTGTTGTCACTGGGGGAGTATACCGTCTGGATTCTCGGAAAAGGTATATGTAGTGCTTTTTCTCAGGAAGCTAAATCTTGCAGTATCGTTCGCTGGCGAGGTTCCTGACAATAACCAACGGTTGTAGGCTTGGAGCGACCGACCACAAGATGGGCCACTCGTATAATGGCAAAAAACCTTCGTCCATAGCAGCGAGACAAGGGCAGCTCTATTATATGTTGACGCTAAGAGGGCTGGGTAGAGGGCGCTAATTGAAATAAACAGTTGTACAGAGGACAGATCGGTAAACAGCCATTGCCGACCTTCACTTCCTCTTATTCCGCGTACTGGCTGCTGGTTGGATGAAGTTCTGCCAACATTGAGACACTCTAGGCTGAGATGCTCACACGCCAGTGTAACATCTTGTTGTGTTCGAGACATTGTCTCCTCATTCGAAGGAATGTGTTTGAAATCGAGCTGAATTCGTTATTCATCTGGAACAGGCTGCTCAATCTGCTTGTTATTCGGGTGAACGAGAATTACGCAGGAAAGGTTGATTGATGAACCGGATGGCAGTTATCAGCAGGGGCCTTCAGTCACATGACAAAAGACCCCACCAGCATTAATCCGACAGGTGGCTGACAGGGCTGTTTCGGATCATTTCCATCCAAAAAAGGCACTGAGCGGTGAGAAAATTTTGGCAGAATTTGTGAATTGCATCGCTATCCCAAGGCCAGCCAAGGCGATATTCTTCATCGTCGCGCGCGGGAAAAAGCCAGGCAAGGCAAATTTTTGCCTGCGGTGTCCTCAAATTGTAACGCCCATATCGGTATACCTTTTCGATATCTCAGAGCGCTGAAGCGTCAGCAATTCATCCATTCGCACACCGAGGGCAGAATTTCAAAGGCGGTCACCGCGACTCTTCAGTGACCGATCTCTCAACCACTCACTTGGATTCTGGCGGTCAAGAACAGGTGCTCCGATTCGAAAAAATAGTAGTTGTTGAATCTTCGGCCTCTTCCCTTGGCCGGAGACTCGCAAGAGCGAAACCATGGGCCGGAAACCAAACCCTGTCATTGGGGAGTATTTCACTCGAGGCCCCAAACTGACGGACAACAGCAACCGGTACCCGCATACTTGCAAGCTATGCGGTGAAAACTTCCCCAAGGGTCGCGGCGAGGTTTTACACAAGCACATCACCGAGAAATGTCCCGCCATTACCCCTGAGGAGCGCATCAATGCCGCTCTCGGATTTGCTGGCCTTCATTCCGGCAACTCGGCCCCGCGGTCGATGAATCTCACTGTCAATCAGCTCGATGCTGCCGCCGCAGCAGATGGCGCCCCAGAGGCCCCGGAGAATTGGTCTGCGCTCCGAACCCTGGCCGAAGCGTCGCGACAGGTTGGAGAGAATGAGATGGGAATTCCCCATGCTCAGGGTCGGGAAGCTGCAGACTCAGCAGCTCGTCAAATGAGCATGGGCTTTGAGGTCCAAGAACAGTTCACCTTAGAGAACCCGCCAGTGAGCTATGAGAACAGGCTGATTCGTGAGAGAAAGGGTAAGGCTTTGATCAAACACTATGTCCCTTTTTTTAGTGCTTTTTGTTCCATTCTTTTGCATTTCTTTCCCTCTTGCTTGCATATTGACGGGAGAAGAGTAATTGGAGTCTCCCGTGGGTGTCTCCCGTGGGTTGGTCGCACTTGGGCAAAAGGGTCAATGCTGACTTGCACGCAGAATCGACCTCCCAGGATAGCGTCAACCCTCTGAGTTATCTCACCACCGAAGAGAAGATGGAGCATCTTCAAGCAGCAACTCAGCATCCAGCCAATCCGTCACTTGAGACTGCAGACCTCTCCGTTGCTGCTGCTGCGACCGCCCGTCTAGAACACAGCCTGATGGACCCTCAGCTTATCGCCGAACATCATGACTCTCAAATTGCGAGCCCTATCATGTCACCGGCAGAAGTCAACAATGCAGTTCCCGAAGTCAACAGGACTCCCCAACAGGCCTGGGGAGAAATGACTTACATGACCACCAACCACAACCCCACTGTCGCGACTCATGTGGCTCCAATCGCGCCCCCCAATAGAGGCGGCACCAGAATGCCCATCGGCAACGGAACGTCAAGTGAGCACAAGAGGAAGGCTTATACACCAGTTCGACGAAAGGAAGTCCAGGCCGCCCGCAAGAAAGGTGCCTGCATCAGATGTCGCATCCTTCGCAAGACCTGCGGTACACACGACCCGTGCGATCAGTGCCGCAAGATTCAGGGCCCCCGTCATTGGACTTACCCCTGCGTTCGCACTCGCCTCAACCAGGAGCTGACCCTCTACTCGGCCGCTTTGATAGTTGTTCAGGCGCAAGCTAAAGTCAAGGAAGCCCGGCAATCTTACCAGCTTCTCTCTAACGGCACTTCTTTGGTTGTATCCCTGTGGGAGGACAGCCCAAGCTTGAGTTTTGCCGCCCTAGTCACTCCTCAACCCCAGTCAGAGCTGAACCAACCCCAACCAGAGCTGAGCCAACCTCAACCAGAGCCCCAGCCAGAGCCTCAGCCGGAGTCTCAGCCTGTCAGTGTAGATGGCGGAGAGCAGATGAATGGCGATAGCCAGGTGCAGGCGCTCTTCCATGTCGTCATGATCGATCAGGACAAGGAGGATCTTCCAGCCCGTATGGAAGAGTTCCTCAAGCTCATTCTTCCGACCCTCATTCAGCGCGAGCCGTCCCACTTTATGCAAGTGGTCCTAGATTCTGCGCAGAGATTCCCGGAAGACAAGAGAACCGGCAAGATCCTGAAGCTTGCAATTGATCTATGGGGCTTGATTGAGATACTCGACCGGGAGAGTGGCTGGCACATTTCCGGAGAGCGCCAAGGCGTCGTTGTCCCTCTAAACCCGAAGGAATTCGCCGAAAGCAATGGCCATGATATCTACACCCTGGTCACCCACCAGCTATCTGCCGCTGCGGAGCGCAGAGCGAACAACGTTTCCAACAAGCTCATCAGTGAGATCCAGCGCTGCCTCGAGAACGGCAAGGCCAGGATTCACTTCGACGTCTATCTCTCAATCCTCATCCTTCTACACTGCCTTGAGAAGACGACCTGGACGTTCAAGGTATGGGAAATCGACAGCTTCCGCCAGCGCTGGCCTCTGGACCGTCCCCCATCCTGTTACGTCAACCAGGGCCACGAGATCGCGGATCTCCTCAAGATGCTCCTTACCCTCCGGAAGGCCCACCCGAAGACCTTCCGAGCCCTCGACGGACGCCTCACTGTGCTTGACATTGGCGATCCCGAGTTCGCGCCAGTGGTGGAGTTCTTTAACGCCCTGAATCTCGAATGTAAGCCACACGTTCCTGTTCCCCACTCACTCTTGACTGACTTCCCTCGCAGACGACGATGTTGTCCGCAAGCTAGAGACTTGCGCCTTCATCCCGGAGACCTCCCGGTCAATGGAACTCCACTTCTGCAGCCATGTCCTCCTCCCACCCAAGGAGGGCGAGAGCGGAGCCGGCCACCACATCGCCGCACCTACGAGCTCCGGTCACACTACGCCTCCGCCGCCTCCTACTTCCATCCCTCCTTCTGTCGCTTCTCCTTCGGTCACAGAGGCCCTGACTCCAACGCTTTCTTAGTACGAAGCGTACCCTTACGGAGAGCAGCATATGCGCGTTTGGTACGGAGAGCTTCCCTGTTGATCTGAGTGGCGACATTTGACGGAGGAAGATTCGAAAATAGGTAGGCAATGGCACAATCATGTCGGCTATCTACCTGCAGGCGAAGCCTTGTCTCCCTATAAGAAGGGGAACATACCTATCACCTTGCTACGACGAATGAATGGACGAGAACCAAGAGAGGAAAACAAAAAAGACGAGAACATGGTTTATGACACCATGAGAAGAGGAAAAAACTAATTAACGACGTACGACTTCTATTCGACCTAGATAGATATATGAGGATGAAACAAAAAAAGGGGCGATGAAGACAAGCGAGGCGGGATGAAGAAGGGACCACAGGACTTTGGCCTACCCAAAAGCAAAGAAAAAGCACTGGATGGACGGACTCGACGTCATTGGACTGATTTGGAACCCGGGGGGTCCCCCCCCCCTTCTTTGCCCTGCAATGTCATGCGGAGGAATCGAATGAACAAAACGAACTATGAAGGGACTTCAAGATAGACGGTTCTATATGTTACCTTATAGATGGCTTGCAAACCCCCCGGTTCTCCAGGGAACCCGAAGGAGGGTTTGCCCGTAGATACCCCCTGCCGCAAATACCAGTGCTTGCCAATTTTAATTTTCTCTTGATTTCATTGCGTCATTTTGGTGAGGTACAACACCACAACACACACTCCCACGCAACAATATCGCCATAAATCGTAAATTTACTTTTCTCTATCCTAATCTACATAGAAAAGAAGGAGGAGCCCGTCGACCGGAGTTCACAAGCGTACTGGAGATTCGAATTGGTAGTATTTATGCGGCCTCCAGGCTGTGAAGCAACTGGTCACTTTTTTAACAGCTGAAGCAAATGGCTCGCATTATAGCGGTACTTGTAGTGAAAGAGCTGCCCCTTTTTTTTAAATAGTCATTTACTTTTTGAGAAGAGGGTTGGGAAGGTAAGGGTGCGTGATAGCGTTGGGAAGCAATGAAGGCTAGGTGGCAAAGTAAGGTAGGCAGGTAGTGTCGTGCACTCCCGCGGCCTCCTTTTCAGTTTTCAGTCCACTTTCCGGGTTTTTTATGACGGCGACGCCGCAATAAGGTAAGAAGAGACATTCAGGACCAGGTAAACATAAGAACTGGCTGCCTGTTCCAAAACAACGTATTAGACCTCGGATGCCGTCTGCATTGACTTGGTTTACGTTTGGTTGCTTGGGGGAAGAAAACCGAGACCTGTGATTAGTAGATCTACCTTGGCGTACGTAGGAACTATCCCTTTCTACTGCCATGAAGTTTACGGTTTTACCTGAGGTATGCTCCGATAATTAATGACAGTACAACAGCGACAATGGGAACGGGCTTCAACATGTGACCTGTATAGTGTTTGCACTTGCATGACTACGTCATTAAACAGGCGGAACAACTATCACAGAGCATGGGCATGGAACTGTAGAGGTGGGAACAGTCAAGCTCAAGTTGAATCAGCTTCGCAGAAAGACTATACAACGGCCGGAAAGCCAAATCCTAGTCAAGTAGTTCCTCAAATCCTTCATCCGCCTCCAGCTCTCTCCGCAATCGTCCTCTCCTTTCGTCTCCAACCTGCGTCTTGTCATCGTCGACTCTTCCCATTCCATAGCATGTAAACGTGCTACTAAACGCGAAAACCAAAATCCAGAAAATAAATCATCTATAAAACAGACCCGTGTTGAAACTCCTAGCTCTTGTTGCGGCTTCCAAGACTTTTTTCGTTGGGGAAAAAATCCTTTGTGGGGTATCGTTGAGATATATGCATGCTCCTTCCTAAGCCTTCCGCTCTCCCTTCTCCGAGGTTTTGATGTAATGTGTGTGTCGTGTGGTACTCATCCACCGCCAGGTGCATTTTGTGTGTGAGAAGTGCCTTTTTGTTGAAAAAACACGAGTTGCCCCCTTTTTTCCATCCGGTTGACCTGTTGAAAACGCCGTTCATGATGCATACTTATAAAATTGTAAAGGGGGTCGAGTAAGTTAGACAAGAATCGAAAATCACCTAAGCGGTGATGGCAGCACCAGCGGTGCCGTTAGGCGCCTCCGCTGCTTGCTCCTTGCTCTCTCCATTACTCTGAGCCTGAGGTTCAGAGGAGATGTCCGTGTACTCCTTCACGGAGAGCCCGTCGAGTAAGTCGAAAAGCGCAGTCTTCTGGTGGAAGTCGTTGTTAACTGCAACAATGGTTAATGCACATCCACTTTCGAGTTAGCTGTATGGGCTCACCAATGTTAATCAGGTACCACGAGTCCATGATACGGTCGATCAAGACTCTGCTCGGAGTGCCGGCCTCAAAGCAGCGCGCCCAATCCGTACCGAGACGGAACGCCTCATCTTTCCATGCCATGAAGCTGATACCCTCGACGATAGTCGGTTGCACAATCTCCTTGCCAGGGAAGACGCCCCAAGTAACGGCGTTGGGGCTGTCGTTAGATGCGTTATACTTCAACGGGCCGTTCTTTGTGGTGGCGTAGTACGTCATGTCGGGGTCCTTCTCGATGCGAGATACAATCTCGGGATACAAGTCGGGGTGAACCAAAAGCTCAAGGTATGCCTTCTGGTAGACGTAGCCGTTCGGGGGGCCCCAACCGTGGACCGGGTGAGAGGACTTTACGCCATCGACGGCTGGCTGGGAGTTTATGGTGAGAAGACCGCGCTTGTTCAATCCGATGAGCTCTTCACGAATGGGGTCAGCCTCGCTGGTGAGGGGAGCCTCACTCCAGGGGAGAGAGTCAAGCTCGGTTTCCAGGTAGCGAACGAAGATGTTGGCGATGTCCTTGATGGACTTGGGCTCGCCCCACTTCTTGCGGTTCTGCTCGTTGGTGCCTGTCAGACCAATGCCGTAGGCATCAAGCTCACCGAAGGCGGGGGAGCGAGAGTCACCCCAGCGACCGTTAGGAAACTCGTCCCAATCTTGCGTGCGCAACACGTAGGACTTGTTACGGCCCTTCCAGAAGATGGGGCGCACGTCCTCGTCTCGGCGTCCGAGACTAAGAGACTGCTTCCAAGGAAGAGCGTGCTTCAACGGACGTTCGGATGAGGGCATGTAGTTCAGCTCCTCGAGAACCATTCTTGTGGCCTGGGCAAGGTTCATGGTGTAGAAGTGCAGGTGGTGGATACCGGCTGCAATAATCTTCCGGCACATGTCGGCGACGAGACCCTTTCCCATCTCACGCACAGCTACGTCGTCGTTCTTGATAGGCTCAAGAGCAGCCATCCACTCCTCAGGGACCCTGCAGTTCATGTGTTTGGCGCGGCGCAGGAAACTGGCGTATGTAGCGATGGGCATGATGCCGGGAATGATGGGGACGTTGATGCCGCGCTCGCGCACCTTGCCGACCCAACGAATGAAGTTGTCGGCGTCGTAGAACATTTGAGTAACGATGAAGCCGGCACCCATGTCGACCTTTTCCTTCAAGTGGTCCAGGAGCTGCTCCTCATCCTTGTTGTCGTCGCAACCTTCGGGATATCCCGCAACACCGATGTCGAAGTGGTCGTGGTAGGTGGCGCGGATGTGCTTCACCAAGTCCTTCGCATACCGAAAGCCGTCATCCGTCGCCTCCCACTTCTCCTTCTCTCTCGGAGGATCGCCACGGAGGGCCAAGATATTGGTGCAGCCGGCCTTGTAGGCCTTGCGCAGGGCGTCGTTAACCTTCTCCAGGCCCATGTCGGTGCATGTGAGGTGCATGCAAGTCTCCAGGCCATACACAGACTGAGCCTGGAGGACCATCTCGCAAGTGAGCTCGGCGATCCGGCCACCAGCACCCCATGTAATGTCAATGAACTTCGGTCCGAAGTCGTACATGCGCTCCATACGGTCGTAAAGATTCTGAACACCCTGGGCGGTCTTGGGAGGGAAGTACTCAAAGGAGAAGGAGGGCTCGCCCGTCCTCCGGGTCTCGTCGAGCATAGCCTTGATGTGCATGTTGGCGGTTTGGGCGGGGGGTTATCTCGGAGTTGTTTAGAAGGTTCCGAAACAAGTGATGGCCACCAAGGGGCACTCTCGGTTCGTAGGGTGCTGTAAAGATGGATTATTAGAGGCAATTGGCTCGGAGAACTGAAGACAAGGTGCAAGACTAGAGGTGGAGAAGTGACAGAGACGTATGAGGGTATTTAGACGTGAGGTGAAGGGTGAGTGGGAGGGAGAACCAAAAGTAGCGGGGTGGAATGGCTGGCTGTGCAGGAAGAATGACCGAGGGGTAAAATGCGTGTTTAAGGCACGGCAGGAGGAGGCAAGCTAGACCAAGGGATCTTTGAGAGCTTACTGGACAGTCTCTCTGGAATAAACGCGGCAATTGTCTCCTAGCACCGACCCCTGAATCTGCGTTGACAAGTACAGTCCAAGTCTCCGAGGTAACTCAAGAGTTCAGGACGTAGGAGGTCTGATGATGATGGAAAGAAGATGGAAATTTTGGGGGATGGTCCCGGAGGGTAGCAGAGAGCCAGTGGCACAGCACCACAGCCCACTCTACTTTTGCTACCTTACCTTACCTAGGTAGTTAAGGTACTTCGGGTAAGGTAGGTAGGTAGTTATGGACCCCCACTGCCATAAGCTGCGGCCACTAGAAGCGAAGCGTGGGAGGGTGTGTATCGGTGCTTACCTACAGAGGAAGGTACTGACTGCATGGAAACCAACGCTTTAGACTGGCTGCAAAGAGCGCAGAGACTGGCGCTGGCGCATATGTGCAGCAGCTGCTGGGTGAGCTCCGAAGATGGAGGGCAGATACCCCGCTTTGGCGATTAATTGCATGGGTAAGGTACGTCCCTTACCCCTCCACACTCATCGTCCTCCATCATGGCCCCGTTCGGATTTGCGGCAGAATTCTGTCTCGAGCAGGCGGTGTTCGCCTCAGCGCGATGCTTCACCGCCAGACCCGGTTCACAATTGTTGAAGCGCCCCCCCCCCCCCTCCCACCCCACCACGAAACCTTGGACAGGGACTGGGGGAAGTGCACGGAGCCGTCGTCGGCCACCTCCAGCCTCTGTTTCTCTCTCTCCAAAGGTCCCCAGATACCCGCTTCTAGTGCCTTTCGCCACCCATATTCAGCCACATCTCTCTTTTTCGCAGTATTTTGTGTTGTTTCTGTTTCTCCTATTAATGACACATCCTTGGACGCCATGCTCTCAACACCTCTTGCCATTGGTTCACTGGCATCGATACTGCGCCAACTTCCCGGGGGTTAACGGCGGTAGAAACAACTACATAGAAAGCACGCAATGCGAAAAGGGACGGGTCCTGAGTAGCACACACGTCCAAGTTTGTCAAACCAACTATAAAAGTCGCCGCAAAGGTTGTTGGGCAACATATCCCTGGCCAGTTGGACAACACCCGCGGCTGCAGCTCGCAACTGTTGTGCGACTTGCAAAACGCTGTCCCAGACACAATGGGAATTGATGTTTATGCTACAAGAGCTACGTATGTTCCCTTACTAATAAGGTTCACGATCGGGATTCTTTTGATACATTGCCGACGTCAACCTCCGTTAACATGAACGGCCGAATGCTCCGAGCTGCTGGAACTTCTGAATCCGACTCGCAAAAACGGCCTCACCCCCAAAATCCCGCCCGCAGACAAGAAACAGGGAGCTAATGGCAAACTTTTTCATCTCTCAGTCTGAGACACATGTCCTCTTTGCCCTTTACAAGTTTTGAGTTTCATCCGTCCATTCACCCACTCCCGCGCTCGCTTCTGACCAAGGCCAATGAGCTCTGCTCATGCGTCTCTCAACCCGCGACCACATGCACTAGCCCGCTAGCTTGCGTGCTGCGTGTTGCGCTGCTAACTTCTCGCCGGCTATGCCTGCTTGTCTTGAATGGGTCGCTTTCTCTGTTGTTGCGACTGAGCTGGTTTTCAAGGCTTTGGGTGTGGCAACCAATCCAGCCTGACCATGCGGAATTCCGTGTGGATTTGAAGTCCGGTCAAGTGGTCGAGAACATCCTCTTGAGACAGTGTTGTCGTCTATTCTCGGCGCTAGGACATAGTACAACTTCATACTCCCTTAACCGACATCAGACAAATCATCAACAATACCCCCAGGCCGCATGTGCAAAGCCGCAGCACCCCTTCGGCGCCGCCACCTGTTACTTTGCTCAATAACGCCTCGGTCAAACACAAACCACCACCTCTGGAAGAGGACCTGGCCGACCTCCCAGCTCGACGCATCGTACGGATCCGCCCCCCAGATACGCGCCCCTTCAGACGAGTCTTCCAAGTCATACGCAAAGTTCACAAGCCCAAGCGAGCCGCGAGCTGTCGGCGGTCGTGCCGCGTCGGGCAGACTGAACAAGCTAATAATGCGGTCCCGCACCTCCGGCCACGGAAGGAAGTCCATGATCGGATGATGGGGCGTAAGGGCCTGCGTCGCCGTCGGCCTCCACGCCTCGGGCAACAGCTCCGCCGGCGTCCCAGCACCTTGATTGAATGGTGAGTTCGCCGCAGGGTCCCACATCACGGAGTAAGACCCGAGTCTCGTCGCAATGCGGAGAAGACCCTTGAGGACCTTGGGGTCGCTCATCGGCAACAGGTAGCTATCCAGAGAGAAGTCGGATGGCGATGAAGACGAGGAAGTCGAGCTGCAACTGGTCAAAGACGCTGGGTCAACCGTCGATGGCGAGCTTAACGCGTCCCTTCCCGCTGTGTCGTCGCTTAGCCCATAGTCAAGTATTGGCGGATTCATTGTGCCGAGCATGAAGTCCGACATGATGGTAGCTTCTGACATATCGCCTGGCCAGGCGACGGCCGCATTCAGACTCAACCCCGCCGCGCTAGCGTTTCCTGCATCGCCGGTAAACGATACCAGGTTGTCTGCATATCCATCAATCGGATCAACAACCTCTGGTGCTGATGGTGCAGGGCGGTCAGAGACTGTCTCAGACAATTGGGATCCCGAACCACTCCCTTGCTTCTGTGTTGCGAGGCGCTTCTGTCTCCTGCGTTCTCCTGTTCTGGGTCAGTCTGGGCACTTCGAGACGTGCAAGGGCGCACCAGTGAGGCGCTGATGGTGGCGATAGAGCGGTGAAGCTTACGGTATCTGCGCTGAGCCAGGACGTTTAACACCCTTTTCCTCTCAGAGGCATCCTCTTCGATATCTGGCACATCCAGAGACGGAGCCGCCTTACGGACTCGTTGCCGTGTGCGTGGGCGGGTGTTAGTCGCGGTGGAGTTGGCAGTGTCTGTCATGGTTGGTCTGATTGCGATGACCAGCTGAGGCTGACAATACCCTGCAGGCCTGAGAGGACGGTGGTGCCTGGCGGTCTAGGAACGTAGCTGAAGGGTGCTGGAGGATTGCGCTGAAGGAGTTCTGGGCTCTCAGCAATGAAGAAACTGCTATCGGTGTCAACGTGACCTCAACTGTCGAACCAGTAGCATGCTATTTAAGCATGTTGGTCGATCGGCGTAGCCTTACACTGTGTCAAGACAGGCGTTATGTTTACGGTGTAAGCATAACGGATAAGAGGATACGCCGCCAACAGCTCCAAAGATAGTGGGCAATGAAAGTTCTTTGCTAGCAATATGTTAGTGTCAACCAGGTACAGTGTGAATTCAAGTTCATCCTAGTCTTGACGTGACACGGTATTCACAGCAGCCTCAGCATCGTCTTGTGTGTTTCGTCTCACTCAGCTTTTTCTGAGACCCAAGCAAGTGAATGGTGAAATCATTGAGATTACTCTTATCCTAATTGTGCAGACCAAGAGAATCTTCTCAGAGGATACATATGTCACGTCTCTTGAGCCTCACGGACCGTTGCAGTATGACGGCTGGGGCTTTGCCAGCTCACAATTCGAAAATCGTCACTCATCGGAGAAGAGAAGAACTCCCAGTCATCCATCCGTATGATCTAAATTAATACTTCTCTCTCAATTGTGCTACTCAGAACAACAAGTCTCTCCCCTTGACTGCTGCTTTGTCTCTGACAAGGAGTAAAACGCTGATGTATGACCGTGACATCAGGAAATTTGCAGAGCCAAGCACCAAGGCGAGAAATTACTTTCCGGAACCAGACCACAAACTCGAAGGCTGAATGGCCAAGTGAGTGAGACGAAAGCCACCGCCGCTATCCTGTGCAGTCACCATGCAATTTCCGCCGATTTTATACATGACTCGCTGGCATGATCATATTCACTTGAGCATGGCTTTCTCGTGGCACCAATGATCATACAGAAAAAACTCACCGGTTTACAAAAGCAACGTCAGGCAAGCGGAGTGTGGCCGGCGACTTATCCCCTAGCCTTTTAACCCGCCAACATCTGGTAGCATTTGAAATATATTTTAATACCGCCTCGTCGTGTATGTATGCCCCCAGGATAATCGGGAATCCCCAAAGGCTAGACTTTTGTGGCCCAGAAGACAGTGTTGCAGGGCGAGAGGGGGATCGTATATCATTCCCAAGTCGGACGATAGATAGCCTCCGTTATTCTGACAATCTATATATCACTAGCGAATTACCGCATTTCCACCTTTTGACAGATCGTATCCCCTGCGTTGACGCTTTCTCCCCCTCAGCTTACAGAGAGCAAAAACTTTCCAAAATAAAGCAGGCATAGGCCTCATCCAAGCATCACCTAAAGAATTCACCAGGCACTATCAATCTGATCAAATCTTTATTGGGTATACGAATCGACACCTCTAATTGCACTTCACCACCCCCATTTCAACCCCCTTTTTTACGTCACCCTACCGAGCTGGCCAGAAGCTTTTGTGTGAAAATCAGGAACGAAGCAAGCCCCGAGCAACCCTATGTCTATGTACGAGAAGTCATCAGTCAGTCACCCGTCTAGTGAATGTAACTGACAGGACCATCACCAAGGGGCGCACCTCCGCCCAAATCCATGCCCATGCTCATCTCAAGGCCCTCCAGATCTTCCACGCTCAAATCGAGATTCATATCCTGCACCAGATCTTCCACGCTCAAATCGAGATTCATATCCTGCAGGATATTGTTCATTTCCGCGTCGGAAATGGTCAGATCCATGCCCGTAGGCACAGCAGCAGCCGTCGACGATGAAGCTTGCTGCTGTTCCGCTTGCTTGTTCACCATCCAGTTCTTAAACTTATCCAACAAGGTTGGGTCGTCCGCCGCGGTGTTGGGCTGCTTGAGAATGAGCCTGGCCTGCGCGCGAAGGGCCTCGTCGTCCGGGAAGCGGCCGGAGATGGACATTTCCGTCTCAACGAAGCGGATCAGGCCGTCCTCGAGCTCGCGCGCGCAGAAGATGGTCGCGGGCTTGGCGTAGCGCGTCTTGAAAGTCTCGAGGTACTTGTTGAGGATGGCCGAGTCCGTGTCGAACATGCGCGAGCCGCGGATCGGAACGCCCGCGGAGCCGTCGCTGAAGGGGGCCATGTCGCCCTTGGGGAAGGCATAGGGTGGCGCGAATCCCGTGCCGCCTTGCGAGAGGGACCACGAGTCGCCGGAAGGCAGACCGGGGCCGGGGTCCTTTATGATGCCAGCGTCGCGTTTGAAGCGTTGCAACCACTCAAAGTTATCTGCGGCTGTTTGATTGAAGCCATCGTCGCTAAATTCGCTCGAAGTTAGTTATGTGGCCGAAATGAGAAAGGTAAATAAAGGGAGGGAGGGGAGAAAGAGGGGGGGCCTACTCGTCGTACAGAATCCAGCGAGCTTGATGCTGGATTTCTGCGTCGGTTGGGACGTGGGAAGCCGGGTTGTTGGGTGACATGGTTGCTGCGACCCAACGACCCAACTCTCGTGCGAGACGCCGGTAGCAGTTTGCGTCGTTGAGGAAGAAGGGGCCGGTCTTGACGAACGAGGAAGGGCTCGTGCCCGGAATGACGAAGCTCCCTTTCGACTGACCTGCCTGATGACCTGCCATGAGCGGGCAGGTCTGGCTAGCGGGAGCGTTGCTGGGGGAATCATTGGAGGGTGAGGTTCCCGACAGAGACATCTCGATGCCCCCTACTGTTACTTGCCCGTCAGGCGAAGTGGTCACGCTCGAGTCGGCGGTGGTCGGGTTGAACTGATGGCGCTGCTTGAATGCCGACAACCAGGGAGCTGAGTCTGCCGCCGTCTGATTCCATCCGTCGTCAAATTCGTAGATAATAAGACGAGCTTGGCGTTGGAGGTCGGCATCATCTGGTTCCATGCCCATCGCCCTCTGCGAGTTCATGTACTCCGCCAAGGACCGCTCCATCCTGCTGTAATTATGGATTGTGGAGTCGACCTTGGTCAAATCGGTCGACCGTTCGTTCGCGTTGACAATGTCTTCGGTCCGAGGGAGGTGTGCGCGTTGCCGGAAGTTTGCGAGCCAGTTGGTTGAGGTGTGAATCATTTTGACCAGAAAGTTGGCGATGAAATCAGAAGGCGTCGTCGATACTTCCTCGATGCGTCCGACAATCTTACAAGCCTCCTCTTGGAGCTCCTCGTCCATGGCGGTCAGGCCCAATAGGCGCTTAGCTCTGACGAATTCGTGGAGCTGGTTCTCGAGGGGACAGGCCTCGAACAAGTTGTCCTTGCCGTTAATTTTCAAAGTGGACAGTCTGTTCTCAATCTGCGAACGCATGGGACCGAATTTGGCTTGTCGCATGATATCCTCCGATGACATGATCAGATCACGTAGCCACGAAAAGGGGTAAGAGATTTCCCTGATGGACAAGACTTCAGAGGCGAAAATGATACGACAGGCCTCGAGCTGCATCTCCTCGTCGCTGGGCATCCGGCCGGTCTTGTCGTGGTGGTTTTGCATAAAGTACGCCAGCTCCATTTTGATGAGTTCGTAAGCGCTCCTGGGGCTTTCCGCGGGTGCACCACTGGCCTGGTACGGGTAGGGAGTGTTTCGCTCATTGTCAATGAGATCTATTTACCAGTTAGACGACGTCGGGAGCTGGTCTACGGGATATCTGAGGGGTCTCATACACGGCGGGATAGAGTTTTCGACCATCGAGAGCACTGGCGCTTCAAAACCCCAGTCACCCTTCCAGTCCGCCATGGTGTTACCAGTCTTGAAATGCTCCGCCAGATGCTCCACACGGGAAGTCCAATTAGGCAGCACGACTCCGCAGAAACCGCATCGCGACCGGATCTCTGGCGTGGCAACCTTCCATCCCTTCATTGACCACTCCACAAACTTGACGTTGTGGACAAGGCGTAGGTGCTGGTTGAGGTGATCCTTTCGGTAGAATGTACGCTCCTCAAGCGACCTCTCCTGGCACGCCGTGTGATTGTGAGATTCGACGTGCGCGTTATCCGGGTTGGCCTCGCCGCAGAAAACGCAAGAGAGCTGGTTGGTCTGAGGGTTGAGAGCCACAGGGCCGTCAGGAGCACAAACCCATCTCTCTAGAGACAAGTGAAGAGACTTCTCGTGCCGTTGCCAGTCGTGCTTGGTTCTGAAAGTTTCGGTACAGAAAGTACACTGGAAGGTTTTGAGAGGAGTGGCGAGGGACGTCTTCTCTTCAGCCTTGCCACCAGCGCGCCTCCTGCGCCGCCTACGGCCGCGGTTGTTGAAAGAGTTGAATGAGCTGAAAGAACCCCGAGACGCGTGGGAGTAGGCGGAAGCGAACGAGCCGCCAGAGGAGTGGGAAGTGCCAACACTGCTTGCAGAGGAGGCGTTGCATTGAGATCTGCCGGATCCATCGTCGGTGAAATTGAAACTGTAAGGGCTGTTCAGACCTGAAGAAGAGTTAGCATGAGTTTATTCAAGCGCGGCGAAAGTTCATGGAATATCTAGACCGTTGACCTGTCATACCTGAAGATGAGGCTCCGGAGCTGGAGGCAACGGCGCGAGCAATGGCCGTAACAGTGGCAGGTTCATTTTCGGGCGGAGAGTCCACCCAACGCTCGAGTGGGTTCATGCGGCTGGTTCTGTCGCCCGGAGCCGGAGTTCCTCGTCTCTGAGGAATATCGATGGGACCGGTCCAGCTGCTGCGGACATGGGGTGAAGTAGATCGAGGGGCTTGCGTCTTGCCTCTCCGCCGAGCGTTCGCCAACCAGTTAGTGATCTGAGTTTTGTTGAGTCCTGTTTGGCGCTGAAGCATTTCTTTTTCTTCGTCACTGGGGTATGGGTGACGGGTATGAGTAGAAAGCCAGTTCTTGAGGATGCGCACTGATTCTCTCGAGAAACGAGCGCCAATCTTGGCTGGGGCCGCTGCCGCGTTGGGCATCGGCATATGATCTTCAGGGGATGTCACCAAGCTCCTCAGCAGGTCGGGTGTCGATGTGCCCGGCATACTGACAGGAATTGAACCTCCCTCTTGAGGAATGCTACTGGGGTGATCTCCCATGATGGGCCACGGGTTTTGAGGAAGGTTATCCATCTGGAACTTGTCGGGTTGGGTAGCAAAGCTGCACTCGTTTCGCAGGGCAACGCAAGAAGTACAGTAGTTCTTGTAGCGACCCTCTCGAATTTTCTTGCACTGATATCCGCCAAGGGTGCAATTGTCGCAAGGAAACTCTGGAGCCACCCACCAGTCTTCAAGTTCGTCACTCTGAGTGGTGTGATCCATGCCACATGTAAGTTGAGGATCTAGTGCGCCAATGTGGATGTTGTCCAGGGCTGCAGTAGCAGGAGCATTCTCTGCGGAGAAGTGCTGAAGAGCGAAGAAACCCATGTCGTCGTCGTCGACATTCTCCAGAACCAAATCCAAGTTGAGGTCAGTGGATGGGGCGTCCCCGAAAGGCATGTTGAAGATGTTACCGACTTCAGCAGCGGCTGCATCCCAATTGACGAATTCGTCCATATCCTCGTGGATCGTAGTCATGATCAGGGAGCGCCCTTAATGAAGGGCGCGGGACGGGTAAGACGACTTGCGCAAGGGCGTCGGTGTCATTGAGCGGCTCCCGCGGTAGGGCGTGATGTCGACGTGTGCCGCGTCAAGAGCTCTTGTCGGTTGTCAACGTCCGAAAGGCGAGGCCCCGCCCAATGTAATCTTCCCACGATGTGGAAGACAATGATCGGGAGGCTAGTCCGGCTTTGGCGGTGTTTTGGCAAAATGGTCAATGGTGTAAGAATGAAGGTTACAAAACGTGGAAAAACCGGTTCCAGGCGTTGAATTCTTTTATTCAGAGCCTTCCTAATCTCGTAGTATATCAGATTAAGCCAGATGGACTCCAGCGTCGACGAATGTCCTAGGTGGGAGTCATCAATGGTTGGCTCGCAAGACAAGGATCCCTATGGGTCGCGTGTGCATCAACTTGTCAAGAGTGCGCCCTTCGTTCGACAAGTCTACACCCTTTGGACGGGGACGCCTCCACCTTTACGCCTGCGCCGGTGTGCCGCTTGGAGGAATGCTACCTGGATTAGCCTCTCTCACGTTTGCGGAGGGAACTGCGGAGTCGAAATCGGAGTCGCGGCTGATGTAGCTGAAGATAGCCGTGCCGCCGGTCGGCCTACGGGCAAGTGGTCTCTTTGGGGGTCAATTGAGTGGAAAAGGAAGCCATTTGAAGCAATTCTTCCTCGACAGACTGTCCCGACCCAGATACGTGCCGTTCAAGCATGTCCATGGGCCGAGAAATCGTCTCAGTTGTCCGAAGCAATATCTTGGATACAAAAGACGCTTGGGGACTTTGGTGGTCACCGTCCAGTTCAAATCCCGGGGTGTTTTCTAGAAATCTCGTGTCGTTTCTAGACTCGAGCGATCGACACCGCAAAGGACGAACTCAACATGCCATTGCGGCAGATAGGCTGCAGTTTGGAACCCTGGCTTGCATCCTGGTTGGAAATTATCTTGGGCAAGCTGCGTTGACATGCCCGTCTTACGATGAAGCCGTCCACCATGACGCTCAAGCCTCGCTAGGGCCAACCTCTGGTGTGTCGTTACCGCTGCTGCCTCGTCCTCCTGTGTAAAGCGTATTTATAATTGACCAGCCATCTGCAGCTATCCTCCCAGCCATTGGCCTCTGAAAAGTTCTGTGTTGCGGAGTGTTGGGGGAAACAAGCGTGAAGTCATTGGCGCTGGCCTCTAGCTGCATTCTGCGACCACTGTTTGGAGAGGCGGCTCCTGCTTCGGAGTGCTGATCTCGATAGGCACATGAAGATGACAGACCAAGCATTCAAGCCGAACCGAGTGACGGAGTAGTCGTGACCAAGACAGATCCATCCCGAGTTGCTTGCGGAAGGATACCGCCTATGCCGCCTACATATTCTTTCCTCTTCGGGCTCGTCTTGGGAGTTTCGCCCGGCACGGCAGAGATTGTCCGAGATGACCTCGCCTTCGCCGACAGATGAGCCCGACTCGGGATATCGATAACACTCTGATCCGAATGCCTTTCGCGAGAGAGCCGCCGCGGTAGTTTCTCCGCTCTCATATGCAGGCATAAATCATCATTTCACGCCGACAACCGCACCCCGTCCTTGGTGACTGACCGCCAGCCTTGGATGCCACCGTCGGGACCTTGTCCCGGCATACGCTAGGCTCGGAAGACCACCCACTCGGGACTCCACAGCCGTACCACAAGCTTGAACAAAGGCGTGGTTCTTTAGGACCCTTTGTCGGTCGTCTGCGAGTTCGGAGTGCCGTTAAAGATTTGTGCTTGTGATTGGATCACACCGGACGGCATGAAGACTATTCGGCCGACTCTTACGGCTTGCATCGCTCAGTATCGGGTTGGAGTGGATAATCGAAGTCCACCGGCGTTGGATCTATTGACCTGCCCGTTCTACTTACACGCTGCACCATGTTCGAGCAGCGCTGACGCTGGCTTGACTTAGCTGACACTTGTATGCTGACTGGCTGAATCGCGACGGAAGCAAGCGTTTGGCGGCGGCAGGTTTCGCTCGATTGACGGCACGTGTTTCTTCGGAATGTTTCCGGTGAGAAGTTTGTTTGGTGAATATTTTCGAACTTTGATGTGTTTGTGGAGCTACGGGGGAAAGGACGAAGAATGCGGAGGTAAGGATCGGGAAGGACCTTCCTCCACGCTATTGCGACGACCTGCGTTTACCGAAATTTCTGCTGCTTTAACGCACTCCCGTCTTTTCAACCCTCAGCTCGTCGACAAAGATTCGATATTCCGGAACCCTGGCCGTCTTACGACTCGTCTTCACATTGCAACTGGCGACACTTCATCTCGTAGGCCACCAGCTTTCCACAAAACTCTTCGCCTCCGCCCACCGTCAGCATGAGTGGGATACCAAGTCAAGTTGGTGTCGGTTCATCAGATTTGACCTATACCATGCAGTCCGCCATTCATCTCCCAAGTCACCTACTCCAGAAACCATGAGGCACGACGAGTCCATCACATTACGTTGGTCACCAGTGGGGCAAGTGCTTTCGTGATGTCTCTGTGCCTCTAGAAAATCACACACACAGTTCCGTCGACAAGTTTCGGTTATCGTTCAAAATATTTCTTCATTAGCTTTTTGTTACCGGCAGACATGCTGTCCGTCTTCAACATCCCACGACGCCTTTGTATACACACAACCACCAACCCCCAACCCCTAATTGACACAAGTGGTATAGAACAAGAAAAACCCAAAAACCGACCGAGCCCCCCAAAAAACAAGAAACCGACCACACCTCCTTCTATGAAGAGTTCAAGATGGCGGCATGGCACTCGGTGCCAATGTTCGGTGTCTCGAGGGTCGTCCGGTTCTGCGGCCCTGGCTTGAGGTAGCAGTTTCCTGGCGCCTTGCCCTCGACGGCACCCTGCCTCGTCGTCCACAGCGGGATAAAGCTGACGCCCGCGCACGTGGCGTTGCCGTTGAACCCGGCCTCGTAATTGCTGAAAGAGGCGCACGCGTCCATGCAGTTATTGAAGTTGGCGGTGAAGAGCGACATCAGCGGCGCGTTCGGCGCGTTGGAGTTGCAGAACATGGTGAAGGTCACCTTGCCGAAGACTGTATTTCGAAACTGGTTAGCGGGTCTTCCCTCTCTGACCTGTGTATGGCACTTACAATCGGTGGTGTAGGTCTGTCCCGTCGTCGTCTCGTCCTTGTTGGAGCAGTTGTTGGAGATGGACGCGAATCCCGTCGCCGTCGCGGAAGAGCTCGCCGCCGTCACCGTCACTGTCGCGGACGGGTTCGTAGTGCCCGACGCCTGGAGGGCCGCCAGCTCATTGAGGGCGTTGTTGGCGCGGCTTGCTTCCACGCCGGTTCCTGCTGCGAGGCCGATGACGGCTGCCGCCAAGACTGCGATGATGAGGGAGAGGAGGAAGACGAGGAATGGGCAGCCGCAGACTGTCTTTCTGCTTTTTTGCCGGGTGTGGTCTCCGACGGGCGCGTGGTATGTTGAACGGTGGTCTGCGGTGCCGCCGTATACCGACTGGTCGACGGCCGTTGCCGTGTACGCTCCATGCGTCGATTCCTCTATCTTGATCGGCGTGACGGGTATCGGTTGGGGCGATGTGGGATGTGACTGAGCTGGAGGGTTGTATACCTCGGGATATGCGTGCTGAGGGGCCACCTCTGGGCCTTCGTCATAATGCTGTGTCGTCGACATGGTATTAGCAATTCGACTTCCTGGATGTTTGGTCGAGGACGAAGACTCGATGGAACCAGAGAGCCGGGAGAACAAGGCCAAGACGGGGTGTGAAAGGCGGAGAACTCACCACTGGGGTCATTTTTATATACTCGGCTCTGCTCATATAGTCTCAGCCAAAATGCCTGGGTCAGAGCACGGCAGGATTGCAGGAAGGAAGGTTTTTTGGCGGGATGGAGTGGCAAGTTGCAGGACAGGAAAACGTGGTGTGGCTAGACCAAGAAAGAAGACGAAGGAGGAATATCAGCCAAGGAACGGCGGATGGAACGACATTAAAGTCTAGTCTGCAGTAGAATCTGACAGGCGGCACGCCCCCCGTGTTACCCATATCCTTTGGGCTGATGATCGATTTACTGTGTGGACAGCAAGGAGAGAAAGTAGCTGGACCTAGCTTGCCACACTAGTAGAGAAGCAGAGAGGGGGGAGCCAGGAGGGCCATCCCATTGATCCAATCCACGATCACCAGGGTTGGGAATTAGTCAGGTTTAGTCAAAAAATTATTCAAATTAGTCAAAGCTTTAGTCACTATATAAAAGATATAGCTAAAATTATAAAAAATATTTTATTAAATACTAATAGTAGTTATATATAGTATATAATTTTACTAGATTTATATTAGTAATATATAGCTTTTTATTCTTATTATTAAGTGGATTAGTCACTTTTTAGTCACTTTTAGGAAAAATTTAAGACTAATTTGACTAATTATAGTTTATATACTATATATATAATAAACTTAAAAATTAAAAGCTATATATATATTATTTAGTTATTAAACTATATAGTTATATATTTATTTTACTTATTTTACTTTTATATTTAATATATATATATTTTTAAAAAAGTAGTGTCTTTTGACTAATTGACTAAAATCGTGACTAATTCCCAACCCTGACGATCACCACACTGTCTCTGAGCGGGCGACGATAATTGCAGGGGTGCGGGAACGGGGGCCGAGAACCATACAGAACCCCATCTCGTGAACCTTGCAGGGCTACACTAGGTAGGCTGCAGGTCTCAATGCTAGTTGCCTGGTTGGCCTTTTGCCGGGACACTATCCTTACACGAGCTGAACTGAAGGAAGGACGGGAGCAGGGCCTGCGGGGGGGGGGGGGGGGGGGGGGGGGATGAGAAGCTTCGTTGACATGAACGGGCTGACGGCGCGGGAGAGCAGAGTTGGCTGAGGTCTGGCGCTAATGACCCCTTCCAATCTTACCGGTGGTGAGAATTTCATGAATTGAGAAGAAAGCCCAGCCCGCGCTTCACTAAAGGGTTAGCCACCGAGGTACAGCCTGCAACGGTTCGTCAGATGCCAGCCACGAAAAGCTTGACATGACCTGAATGTGAGTGTGTGTGTGTGCGCCCGCGAAGCAAGGCGAAGTAGGCGACACACACAGCACCTGCATGTCTTGGCCATGTGTGTGTGTGTGTGTGTGTGTGTGTGTGTGTGTGTGTGTTCCTGGGCTCCCTGAGATGCCAGTTTTGTTTGCCGTGGGCCAGAAACGGAGACTCACGAGTGCCAATTGCAAAAGCGATTTTCAAAGCGGAAATTGGGTTTTCTCAGTACATAGCCTGCCGAGGGAAAAAAGTCGGTGGATAACTGGCGTAAAAAGCCCACGAGGCTTTCCCCGGAGATAAAGGCCTCTTGAACTGCGATGACGGAAAATGACCAATCAAGCAGGCTGGATCGGATTCTCCAGTGAGAAAAAGATAGACATCACGACATCTCGTTCTGGGTTTCTTAGCGCTGACCGGCTGGAGGGTTCGTCGGGGGAACCACCCATGATTCCAAGAGTCGAAGAGGGTTTGCGGAGCCTCTCGGTCCCGAGTCGACGTTGCAATTGAATGCCTATTGCAACCCTAGGTTTCTCTCGCCAGGTAGCTGGGCTCTCCCAGGGTAATGTTCACATTTGTGCCCGTCGGGTCCCCTTTGCTCTTGCTGATAGATGTAAGGTTGTTTGGGCAATTGGCGACTTTCGCCATCTGGGTTACTGAGAGGAAAGTGCTAAGACTAGAATGGAGAGAATACCGTTGGCAGAGGCGTTTCGTAGTCGCCGTGATATTAGATCCACGGTGGTGCCTGATGGGAATTCGTGGCGCTCCCGCCATCGTTTTATCATGGAGGAGGGCTCAAGCCTTTCCCGCGGGCAAAGGATGGCGCCCCTGATCCCGAGATATAAGTCGAGGGCTTCCTGTCGCTTCACTCCGCGCGGGCTCGTATTGGTGGCGTAGCATCTCTGGGTAGGTCCTCGTGCAACAGACCTATCAGGAAATGCGGTTTGGGGAAGGATTACCGCATTTGTTAGGTCCCATCAGAGCTGACGAGATGTTGTGTCAATGTCCGTGACCGGGAAAAGCAGTCCAGACGCAACCGCCCAGTTTTTCCCGTTGACGCAAAGATGGTGACAAGGCTCGGTCCTTGACCGACAAGCTCACTCGTAAACCCGCAGCATTTTCCAAAAAGTCCTCGACATGCGCGCTGAATACAACCTAGCAAGGCAACCAAGGGGGAAGAGGAAGACAAATGAAGCTTCCGGGGTAGCCCTGCCTAGAGGGCCAGCTTCGGCTTGGCTCGAGCTTCTGACCCTTGCTTTTTAGCTGTTAGCCTCATCACCGCCGTTCTCACCATGCTCTTTCTGGCTTTGCGACGCGAATGGTCCAATCACGATGCTCGTCCCACTGGAAATAGCATCCAATATACAAGAGGCGGCACAGAATTTTGGGGATCCAGAACACCATCTCGGATCGGGGGGTTGCCGGCCGGTTTGGCTTTAGTCAACCGGTGCTGACATCAAGCCGCACTCTCAGCACCGTTCAGCCCACTCATCACGATGAAGCGCACATTGACAACTCTGCCCAAGGAAATGCCTTCGGGCATGCAACGGTCAAGCTTCTGACATTTTCTGTTGGCTGCTGAATCCTTCTGCAGGGTTCAGTGTTGGTTCGCGTCCAACAAACGCGCCGTTCAGGCAGAAGTCCCTTTTCAGATAGCGCCGTGTCGCCCTGGGCACCTCGTGAGATTGCGTAGGTTGAATTAAATTACTTATAACCCCCGTAGCTTAGCACGATTACTTCGACTTCTCAACGCTGACGAAGACTATGCTTCGAAAACCGTCGTCTCGCGACAGCGTTCGGCCCAAACCATGAAGGCTTCACAGTTCCTCCCAGCCGCTGCAGCTGCGACTCTGCTTTCAACAGCCAACGCGCAGACCGATCCACCCATGACGGTGACGGCACCAGCCCGGCCCTTCTTCATCTACGACTCCCATCCCACCGGCAGTCTGGAAGGCTCAATCGTCGGCTACGACCAGAAAGAGACCACCTACCAACTAGGGTGCCCGACAGCCAACGAAGCCTGCAAAAAGGAAGGCTACTACCCCGTAAACATTACTCATCACCAAGGATCTGTCTGGGCGGGATCGAACACGGCGACTGCGGACGTGACCAAATTCTGGAGATGCGACCTCGGCAATGGCAGCGACGACGTGCTCACCGACCAATACGGATGGTGCTCGGTGACGACGACGTCAGGCGGCTCGACCAAGGTGGATGAAAAGACGGCGGTGGACAGCTGTTTCGTGAGTGCGCGGTCAGTAATCGGCGCAATCACCGGTGGCCTGGACAAGGTTGGGTACAGGTCGGGAGAAGGCTATCCTGCGTCTTATTACTTATCGGTACTGTCGGAAATGTCCAAGACGGACACGTGCGCGCCTTTCACCAGCCCCACACTCGCCGGTGGCTCGGCAACTGCGGCCGCAACTGGGAGTGCTGCAACGGGGCATCGGGGAGCACGTCATTGCCGGCGGAGACGGGGACAGCGTCCCGCAGCGCGGCGCCGTCTGGGTCGGCCCCACCGAGCGGGTCGGGACGGATGTCGACAAGCACACCTTTAGCTCTCGGAGCTATGATCGCCGGCATTGCTGCATTTGTTTGGGGGGAAAGGGAGTATGCTAGGCGTAAGGTATATCAGGATACCCATGGAGCATAGTGCGTTAGCGGTCGTTGAATTCACCATCTTGACATTTGAATGCCGAAGGCTGCCCCGTGATCTTCTCCACGTTACGACTCAGATCAGACACACAAACACGCATGCGTGTGAGCTTCGGCTCGGGTGAATTTGATGTCAGCGTTGGATGACAGGTGTGTGGTAGGGCATGACACGTTGCCAAATACGCGGAACTTTCGTTTTACCCCGCCTGTTCGGTGCGAGTGATTCGGCATGACCTTCGTCATGTCAACCAGGGATTAAGCTTCGTGGTTTGCCCTCACAGTTTCACCATGGGCTTGAAACTCTGCCCGCCGAGTCTTGTGTGGACGCGTATGTCTCCATTGAGAAATCTCAAATCACATCGTAACTGGTGATTGGCCCCCGCAACTCTCTGTGCCTGTGGGTAAGGGTATCGAGCTACTTGGTCGCGTGCTGGTTGGTGGAGTCCTGAGGTAGCGAACCCAACCGGGAGTTGAAGTGAATTGAATTTAAACTTGGAATCAGCAACTGAATCTAAGATCCATCGGTGACTGATGATTCTTGATGTGAGAAAGGTTGCGAATAATTGTTGCTTTTGTTGTTATTCATGTCCTTTGAGAGTTGTTCTCGCCATCGGAGGGCGGCTGAGATTGCGTTGCAAAGTCAAAGTCAAGTCAGGGACTCGCAGCAACTCTGCCTAGTATGTAGCATGCAAGGTGGGACTTGATTGCTTACCTAAAGCCGGCAAGAGCCTACGATTGGATACTTGCAGAATACTGGGAGGTAGAACGGGAAATATCTTACATCACGATGAGAGAGCCTCCAACGCCAAGTGCCGCTGCATTTGCACGTCATTCACTGGGCCGACAAGCGACAACAGCAGTCCGGCCTGATACAGGCGCTAGCAGGTTGCAGTGTCCAGAAATAGGCCCGTTCCCGTCTGAGCTGGGGAGCACAGACGGAGGAAAAAGCACACCTCAGCCTACCTAGACGAAGCAGAAAAGCTCAGGTCCAATTGAAAATGGAGAGGGGACTGGACGGGAAGGTAGGCCTTAAGGTCCGGGTCTACTTCCGGTGGCGTCTGCCAGCTGTGCTTCCCAGCATCCAGCATCTAGCAACCAGCAAACCACCAGCTCCATGCTCCAGGGCTTGGAATTGATTTCTTATTGCCTCTGCATTTTTCCTTTCTATCCACCCTCGCCTCGCTGCATCTTCTGCTCCAACACGGCCTTGACGTTTTCTTTTCTCCAAGAGCCAACTGACCACTCGTCTCTTGGGCTTTGCTGTCCGTCAGTCCCGACATCTCTGGCCCTCTCTCTCTCTCTCTCTCTCTCTCTCTCTCTCTCTCTCACGCTGGGCCACGAGGTTTGCGCGCCCAGCCCGGAAGCGAAGCAATGCGACAAGCCATGTTTCCTCGGCCAGAACTCGAATAATGCATTGTGTACCTAACCCAGCGCCCGCCGGCAGCCAACATTTCGCGTTGCCCTCCACTTCCCTCCTCTCTTCTGCCAGCTTCCGCTGGGCTTGCTTAACGCACCCCTTCCATTCCCTTTGATCGGGAGGAACAACAACACGTCTTTCGACCGAGGCCTCCCTCAATTCGACGGGCCATTACGACACATCACAAAGCAATAACGGACACCTCGAGACGTCCTGCCGACCAGTTCTCACCTTTGGCGGCCGAAGCTTGGGCCAAACCCCAATTCGAGATCATCGACTGACTACTCACGCTCGTTATCGTACCCGTAACCCCTGGGCTTCCTTAGCCCCGCCACCAATCCGCCGCTTCGTCCTATCTTTCGCAACCCCTCCCCAACCGTCCAAGCTCTATCGCAACTACACACCATGCCTACTTACCTATGTCACGGCTTCCGGTGGGATCGTCGAAGCATTCGAGTCTTTGTCGTCGTCCAAAACATTGACGACGCCGCACCCGAGTGGATTATAGCACCAAACTCATCCCCCGCCATACTGGAGTCCTTCTACTCGCTGTTCGATTTCTTGCCCGAGCCGCCTCCGGAAGATACCGATGCCCAACGGGACAAGAAAAAGCGCAACAAGAATAAACCTCCCAAGACCGGCGTCCTACGCAACGAATACGATGTCCCGCCGTCGACCGTTCCCCCCGAGGAGGACGATGTGTTGCAGAACAGTTGGAGCGCCGTGAAGCTGCTAGAAGAGTACGACCCCACCGATCTGAGCTACGTCAGCCGCCCCTACGCATACGTCGCCGACCATGTCGTGCGCATCGACCTGAGCAATTCGATCACGGAAGAGATCATGCGGTACGAAGAGCGACTGGCCGAAACCAAGGCAATGGCCAGCGCTCCGAGCGACGAGTACATCAAAGCTAAGAAGGGCTCAACATCAGGGAAGAAGGCTGGCTGGTTTGAGAAGCTCAGGGACCAGCTGCAAAGAGGGGAAGATATTCGGTGGTATATCGTTGTTTGCGGTGACGAAGTGCGTGACTTTCCCGAGGATATGGGTGCATCCAGGGAGCCGCAGACCAGGGAGGACGACCCGCGGGAGGAAAGCGAAACTCCTAGGGGTCGTGATAGGAGTGCAGGCCCCTCATCGAGACCTGCAGCCTCGCCCAAAGAGTACATCTCCAGCGTACCAGCCAGCCAATTCGCTTCGGCCATGTCACCAGAGAGACCTCAAGTCTCTCCAAAAGAAGCAGGATTGCCCTACGGCACTCTTTTCCAGCATCCCAACATGAATACTGGCGAAGCGCCAGCATTGTTGCAACCGAAGCCATCTATGGATTTCAGGCCCAAAACGCCCAAAGGCGGTGGCTTCAGGAGACTTTTTGGGAAAAAAGGCGACGAGCCATAAGAGCTTAGAGCTCAAGACGTCTCTGAAAGGGTCAGATTCGTCATGTATACTTATCACCATTTCGGTGCTATCTGAGGTAGGACACCCCCACGATATCCTCGATACCGGGCTGAACCAAGCCGATTGCCCACACGGCATCCTGAACACGACATAAGCGAAGGCGCATAATAGATGATTTATTCAATTGAAACGAAACAAGAATTGGAATCCCTCCCGATTCACAATGAATTATCCCTGCTTTATTCGTCGTTCTCCCGCATCCCACCAACCCCAGCCGTGGTGTGCGGCCCCAGCAACCCCAGCTTTTCCCGTCTGAAGCGAGGCAGGGGTTAGCTTGCTACGTCATTGGCAGAGCTGCTCGTAAGTACCTGGGCTGAGCTCCGTGGCTGTTCCAGCAGTAACGCGCCCAGCTTTGCTCCTTCAAGACACCGACCCGGGCTAAACTGGTTGGCGACCGGCCATCTCCCATGTGGCGGAACGACCAACTAACTACCTTACCTTACATCGCTTGCGTCGCGCGAATGATTTGCCGGCCGTCCCATCTGCAGCTTTCGCTCTTTCCATGACTTGGCCACTCTTCCCCAGTCACACCGTGTGACGGTCTCGCGTCTTTGATCCGACGCGACGCATGATTGAGTCTCTGCCATGGCCGAACACTCGAAGCTCAAGTTATCCGGCGCCTCTCCGAGGCTCGGCGAAGCTGCGCCCTCGTTCGCGCAGACGACGGCCGAATTCGACCTGGATAACGACCTCGATCTCGACGATTCGGAGGAAGACTTGCACCTGCACGAGGCAGAGCTCGGCGGTGGCCAGGCCTACGAGTTGAAGCCTTTGACAAAGTCGCCCGAGGATCACGACGACAGACAATGGGCTGGCGGTGCAGCACCATCACGAAGGCGGATGAGCTCCAGCACCGTCGCGAGCTTTCAGCTGTATACGCCCGACGAAGAGAGTGCTGTCGTGCGCAAGTTTGACCGACGGCTGGTCCTATTTGTAGCGTTGCTTTTCATGCTTAGCTTTTTGGACCGATCGAGTACGTTCGCCCTTGGAGTAATTGTAGCCGCAGACTCAGCTGCTGTCTCCAGCCTGGAATTTCTGCCGTTCTTCTCTGACACGATCTAGACATCGGTAACGCGCGCATTGCTGGCATGGACGAGGATTTGCAATCGAAACCGCCATGGGATGGATGGTACGAATGGACGTTGACGGCCTTTTACATTTCCTACATCGCCTTTGAGTGGATGTCGTTGCTGTGGAAGCTCATCCCAGCCCACATCTACGTTTCTCTAATTGTTCTCTCTTGGGGGTTGACTGCCTCTCTGCAGTCATTGGCCGTCAATTATCCCTCGCTCATTGTCCTGCGCATTCTGTTGGGCATTGGCGAGGCAGGATTTGCGGGCATTCCGTTTTACTTGTCATTCTTTTTCAAAAGAGATGAACTAGCCTTTCGTACAGCCATATTCATCTCAGGTAAGTTCTGTCTAGATGAATAACGTGGTGTCTCGAGATTAATCATGCTAGCCGCTCCTCTTGCGACGACATTCGCGTCATCCCTGGCCTGGCTGATTATCAAATTCGCCGAATACGGGCCCATAGCCCCATGGCGCCTGTTGTTCCTAGTTGAAGGCTTTCCTTCAGTCGTTGTGGCTGTGGCCGCCTGGTACATCATACCCGACTCGCCCGAAACGGCGCCCTGCCTCTCCTCTCGCGAACAGAAGGTGGCACGACTCCGACTCCGACACGAGAAGTCGCCTCAGAAGAGCGGGACGAAGCGCCGCGGTCTTCAAGGCCGCGACGCTGCCGCCATCCTGTGCGACCCCATCGTCTGGCTCACAGCCGCCATGTTCTTCCTCACCAACATGGCGTATTCCTCCCTTCCAGTGTTCCTGCCCAAGATCCTCACCGAAATGGGCCACTCTCGCCTAGAGTCCCAGGCCCTCAGCGCGCCCCCTTACTTCCTGGCCTTCCTCATCGTCATGCTGACGGCATACCTATCGGATCGTTTCCGGAACCGCTCCTTCCCTATCGTATTCCACGCGCTCGCGTCGGCAGCAGGGTACGCCGCGCTCGCGCTGTCGGAGCCGCTGGGTCTGCGTCCGCCGCTGCGCTACCTGGCCGTGTACCCCGCAGCCATAGGCTTCTTCAACGTCGTCACGCTCACCATAGTGTGGAACATTAATAACCAGGCGTCTGAAAGCAGACAGGGTGGCGGATTCGCTTTGATGCAGATGGTTGGGCAGTGTGGGCCGCTCGTGGGAACGAGGCTGTATCCTGATCGCGACGCGCCCTTCTACGCGCCCGGCATGCGGACTTGCGCGTGCGCAATGCTCGCAGTGGCCGTTCTGGCGCTGTTTCTGAGGTTCTATCTCAGCCGTCTAAATGGGAGAGAAGACGCGGCCGCGGTGGATGGAGGGTGTGAGGAGGAAGAACAGGGTCTTGTTGCTGGTGGACCGTTCGCCACGACCAACGAAAGGTTCAGATATATATTGTAGTAGTCATCAAAGGTAGGAGTAGATGATAAAAGCGGCATGCTTTCGTGGTATGATTAAGATGCATGTCTTGTTGATCTGGGGCAATGCCCTCTTTCCAGCAGTAAGTAATCGCAGCGGCGACAATAACTGTGAAACGGTCGAACCGTGATGACTTACAGCTCAAAGCGTGAAATATAATCACACCCTGAGATACTCCAAGACAAAAAACCGCCCGCCCCTTTCTCTATGTCAAGGTCTACAATCCAAATTTCCAATCTCAAAATCCTCCGATGAAGATCAGCGCCGTAATTGCCCACAATAGCGGAGAGTATAGCGGTCTCTCATCCAAACTCCCGGAGCCGAGCCCGCTCGCTTCAACTTAAAACAGAGATTGGATACCTTAAGAACACCCTGAGCCCAGACCAAGAAGCCCGCCGGATGGGACGCGTGGGATCTGATTTTAAACCTCGGCCCCCATCCGACAAGCAACCGACGCTCTCGGTATCCGAACACTGGGGGGGAGGGCCGCCGCCGACGCCGCATTGCACATTGGGCATCTCTCAACTCTGGGCGCCGTCTCTTTTTTTTCTATCTCTCCAGGCGCGTCGGAGGGCCAAAATAAGAAGAATACCAGCATCGCTCCCGTGAAATGTCGTTGTTCAGAACGCTCGTCAATCCCGTCACATCCCGTCTTCGCATCTGCTCGTCTCCCGCCGGCCGCCTCTATTTCTCCACCACCACAACAACAACAACCGCGGCGTCCCGAACGTCCACGTCTCTGCCCCCAGCAGCAGCGGCCGCACCAGCACCAGCAATGAAGTCAGAAGACCCAGACCTCAAACACTTCCTCGCCATCCCGTGGGCCGCGGCGCACATCAACGCCCCGGACACGGTGCCCGAGACGGCGTGGTCGCGGTTCCCGAAGCAGGACACCGAGGACGAGCTCTTTTCCACGACGCTGCACACCGGCAAGACCATCGCGGCGTTCCTGACGTTGTATAAACGGCCCCCACCATCATCATCATCAACAGGAGATGGAACTGCCGTCGCGGACGCTGACAACGACAACAACAACTACAACAACGACATCATCATCATTATCCGCGAGGTCAAGGCCCTCCTGACGCTGCGCCACGGCGTCAACGGCTACCCGGGCGTGTCGCACGGGGGCGTCGTCGCGACCATCCTCGACGAGACCATCGGCCTCGTCTTGCACGTGAACAAGGTCAACGGCCTGCTCCCGGACGGCGCCTACATGACGGCGTACCTCAACACGCAGTACGTCCGCCCCGTGAGGACGCCGCAGACGATCCTGGTCGTCGCCACGGTGAAGAGGGTCGAGGGGCGGCGCAAGTTCTGGATCGAGGGCGTCGTCGAGGACGAGCACGGCGAGGTCTTGGCCCGGGCCGACTCGTTGTACGTCAGGGTGCGAGAGAAGATTTGAGGAGTACTCAGGTTTGGGATGTACAGTGAAGCTCCTCATGGATGTTGTGATAGACCGAAGGTTGGGGGCGGGGTATATTCTGTTCGACTAGATGAAGTGTATCGGAATAATACCACAACAATAGATGGCGTTGTTTTTCACATAGATTCAACCTCCACAAGCCACTGGTGTTCGCCTATCAAACACCCCCGACGACGGTCCCATCATGCCAAGTAGACTTTGCTTTGGGCATACGGTTATTCATTATTGCAAAATAAGTGGGCTATCCGACATTTGATATCTCATACTCTCATCCCGCGCCTCGCATTTGACATGAACTCGACGTTCCTTTCTCAGCGCCCTAGGCGCTCTTGCTTCCCATGAGCCTCTTTTTCATTACCCAACTAGAATCCATTCCGGGAACCTCTGTCAAGAGCTCATCACGAGTTATGCCAGGCTCTTCCATGCTGCAGAAACAACGACCTTGACAGCAAGCACGATGCAGTCTTCACCACCCAGCCAGTAATCCTGAAACATCGAGCGGCTGAAAATGAGATTGACTCAGTAGTGAATCGGTCTCCAGCTGCATTCCGGAGGAGGCCTCTAGCTCTTCTGAATGCTCGCAGCAGAGTCCCCAGTTCCCGTCCGTTGTGGACCCAGACCAGGACGCTTCGGCTTCCGGAAGCAAGCAAACTCGTTCTTGCTCGCCTCACGGAGCCGCTTCAATACGCTGCGCATTTCCGGGAGCTCGCTTTGCAGTCGTGCGCGGGCGTCGTTGTCCGTTCGTCCGTCGAGTTCTGAGTAGATCTCGCTCTGGAGCTGAGACGCGCGGTCTGTGGTGTATTGACTCAATGTCTGAGCGACGAATTCGACGTCGAGAGTAGCCTGCATAAGAGCCTCAAGCGTGTACCGTTGTCGCGTGCGGAATGCCTCGAGAAGCTCACGGCTAGTCTGTTCGAGCAGGTAGGACAGCACCTGCGAGGTGAGAGTGGGAGCCGTTGTGGAGACTTGAGAGTGAACCAGGACGAGACTGAGGAGGGCCTCGTAGACATAGGGCTTGGCCTCTCGCGGCTTCTGGCCTGTCTCGGGAACCCAGTCTGGTGACGCGACGCCGGCTCGGACAATGTTCCGAAGCGAGTCTATGGATGGTCTAGTGTAAGATTGGAAGAGCCTAGCATCAATCTGGCCCAGAACGTCCTTAATCGTCTTCGACTCATCGCTGAGTTTTACGGAGAAAGCGTTCTCGAACTGTGAGTTGAGACTAGGGACAACCTTGGCTCGAAGTGCCTGTAGGTTGCTCAAAGTAAGTAGCATTCGCACGTTCTTTGCATTGTTAGCGTGGCTCAACGAGATCGTGCGTCATTATCAACTTACTCTATCTCCAGCATCCAAGGTCGCTCTTCCACCTACGGGAGCGGGCGGGGTGCTCGTGGCAATGGTACCGTCAATATCCGTGGTCCAATCGTCGTCTGCCTTCTTGACTGATCTTTCGGCGTTTTCGACCATGCCGCTCAACGCCTTATAGAGCGTTGTGACGTACTGGCTTCTCACCATCTGCAAGAGTTTACTAGGCGGTGGGAGGACAATATCCCCCGCACCAGGCTTGGACATGGCCTCGGAGATGTAGAGGATCTTCTGCATGCCAGCGAGCAGAGCGCCCTCAAAGGCAGCGAAACTGGAGGGCATCCGAGTGAGGTCGCCCAGTTCTGGTGAGCGGTGCCAATCCTCTACATACTTAATGTTTTCTGCATCCTTGTTCCACGCCGCACAAAGAGCAGTGACACATCTTTCTCTGGAAATGTTGACGAGCGACTTCAGTCTGTCCAGGACGCTGGCGTCTGGCCCGTTGACAATAGGACCGATACTTGCTAGGTCAGACGCTCCAGATCCAACCAGGGCGAGCATCTTGGAAAGATAGTGAACACCGCTGACGGAATTCGACCACGGGGGCCAAAAAGCCAGCTTTTCCCATGTTTCACCACGCTTGGGTGAGGGAGGCGGGATATTGTTGGGATCGAGGTTGAGGCGGGGATCCCGCACACCGGTAGCGGTTCCGGCCGAAGGGGGGCTCTTTGGTGAGATCGGCAGAGGAGAAAAGAGTAGCGAGATGTCCTCTGGTGGTGGCCCTGCAAAGAAGGCGAAAACGGTATCGCGGATCATGTCGACAAGCTCGAGCGTGCCCTTCTGCAAATCCTCAGCACCTTGCTCCGTCAACTGATGGTGTTGTTGTGATTCGCCGTTGTAACCTATTGGCAATGTCCGCTGAATCTTGCCATCCAAGAAGCCCTGCACCGTTTGCCAGAAGTCCACAACCTCTCCCAAAATCCCTTGAGAAGACAGCAGGCCCGAGAGGTAGGCGAGCATCTTCTCCCACAGCTCGATTACGTCTGCTGAGTCGGTTGAGGCGATCTTGTTCTCCACAGAAGCGCGACCCAAAGACCGGAGGTGCAATGCCACGGCATGCGGACCAGGCTTTTCGGCATTTGCCAACCGTCGACGTAAGACTTCCACTTCGATCTTGGATCGATCCGACATTGACTGGATCTTGCCCTTGAGATGGTCATAACGACTAAGCAGCCAGACCCAGATAGGATTGTCATCGACACCCAACTCCAAAAGCAGACTAATCAGCTCCATGTGCTGATCTTGTTGGCCAAGGTTGTCGGCTTTCGAAACATTGTGAAGCGTGACAAGTTTCCGCCACACATCTCGCTTGAAGGACTGAATCTGTTCGTCAACGTCGTGCCACATACGCGCCGCCAAGACAATTTTGTACAGCTCCGTATCTGTTGAAGAACCTTGAGCAATCGTGGAGGCCAGATTACGTGCGTCGTCTGAGAATTTCCGTGCCTTGTTGTAGTCCTCGACAAGACTCTCGTAGTCCCTGCGCTTGATACTGTCGGCGATAGCCGAACTTAGCTCGACGTAGTCATTGAACTGTTCAAGATTGGCCGATACAATCTTGAGATTCTCCTCTTTGTCACGTCCTCCCAGCGCCGGACCCCAAACATCCTCTGCCTTTGCAGACACGTCCAGAAGCGGTGCCTTGATTCCTGCGACGCCGTATTCGCTCTCCTTTAGAAGTGCGTTCTTTTTCCGCGCGTCCGAAGTCGGGGATCCAAGGGAATTAGCCAGGGCCATTCCGCCGTTGCTACTTCGGAAGCTACTGCGGCTAGCAGCTCGAGAATGGCCTCGAGCTCGACCTGTCGTTGGCGGTGGGGGCGGCTCCGCGCCGCGGTACTTCATTTCCTTATAGACATTATCTATAGTAGCCTTCGCCTTGACGAAACGCTCAAAGTTTGTTTCCACCAGTACTTTAAGTGATGCAGACTTTTGGTCGATTGATTGGGAAAGAACGTCTAGGCCGACCAGGAGGCTTTGAGTGTCGGCGGTCGCATGCATCTGCGACAGGAACAAGGCGGGGGAGAAGGTAGTCGAGGAGAGGAGGAACCGGTTGCCTGCGATGTGGTGTCAGCGGTGTATCACACAGGGTTCATCAACTGCCGCGTACGCAAGCGAGGATCGTCTTGAATGGGCACTCCCAACTGGCGCAGAGTCCTGACGACGCTGTCGGTGGTGCCCAAGGGATCGGGCTCGTCCCGTTGAACGATGTTTCCAATGCCCCCCTTCTCCGATTGCGACCCGGGGATCGTGCTGCTTCGGTTGCTGACAGCGCGCTCGAGGGCCTGGTATCGCGACTTTCGGCGGTTCAGCTTCGCCTTCTTCTCGTCCTTGCCGTCAGCTTCGTCATCAGACGCATCGCTCTGGTTCTTCTCGTCGGGCCATTCGTTTGGGTATGGGTTGGGCAGCTGGTAAAATTCCAGAATCGTTCGCTCATAGTCCGAAGACATCTTGAGGTATCTTTGTGTGTTGCTTATGAAAGAGGGTAACGATTCCAGCCGACCGGAGATTGACGGGGGACTCTGTGAGCCAGCTCACTGCTGGCAGCAGTACGTGGAGCTGCTACTCGTTTCAAACGCGAATAGCGACAAATGCCATTGGCCAAATAAAAGCGAACGACAATGCTTGGTGGAAGGTCCTGGAAGCGCCAGAACGCAGCAAGCACGTTGGCGGGCGTACAAGAACAGCAAGAAGAGCAAGTCGGAGCTGTTGACAGCTTTAGTTGGTGTTGTCCAATTCAGGGCGATGCAATACTGGTGCAGCCAACTTAGCGCCGCTTCTCACCGAGACTGGGACCCTCTCACCGACTGTCCTCTGGGTGAGCTCGGTGAGTCAAAAAGCTGCCTCCACTGTACCTTAGTCTTAGTACCTTACTCTAGGTACCTACCTAGGTAGGCAGGTGCCTTGAGGTGATGTCCACGGCGGGGCCCGTCTGCATAGGTACCTAGAAGTACCTACCTTACCTCCATTAGGTTACCTACCTGGTAGGAAGAACTCTAAACCGGTTCCGCCAACCTGGAAGCTACCTACCCCGGGCCAATGCTCGGGCCTTGTATCTTAGACTGCCCATCGAATAAAACAACAGTTACCAAGCGAGGGCTTT
The DNA here is from genome assembly GCA_036785495.1 of Colletotrichum neosansevieriae. NCBI lineage: Eukaryota > Fungi > Ascomycota > Sordariomycetes > Glomerellales > Glomerellaceae > Colletotrichum > Colletotrichum neosansevieriae. The sequence continues at coordinate 224,527 of JAVHLV010000026.1, read as the reverse complement.
ACTTCCTTTTCGTGACCTCCGTGGAAAAAAAACGAATGGCTGAAAAACAATGAGCGATAAATTGCGCGCAAATCAGTCTCAGCCAAGCCTGCCAAGCATACTCAATATATCCTGTCGTTATTACTCTGGTTTTCGTCGGTGACGGATTCCGGGACCGAGAGAGTGTCCTCAATTGACCAATCCCGGGCATGGCATGTCGCACAGCACCCAGTTCCGCGGTGGGTACGCGGGACGGATAACGCGCTAGGAGTAGTGTGCGTCGTGCAGGCTGGTGTTTTGACACTTTCAATTATGTCAAACTAACAACCCGGAACCCATGGGGAATCGGGCAGTTGATCGCGTGGAAAGACTTGTTTTCGTAGGGTATGTAGATCCAAGCCGTCCAAGACAGGACCCAATGCAATGTCCATGATTGCCTCGCTGTATTTCCTTTTGTGTCACCGGAAGCCTCTGGTTCCCCGCGAAGCGTCCAAGATGGAGAAGCGAAAGTGCCGTGTCTTGAGTACCACATTGTGTACCAATAGAGTAAAGCTATAGAGTGCTTGCCTGCATCTAAGTAATGCTCGTCTCATAGGTACCAGACAAGGACAGGACGGCCGAGCAATTTACTGGCGCCTCACTTTTTTGTTGTCTTGTCGTCCGTGTCTGCAGGCGCATCTCTCCTCTGCCTGTGCCCCAACAACCGGTCTTGGCCTCACCTTCGCAACTCTAGCCAACCAGCGGAAGACGGGAGTTTTACGCTGAACCACCCCGACGTCCATCCAGTGTACCTAAGAGGCGCGATTGAGGACCCCGGCCCCACGTCCTCCGAGTCGTGATATGCGGCCAAGCCTTAAGATTTGGCCTGTTTTCCCGGAAACGTTGCTCAATTTGAGATTCGGGCCTTTGGTGGGGGGGTGTCCCCTTCTCCCTCGTGGCCGATGGCGGACAGAAGAGGACACGTTGAGTTTGAATTTGAGATGAGTAGCCGTTCGAGGGGGTGTTGTCAGTGTTCTACCGGACGGAGGATGTGTGCTCTTTGGGGGACTCAGAGAGGGTATTCCAGGATAAGGCGGTCTGGGTTGAGAAGAGGAGAGGTCGCTGCACGTCATGGTACCAGAACGAGGTATCTCAGCCTGCCTAAGCGCGGAATCCTGCGCTGGAACCATGGCTGGGATGTGATCTCCAGACCGATTCCAGTGCACAGGAAATTGCAGTCGGGGCATGGGAATTTACTTGGACAACATCAGAGGACCAGAGGACAGGTATAGTCAGGTACTTCTAAGGACGCATAAGGCAGGGTTCCGAGTTTTACTGCTTTGGCCCAAAAAAGCAGTGCTTTTGCATTAGCCCAAAAAAGCGATAAAAGCACGACATTGCTTATAACCTATACCTAATTGGGAACCGGAGAGTTAATCCGGCCCGACACGACCACCCACTCAGAAAAAAATCTAAAAACTACAGAACTTCCCTCCTACATAACCACAGAAGTGCGAAAAAAACTACTGCCACTCTCACGATTCGAACCTGTAAATAGGTCTGACTATCACAACTTGCAGTATAAACCACTACACCATATAGAACAATTGAATATATATTTCAGGGTGTTATTTAGACCTATATACCCTCTACCTATAGGGTTAGTACATGCACCTACCTATACACCCACCCACACCCACCCACACCCACACCCACCCACCTATTATTAATTACACCTTCCCACTAACCTCCACCCTACCCAGTTAGGCTTAGGGCTTTATTATCTGGCCAATCAGAGACCTTAGCGAGATCTGCTTGCTTTAGCCCAAAAAAGCAGTGCTTTGCTTTGCCCAAGCCCAGAAAAGCGCAGCGAGCATTTGCACCTTCGGAACCCTGGCATAAGGACGCAATGCGCCTCAAGGGGGGCCGACGGATAATGGTTGGATCATACTCTGGCCTCAGCGTTGACTCCGGCGAACATTCTCTGGAGGCGACCGACGTGAGCAATTGTAGGCTAGTCTGACAGCCATCCGGGCGGCTGGGAAAGAGAGTGCGAGTCATTTAGCCAGAATGTACAGAGTAAGGTACTGAGAACTTCCTTCCAACCAGCGCCGTCCACAGAGTCGACAGGGCCGCATGCCCTGTCTTGGATTCGCCGGTGGTCGTCCCGTATCGTGAACGGACCACCCGTCTTACCTGGACATGGAACATGGGGAAACACGTTCCCTTCGCCCCTTGGTTGACGATGGTCATCGCCGTGGCCCCCATGGGGATCGTCGCGACGGAGGAGGGGGGATGCGATGCGGTGCGGTGGTGGCACGGGAGCGCTCGAGGCTTCCCTTCCGGTCCACCGACATTCGAAGAAAAGGGTTTTCTTCAAGTTAAGGTGACCGGTTTTCATTTCTTCGCTGTAGCCGCAGACGGGCTGAGATGCCGTTCCAATCGACCTACTCAGCTGTATTTGAAGGGTCTGATGCTTCTTCTGACGATGCGTACACAGTAGGCGTTGTCTTGTCTGCCCACATGCGATCGAGGAGGATCTGAGCCCACACGATTGAGGGGAGACCGCCATACTGACAGGCCAGTCCAGGCCAAGACCTGGCTCGTTTTGCGCTGTCGGATGTCACTTGGGTCGATTCGGGCAGGACCAAGCTTTCGCGAAGGCTTGGCGGGCAGTGGAAAGCTTCTAGAAGCATGTCCTCTCGACCGACGCTCTTGGCACTGGGTTTTCTTGCCCTGCTCTGTACCTTAGACGGGCAGCCAACCACCCCTCATCTTTTGTTCGGGGGAACATCGAACGGTCGTCGAGGTTGGACCGCCCAGACAGCCAAGGATTCCGACATTTGACTTTCGACGAGTAGCTGCGTCTTGCAACGTGAGGATTCTGGCCTGGTTTTGTCGAAGTAACCGACCTACACAAAGCGTGACAAGTCCGCTGAGTCCACGTGTGCACTGAGGATGAGGGTGAGGATACTGCGGTCCACGACAAGCTGCGATTGGCGGTAGATCGAGGTCGGTCAGTAGCATATTCTGTCCGCCATGATACTGCGGTATCGGCAAGTGAGGCTGGTCTCGCAGGAAACTCGGCGGGCCTCGCTCGCCTCGCGGCGTCTCGCGGCCCCTCAGCGATAGCAGAACACAGGACTCTTCGCGGTTCGTGTCTCACCGCAGTGACCGCACTTGTGGAACACCATGCTAGATGGGCTCCTCATCTCCTGTGGTAATTAGGTACTAGGTCGTCGCGACCACTAACCAGTGGCGGGGACGGGAATGCGAATGGGAATGACCACGGGAATGGAGCAAAAGGAAAGGGAAGAATGAGAGGAGTTTGGCGCCAAAAATGAACGTTCACCTACCTTAGGTACCTAGGTAGGTAGCCCCGCCTCAGGTACCGCGGAAAATATGTACGTCAAGGTATCTGCTTCAAGACCTGCATCTGCAACTCTTACTTGACGGTGACAGCATCCCGCGTATCCGAATACATGCCATCCAAAGCCCTCCAACCGCACGCCGTGGGTCCTTGTTGTTCTGAATCACAGATGACCGATTTGCCAGCTGAGTGAGCCGAAGACGGGCCTAAGAGACCATCCAATGTCTGAGTACTTGTCCGCTGGCCCTCGGCACACGGACAGAGCTGAGAGAGAGAGAGACAAGCGTCGAGTCGCGCTGTACCCAGATTGCGAAGTATGGGGTAAAGACGTAGGTAAGATGTACAAATGAATACCTCGTGCTCCTCGGTTTGGGGTTCAAGTCCCTTGGTCTCCATTTTCAGTGACAGAATATCGCTCATGTCGGCGTCCTTTGCGTCTGCTGCAGGGGTGCTCGTACCTGTACGGTGTACCCGTCGCTCCTAGCCCCATCTCCGAATTCAAGGTTCGAAGTTCGTCCCTCGGTGTTGGGGCCCTTCAATGCGCTCGTTCGCGATTCGGCCAGGTCTGGGTAAGTCGGCAGCCTGCTTACACTTGCCATGTATATATTGAAGCTATCCTCCCACCACTTTATCGTCGTTTCCATTGCCAGTTTATCCATCTTCGCTCGTCTGCTGTTAGTACGGTGTCCAGCTTCAGGCACATGTCACTCGAGGCCATCATCAACAACTCACTCCTACAACAACGTACCAAACAAACATCCATCACAATGCCTGCTTCCAAGGACAGTCTCCAGAACGCCATCGCCTCCAAGGGCATCAAGTTCCAGTTCAAGACCGGAAATGCCAAGTACGAGTGCAACATCCTCGACCGCGCTACCCAGTAAGTGTCCCACAGCAGCAGCAGCCGCGACGACGACCTGCAAAACAACAGAAGCTAACAAGTCCTTCCTCTCTCAGCGAGCGCATGAAGGCCACCAGGACCAACTCGACCGACACCCAGAGCAGCACGTCGTCTGCTTCCACCGTCAGCAGCACCTCCCACTAAAAAAACAGCTTCCTCAATCGGGAAGATGGGCAGTAGGGCACAGGTACTTTGATTGGTGGGTGGGGGACAGGTCGCGACCGACTCGGTTCGGCAATGGGACCCTATTGGGGAAACCAAAGATTACGCCACAAATCACGGCGCACTCACGGCGTTTAAAGCGCGCATCGGGATGAGGAAAGGATACAACACTTCGAAAGGCCTGGTCGGAGTTGACGGCACACCACAACACATCAGTCTCCACATACTGGCTACACTGCAACACCCTCTCGGGAACTGGCCGCCCATGTTCCTTATGGTGTGCGTTGTTAAAGACTCTTGGCAACCTTTTGTGTCAAGATTCTTCTTCTTTTACCTACTGCAGCAAGGTTTGCTAGGAGGATGAGAAGACTGGGGAAACAGATACTCCGACCGGGATCAGGACAAGGACGGCCATTCATCTGATATCGCAGGTCTGCATTAGGGCAAAGCAAGGTCTCCACGGAGTTGCTGTTTAGAATCATGGGGCGTTTGGTAGAGCAGCGCGCAGCTGATACCTATTTTGTTAGTTCGTTATTTGATCATCAGCAATCGTCGAAATCATTTTCTCTCCAGAACGATACAGGCCCCAAATCTCATCGAGCCCGTCTGACCCCCTTTTTTTTTGCCCCTCACGTACCTTACTGAAGGTGGTCCGACTTCCGGCACATCCGTGGAAGTTCACTGAGCGCCAGTCGCCATTTCTCCGAGGTACCTCAGCGAGCAGACTCAGTGACTCGGTGACAAAAGGCAAAGCCCATACCATGCGACGCTGATTCGATGCAGGGGATCAGCCGATGTGGATTCGGCCCTCATCGATAAGACTTTGACATATGGATGGCTATTCGCATCCCAAATCCGACAAGCGTCGGAGAAGCGGTGCCGTTCTCAATTCATCAAAGGGGATCCAAGGGACTCGCTCATCCTTGTGTCACTTCAAATGTCATTACAGCCCTATGGTGCGGCGTAGTGTGATCCAAGCACACGACATTGGCGCCGGATGATGCCGCCAACGCAATTGGCCCGAGCCGCATGTTCGGCGCGAATCCTGCGGCCTTTGCATAGCAGTATCTGAGAGGCGAGCTCGCGGTTCGGCAGAAAGGTCCGTGGTCGCTTCTCGCTATTATTTATCAAGGTCACCACCCTCTAAGCGCCGACTCGGTACCGAGAAACAACGGACTTTCGTCGGGAGGGGAGGCAGAGACAGAGGCAGGCTGGAGCCGGTGTCGGTGTCGGTGTCGGTGTCGTTTTCGCCTCGTCACCGACGATAGCTGCGGCTGGTCTAAGATGGCAGGAAATCCAGAGGCCAGCCCATGATTTCCCAGCTCTTTTCTAGGTATTTTCCACAGAGCCCTGCTTAAGCTGACAGAGTCAGATGCCAAGAGGAGAGGTTCACTCGAGCGTGACTATGGATATGTAGAACCACTAGGCATGCATATTACTGGAGAGGAAGAAAGACGGCTGATTCGACGCACATCCTTGCCCGCCACGCGACCGACGAGTTCCCACCGCCCCGATCCAGGAGTTGCTAAGCAAACTTGGCAGACCACGCAAACATCCGAGCAAGCTCCAGGGGTGACGTACGACCCAAGAATATCCGGATGAGCAAAGTAGCTGAGTGATGAGGTGAGCATCACGGGAAAATCCAGAGCTCACAGACATCTTCCTCGGACGGAAAGTCAAGGAACGTGCAAAAAGCCTGGAGAAAATTGCCAGCTTGCGGTTCGAGATGTCTGAGAATGAGCTCGGGCCACTGGAAGTTGTCGAGGAGACGCCTTTGGTATACGGCGAAGATGAGACGAATGGTCTTCTTTTTTCTTAAAGGCCGTTGTTACTGTCGGCTTATAAGAAAGAGCAACTATAATCTACTATGAAAACTATGCATGTTTGACATCTTCGCGAGGCAGTTAGCGGCGACGTTCTACTTCCGGTGGTTCGTCGGGCGAGCTGATGGTATCACCACGAATGCGTTACGGTCAAGGAGCCTGTCTTTGTCTGCTCCTGAATTGTATTCATGAGCGGGCCTGATTCTGTCACCCAGGAAAGATGATGAAGAGTACCCCGTTGTACATCACGGCTCTTACCAAGCAATCTAACATGCAAACAGGCTCCAATATCGTGAAGTTCCAAGGATATACCCCCGACTTGCTCGGTGTGATTCCCGTTGTTTTACCCAGTGCTTGGCTTCAAAAGTTCCCGGCCACGTGCTCACCAGCTCATAAATTGCTCTGAACAAATATTAGTGGTTTGTATGGCGAGAGCAGGACACGGCTTGTCTGAAACAAGTGAGCTCATCAGATCGTCGTATTCCTGACATCGCTGTAACGTTGTCGACTTTTGTGTCAGACTGAGCTGAGTTGAACTGTATAAGGACGCCAACTGAAGTCATCGCAAAAGTCCTAATCCTCCTGAAATACATCAAAACTAAAAGAGAAGAAATTGTTGCAGTGAATAAAGACGTAAATTTTCGAAGAAATCGCGATGGATTGTTCAAGAGATCTCAACTGCATGCAAGTAGATTACAGTAATGACACGGAATTCGATCGGGACTACGAGTTATAATAATCCTTAGGAGTCACTTAACCGTGCTAAGGTCGCGGATATGGATTCAGGAGAAGAAAATGCTGACACAGCAGCGGCGTCCTGGCTCTACCAATACACCGGTGGGACCCGGGCCCGATATCTGGGTAATGTGGATCCAAACTGAACCAACTCGGACGGATCCTTCGGAGCCGGGCTGGCACACAGAGTGGGGTCGTTAGAGCCCGAACTCCCGGACGATAGCGTGCGTTTCCCTCGTCATGCGCAGCGTGCCTCACAGAAGATGCCAAGTCTTCTGGTCTCGACAAAGTATTCAGGCAGAGGGAGGGTTTTCGGCTCGCTACGTTTCTTCTTGACTTGGTCCACCATCAGCTCCAAGCACGTAGTTGTTTTACACTTTTGTAGAGCATCTCTAACATGTATCCGGAAGGAGGGAAAGACCTACATGCTCACCAGGAACGAGGCGAGGACTTTGGGACAAACATTCATGTGCGCGAGGTGTCGGTGTTTGTCACTCAAGCTACCTAGGCAGTCGTTGCAAATGGATACCAAAAGAACTTGGCCTAATGTTAGCTGATGGAAAGTACTGGTCAGTCGGCCAAACAACCCTGTCTTCTGGCCAGGCTGTGGCGGTGAGGCAAAATGTTGGGGGTCGTAACCACCAGGTCGGCGGTTCCCTTCATCCCCAGCTGCGCGTGGCTGGAATCCAATAAATTTGGTGGCAATTCCTGGTTCAGGTAGTTTTCCAGGCCCAATGACTTCCAGTCTGGGTGTGTTTTGGATGCGTGGTGAACGATGCGCCCAGCGGTGGCTCCAAGCATCCTCGAGGTGCGGCGCATACGCAGTACCTATTCCCCCCCCTCACAATACCACCAAAGTGTGATTCCCTGAGCGTTTGACCGCGCCACGGACTCGGACCAAAGTGTCCAAGCCTGTCGCGAGGCGTACTGCGTAATACTGGATAACGTCACGGAACCGCCGACGGTTTATCTTATCAGACGCAACGCCCCCTAACGTAAGGGGCGCCCTGTCCCAATGACACTTGTTGATTGGTGTAGACGGCGCTAGCTCTTGCTCAGTCGGGGTTGAGTGTCCCCTACATTCGAGGTGGTAGGTATCGTTCCTATCAAATAGCGGTGCGGGTGCACCTGGAAGGATAGTTCGGTACTTAAGGCGTCTCGCATTTTGGCTCTGGAGGTGACGAGTTCATGTCATGTATCCATACAGCTGCATCCTTGACGGGCCTGTCTCCAAAAGCTGCTTGGCCAGGACCTTAAAGCAGGTGAATTAAAGTAAGCCCCGCTTAGTTGGTCAGGTACATTTATGCTGTTTTCTATCTAAAAAGGTACTGCCTGCCGCAAACCACCTTTCGCTTGCGACCTACATCCTGAGTCCAGCCCTCTCCATTCATCTCTGGTCGTTACCTCTGCCTTCTTTTTTTGCGTTTCGGGCTGTTGATCAGAGGTTGTCCAAAATGCCCGTACCAATCGCTGCCAAAGGTGAGCAACAATGGAACTTCCTGGTTAATCCCCCTTGTCGCTACCTATCGCTTGTACTGCCCACCCATGCCCTGTCCCGTCCGCTGTTCCCCAAATCCCCCCAAACACCGCCCGACGATCTGCTGTTCTAGCACCTCGACCGCTACCCCGCGCCAGGCGACGTCGCGAATCACGTTACTCGCTTGAGGTGGTCAGGCCTGTGGCGAAATTCTTCCAGAGGTCTACGCAAGCATAGCTTGACTTGTGGCGTGGCCAATTCGATGGGAGCTTTGAAACCTCTGCATCAAGGCCGAGTCTCCAACTTATCTCTTAATCAACCCGTATCTTTTCATCCTTAGCTTTCTTCCGCTGGTTGTTCCCTCTCCCTACCTCCACATTCTGCTCCTTACACACCCGCAACCCTACGATGCCTGGAGTTAACCATCCGGTCCTGGCTTCAGCCGGCGTCATTGCCGTTTCTGTCGCCGTAGCAGCTGCTATTGCTATCTATGAGTCGCCCGAACTCCGACGCTATGCCGACGACATTCGGAGGCGCATCGCCGTCGCCCTACACTCTCTCGGCGAGAATATCGATCCGGAGGATCGCTCACCCATGTTCAACCGCCCCGAGGATGCTCAGGGCTTCCTAGAGTCCCGCGGAGGAGCCGATGCCGGTGTCGACGCCGACAATGAGACTCGTCGCCGCCAACGGGAGGAACTGCTTTACTGGAACGCTGTGCATATCGCCAAGAAGGAGAAGGAAAGGATCGAGGCCGAGACTGCTGAGTCGAAGGAGTTGCCCCAAGGGCCTACCCGAGGAAGTTCTTTCGACGACTTTATGCGACAGGATGAGAGCAGCGAAAAGGGAACCTATGTATTTAACACCGGTGCAGACGTACGCGGCGACGATGAGGGTCTTGTCCGCCGCCGTGGCCCTGAAGGTGTCCGCGGTCTGAACGCCTCTTTGTACGCCAACCCATTCGCCGATGAGCACCAGATCGACCAGGACGAGCTGCCAACGATGGAGGAGCCCAACCACTTGTCCCCTGGCCATGACGAAGTCATGTCAGACATCTACAGCGCTACGACTCGCGACGCAGACGAGCGTCCCCGCGACTTCGCCGCCGCTATTTCCCCCATGCCCGCCCTAGTCGACGTTACCGAGACCTCGTCACAATCCGAACGATCCGCCACTCTTGACCGCGAGCTCAGTTCTGACGAGTACATGACGGCCGGCCAGGAAAATCGCGACGAGGCCTACGCTTCCATCCAGGCCTGGGCTCAGGGGTCTAGCCCCTCCAACTTCTACTCGCCGCTTCCCATGTCGCCACCCGTGCCAATGTCCGAGCCCGAGCTGGTTAGCGAGGGCGAGCTTACCCCCACCGACTCCGCATCCCTTGCTGGCTCTGGCGAGGACGTCGCCAACGACGCTGCCTCATCGAGGGCAGGTGACACCGGTCGCTATTATGATGTTTTGAGCGAGAGCGAGGGCATGATGACACCCGCCAGCTGGTCAGAGGTTGGCAGTGTCGTTAGCGGGAGCGAGGCTCAGCCAACCTACGCATAGTAATGAGTGGGCTATGATTTTCGGTTTTCGGTTTTCGGTTTTCAGTTTTCTTCTTTCTCTTTGGTATAACAAATGTCGATGAGGTCGACTCAGTTGAGCACGGCGACGGCAATGGCAGGCGAAATGGCGCAAAAGGTTCACAGGACTTTGGACAGAAGTAGTTCCATAGATGTTTTGGCGGCGGGCACATGAATTTAAACAAACTTTCGCTCCTAACTTATCTCCTACATTCGGTTCTATACCTTGTCTAATTTACAATAGCAGTGGACGTCGCCTCTTGTGTGACCCCATGATCCATGGTGCTATACGATGAACTACACAAAACGTCAAGTTGACAACCCGGCCTGAGTTGCGTCTTCATCAGCTGCTCTGATCCTACCCAGCCTGATATCATCGTCGGAGATGTCGTCCTTGCTGACAATCACCGTCTCCTCTTCCTTCAATTTCTCGCCATAATCTTTCCAAAGCTGCTCCACCGGCCGACCGAGCAACTCGGTCCAGAACTCCTTCTCATGGTACCGCCGGTTCCGAAGCTTCTCGTTCAGTTTTCTCACGGTTCCAGCGCCGAAACGGCCCTCGAGGTAGTCCAGGAAGTAAGCCGTATGCTGGTAGCCGCCATCCCAGTTCCCGCTACCCTCCCGCTTCCAGTGGGGCGGGCTCAGCTTGCTGTTGAGTCGGACCCAGTCGGCGATGCCCTCAATCAAACCGCCAGGACAGGTTCCCTGAGCGTTCCACTGGAAGCAATGAACCATTTCGTGGGTGAGGACGCCCATGATCTCGTCGGTGCGGCGCTCGGCTGAGATCCCGGCAATGTACGACAGTGAGAAGTGGATCTCCTTGTGGTCGTCGTCGAGGTCCGAGCCGGTGGTGTAGGCAACGCCGCCCATGTCACGAAGGATCACGGTGACGGAGCGGGTTGGCGGGGGGTGGGTGGTAGTGCACGAGGGAGACTCGTAGAGGAGGTTCAGCACCGAGTGTACGGCAGTGGCCAGTGCAGTGCTGGCATTGACGGCAGCGAGGAAGTGAGGAGCGCCCGGGTGGTTTAGGTCCCGGATCTCCAGACGGAGCTTGGGGAGATCGAATTTCGGGTTGGAGGGGCGGTGGTGATCGGCGGGAGCTCCGGCGGGGACTGATCCTGGCTTTTGCTCCGGAGATTTGGGGCGGGCGGGGAGAGGAGTCGCAGCGGGCGGGCCTGGAGGTGGTGCCTTGGTCCAGGAGGGTTGTGCGGACGACATGGCGAGCTGGAAGAGCGAGCTGGGCTTCGGAGCTGGAGTCGTATGAGGGGGGAGGACCATCTGCCGAGGTCTTCTACAGAGTTGCAAATGACGGATGCTGTTCAAGTTGTGGTGTCTGATATGTATTTTTGAGATGAGGCAGGTAGATAGATGTACGCGTAAGCGGGATGGTTCAGTAGATCGGCTGTCTGAAGAACGAAGTCCACAGGAAGTAAGCTGAAACAATAGCTTTCAGTTAGGTTCCGTCGATTCAGACAGCTGAAGTGAGATTAGGTGATTTGAGGCAAGGTGAGGTGGCAGGGGAGCCAAGTTGAGATGAGGAAGCTATCCACTGAGAAAGCACCCTGTTCAGGCGGGAGGCAGCAAGAGGTGCTGACCTCGGATTGAAGTAAACCTGCCGCCCCGTCACTGAGCTGTCGTGGACCTGACGTACCGCACGCGGTACCTTATCCGCGAGGTAGGTAGTAAGGTCTAACCCAGGGCGGGGTATAGAGCCAATGCAGGGGTTCGGGATCCCTATCGCGGTAGCGAATGCTCACATCCCAGACCGTTTCGCGCTTAGCGGCTTCCCTTAGCGTCCCGCCGCACCTCAGAGGCGGCACCGTGGGGAAATGTCCACCTTCCGGCCAGTAATAACCTTGAGTCGAGCACAACAAGTCCCCGTGGCACGGGGCAACTGCGGCTTGGGATCCCCCTATGTTTGCTCGAGACAGCCCAGCCCAAAGTCGACAGACAACCGCAAACAACCACAACACCCCTCTGCGCGCAAAAAGTGCAAACGTCTGTTGCACACCCGACGTCCAACAACCCACGCCGCCCAATTCGGCGCACAGCTGTTCTTCGCACTGGTATTTTACTCCATGCTGGCTGCATTTTGACGCGCCCCTTTCACACACGTACATTCGCATTGTAAGCCAGCCTGTCCTTCGCTTTCCCTTGGTTCCTTGCCCACTGGTCCGTCCGGTCTCAAACAACCACACCTCCACCCCCCGTTGCGCTAAACGACAACGACTCATGGTCTCCCGTCATCTTTTGGATCTGCTGTCGCCTAACTGTCCTGACTGGCTACGCATTCGCGCGTATTCCATACTCTACTTCGTCGAGAAGCTACAGCTACCTCACCTGCGGCGACAACGTTCGAAAAGTAAACACCAGCTGACCAATCTTTCTCGCGCTCTCTTTTAGACACACGACTATCACCCTACCCGAAGCCCAAACCTCGTTTTGCGGGGAATGGCGGAAAAAATCACCGAGGATCAGGTCGACGACCTGATTAAGATCCTTCGCTCCGAAGCCAGCATCGATGTGAAGGTCCAACACGTCACGGGCATCAAGTCCGGCATCAAGCAGCACAATGTCCCAGACGTCCTCGTCCCCCAAATCTTCGAAGGCCTCCGCACCGCGTCCGTCTCCCAGCATGCCATCCTCGTCAACGCCGGCTTCACGGCCCTAAATCACCTGCTCACTAGACTGTCGCGTCAGGAGCCCAAGTACATTGCCAAGGAGGCGAAGCACACACTACCGTTGGTCATCGACAAGCTGGGCGATCAGAAGGAGAAATTTAGGAGTCTCGCGTCGCAAGCTTTGACGACGTTATACACGGCCGCTCCCATGGACGTTGAGCGCTCAGTGCGGAACGTCGCGCTGGTTGGCAAGAACCCGCGCGCCAAGGAGGCCGGCATGCACTGGCTGCTACACATGCACCAGGAGCATGGTATGCAGTTCCGTGCCTACGTCCCGACGCTTATGGAGCTTCTCGAGGATGCTGATGGCATGGTGCGCGATGTCGCTAAGAGTACCGTCATCGAGCTCTTCCGGTACGTTGTAATTTCAATTTGCTTCATAGAAGACGTACGCTGATTACAAACCAACAGCCATGCCCCCGGTACCGCCAAATCCGACCTGAAGAGACAGCTCAAGAACTTCAAAGTCCGTCCAGCGATCGAACAGGCCATCGTGAAGGAGCTTGCCCCGGCTGCCGAACGACCGGAGACGCCTCATGATGCTCCCGCGCCGCCAGTAACTAAACCGAAGCTCGGTGCTAGCGTATCATCTCTCGCAAGCGAACGACCCGTAACACCGGCCCTCCCGGCTGAAGCGCGCAGCGAGGTAGAGCCATCGTACGTCAATACCAAGAGTGAATTGGACGACATCTTTAGGGAAATGATGTTGTACTTCGAGGGAAGAGAGACGGAGCAGAATTGGCTAAAGCGCGAGGAGAGCATGACAAAGCTGCGGCGGCTCATTGCCGGAAACATCCCGCAAGATTACCCCGACATCTTCCTGTTGGGCCTCAAAGGCCTGCTCGACGGAATAATCAAGGCCGTCACCTCTCTGCGAACCAGTCTTTCCAAGGAAGGCTGCAATTTGGTGCAGGAGATTGCCATTACCTTCGGACCTGGCATGGACCCTTTGGTGGAGCTTCTTATGCAGACCTTCGTCAAGCTCGCAGCCTCGACGAAGAAGATTGCCTCTCAGCAGGCGAACACCACCATCGATATCATAATCGGGAGAGTGACATACAACTCGCGCATTATGCAACACATTTCAATGGCATGCCAGGACAAAAACGTACAACCCAGAACATATGCGACGGGTTGGTTGAAAACGATTTTGAATAAGGAGGCAAGCCACAAGAGCCACATTGAGCACGGCGGTGGCCTAGATATGGTTGAAAAATCGATTAAAAGGGGTCTCGCTGACGCGAACCCGGGAGTGAGAGAGAGAATGCGTGGAACATACTGGGTATTTGCTCAGATTTGGCCTGCTCGGGCTGAGGCGTAAGTTGATACCTCCCGGAGCTCGATCATGGACTAACAGAATCGCAGGCTCAAGGATACACTGGACGTGACAGCTCAGAAGCTACTGGACAAGGATCCAAACAACCCGAATGCTCCTAAGAGGACAGAGACTGAACGCCCTAGGCCGGGTTTGGGCTTGTCTAAGAGCACTATGAGTAGCACGAAGCCGAGTCTTCGAGAGACGATGATGGCTCAGAAGAAGGCGATGGGATCTGGAGCTCGAAACCTGCCGCCTCGTCCAGGGTCAGCCATGGCTAATCTCTCCCCGGTTCGGCCTCCATCTTCAGCAGCACCGAGCGCACCTGCAGGTCCAGCAGCTCCGGCAAAGACAGTTTCTGGAGGGATGTCTGTTCGACCAATGAGGCCCACAAAGAAGCGACCCGAGATGGCCGCCAGACCGGCAACGGCAGGACCGTACTCGGTGCGCCATCATGATGGACATGGCAGTGAGGCACCAAGCCCAGAGAGCCTCAAGTCCAAGTCTACATCAAAGCCGAAGACGGAGGCCTCGCCAAGAAGGGTCCCCCCTCGAACTCGACCAGGACACGCGCCTCATGCAAGCGAGTCCAGCGTTGCGTCTCCCGGCGCCAAGTCTGCGCTATCAAAATCCGTTTCTTCGCCGCGTGCATCTCCTCGGACCAGTCCTCCGAAGACTAAGAGATCTCAGACTACGATACCGTCTAGTAGCCCTTCTAGAGATAACGAAGATCTTACTCTGGTCGTGCCTAGTATCGCGAGTCTGAGAGCTTCGCCGCCTAAACGTGCTGCGTCCGAAGAGCCAGTCGCTGTATCTATGGAAATCCCTCTTCCAACAGAACACATCCCAGAACCTACACCAGAGCCTGAGGTTCAAGCCTCACCCTCACCTTCACTCCAGCCTGCAGCCGAGATCATTCCGGAGTCAGTGGCCCACTCCCCAGTTGTGGCGTGCGTTGAAGAGCCTCTCCTCCCGGGGGAAGAGCCCGCGGACGTACCTGCAGCTGCTCCCGGGGATATATCTGTTTCTACCCATGCACAGGAGAACGAGGTTGAGTCCGGTTCGACTCCTATCAACGGACTAAAGGTCTTTGAGGACCCTGTGGTCGAGGACCAGCCTGTCGAGAAGTCTAGCCCTACTGGGCCAGTACTCGAGGACAAGCCGATCAACGAAGTTCCTGCCCCAGCACCCATGAACGGTGACGTCAATGGTGCCCCGGAAACCCCTGACAAGGCACGTCAGACGTCCAGGTTGCTGGAGAGCGGCGTGACTAGAGTGAAGGCGAAGTCTCTGGACGTCCACGGGTTCAGAAAGCTTCAGTCCATCATTAGGGACGGTAAGGCCGTCTTCACAGATGAGAAGTTCGAGGCCCTTCTTTGCGGTCTCTTTGAGTACCTGGAAGCACCGCTCGATAATCTCGCGCCAGAGAGGGTTCAGGACGTCAAGGCCCAGATCCTCGCGACCATCAAGCTTCTGCTAAAAAAGGAGCGCGACAACTTCCAACCGCACGTCTCGCGCGGCCTCGAATCCCTAGTAGAAATCCGCAGTGCCTACGACTCACGAACCCGCATCGTTAGCGGCCTCGAGCTCCTTGCCGAAGAACTCGTCGCCTTGGGCGACCCCCCCGAGATCGTCGTCGTCATGACGAAGCTTCTCCAAGGCAAGCAGGACAACTCGGTCGAGGGCAGACGTTGCCTCGCGACCGGCCTGCACGTCCTCAAGGAACTGTTGGACAAGCGCACCGGCTTCGTGCCGTCGGAGAGCGAACTCGCGCAGCTGGCTGGTCTCGCCGGACGGTGCCTCGAGTCGGCGGACTCGGGTGCGCGCATGGGCGCCGTGCAACTGTGCGTGGCGCTTCACTCGCGGATCGGCGACGGGGCATTCTGGGAGCTCCTCAAGGGCGCCAAGGACGATCCCAAGAACCTCATCACGTACTACATCGCCAAGAAGCAGCGGGAAAGCAGCGTTGCGGCTTAGTAGAAGACCCGACGATTCCAAACATCAGCATCATTGTACATCTGGGCGGCGGGATACCACAGGCGTCCGGAGGATCGACACAAAAGTCAAACGGAGTTTCTTTGCGTGGTCTCGGGAGGAGGTGAGCTAGCTAACTGATCAGGGTTTTGGGTTGAGTAAACATCTTGGAGGTCTTTCTTTTCTTGTATCAACTGCTTTTTTAATTGCCGGCATAGCTAGCCTGCGCGCTGTACCGACATCTATTCTTTCTCAATTCTTTCTCATTGTATACCTTCTTGCCTCTTGCCTCGTGTCTTGCCGTGGGACGATGTGTTCAGAGGACCCAACCCGCTCTGCGGCGCCGACACTTTGACAGTATTCCCCCGTATCAAGAGCTATAGCAGTGACAGACACCCACACCAGCCTTTGCCCCTATCTCAGCAATCAACCTCCGTGCTCCTCCGTGGTTTGCTTCGCGGACGTGCCATATTACGGCAGGAGTAAGTTTATGAGACATTCTCTAATGTCGAGTCTGTATGTCCGCATGAAAGGAGAACCGATTCGGTACAGCGGGAAGTTTGCTCAATTAAAACTTGTTGTCACTTTGGAGAGAATCCATGACTGGCGCTTCTATATCGTCCTGCCGAAGGCCGATCGAACGGCCGCGTTTGGCATGTGGACCTCTGGTCTATTATAACAATCTGACGGGATTCATACTTGATTCTTTGGAGAATTAGAAGCATCGGCGTGTGAAGTCGATATGGGGGGAGGGGGGCGTAGGATGAACCATGCTGCCTCTACGCAGCAGCAGTAGCGGCTGATCATTGGCGACGGGTCCGCCGGCCGCGTGGCGCTTGGAGGGGAAGAAGGGAAGGGTGAGGGTGTCCAAAACTGTGCCATTACCACCAATGCGCAAGCAAGTGTTGGTCTGTCAATCTCACATTGGACGATGTATTTTTGGGTTTTATCATAGGATTTTAATGGGATGGAAAGGACGCCAATAGGGGGGAGTGGGGTGTTGTGTGGGAGAAAGTGTAAGTGGGAGGGTTTTGCGTCAGGTTGACGAGGCTTCTTGCGCCTATGTGAGCGGCGGGAGCGAGGAACTTCCCTCTTGTTCTGTGGGTAGATTACGCAGGACCCCGTGGGCGAAGTACTGCTGTAGAATGCGGGAGCATGAAGGGGATGCATGGATATTGCTAGGGGAAAGGGAGGCGCGGGCTTTCCCCGGATCCTGGGGGGGGGAGGCCAGCTGGGAAGGGCAACATGATGGGATGATTGTCTAGGACGCTACGGGATGGGCCAGAGATAGCCCACGCGGCATTATAGTCTGGGGATTCAGCCGGTCAGGACAAGAAAAGGGGGCAATGTGTTTGACGAAAAGAAAGCGGGAGAGGGAATACAGAGGCGAAGTTTCAGACACGATTTCAACGGCTCGGTGGACTGGGCGTGCAATTCGCATATGCTTTCCCAGGAGATGGAAATATTGGCGAGAAGCACGGGTGGCGGCGCGGCAGCTGGTAGCCTGGGTGCATGATTCGGAGAATAACTTCGGCATGCCGGAAAAGTGCGGGCGGACGCCGGCGTCGTTGTGTTCTCCTGAACCTGAAGTCGTGTTCGGGAGGGCGGCCGCATAGACGACGGCCGTGTTCGACTGCGGTTCTCGGATCCGTAGCGAAAAGTTCGGGCTTCTCGAAGGGCAGTGGATTTTTCGCCATTTCCGCCTGATCCGAGTGTTTGGGAATGTCACTTCCTCCCCCAGCCCCCCTCCGGGCGGAGGGGTCCTCCTCTCCTTTTCAGTGCGGTTGATGAGAGGGTTTCCCCAGTATTCTCTCTTGAGTTTGCCACTTTCCGTCGAGGTATCTCGAGTAGGAACTACTCCATGTGTACGTTGTCGTGTACGTCCGCGGCCAGTTTGCCATTTTCATGCCAAGTCTTCCATCGCCGAAGGTAGAGCAATGTTTCGGGACCAACGATGGTCAATTTGATTGCTCGGAATGAGGGGGACCGGCTTGTTGGAGGTCGAAAGTGCCCCAAGGCGAGCCAGTTTGCGAGAAGAGTAGGGATTACGCGGTCTTGCGCAACATACGCAGTCCTCATCCACAAGACGATATCTAGAATGGCTGGAGAGGTTGAGAACAGGGGCCGGCGGGTCCGGCCCCAAAGCTTGTTCAGTGAACAGGTGCCGGCCGTGTCGAGATAGTGAGCGTTGAATATCGAACGATCTCGCCGGCGTTTGTGGGTTTGATGTCATGGTCTCTTGCCATTTCGAAGTCGTTATGGATGGCGAGTCCTGCCCTGGGATCGATAGTCCAGATTGGAAGGTTACAATCAACCATTTGGAAGACGTTGACAGCGTAGCATTGGGATCAAACCCCGACTTGTCGGGAGCCAACAGCTAAGCGGACAAGGCTCCGTTAGCTTAGCGAGCGCATCTTTAGGCTTTAATTCCAATTTAGACCTGGCCTTTTACATTGTCAATTATTCGAGATGCTAGTTCGTATTCGCATGCTCGTCAATCCTTCTAGTGCCTTTTGCCACCCACTTAGGTAATTACACTTTCTCATATAAATTTAACCCATATTATATGCTCTACTATATATAATACACTTTAAATAATACCTAGAAAGCTACTACTACCTTCCACACTTCCACGTTTATAAAAAAGTATTATTAACCTTAATAGCCTTATAGTATATAGGTTCTAAGAATCTTAGAAGTTAATATAAGAGATATATAATAATAAAGTTAGTCTAGTAGTAATATATTATAGACTAACTTAGACTTAGTAATTACTTTTTATTAAAATAGAAGGTACCTTATATATTTAGAGTATTATTATAAAAGCTATAGATATTAAATCTAGTAAGTAAATTAATCTAAGAGTAACTACTCTTACCTATAAGGAGTAAGTTAGTATATTTCTAGGCTAAGTCTAGGACCTATTATATAAACTAATAGTCTAAGTATACCTTATAATCTACCTTTTATAACTTTACTATATAAATACTAACTATAATAGCTTTAAGAATAGTTAAGGTTTTAATATATTAAAGAAAGTATTTTATAAGATCTACTATAAGGTAAAGCAAGAAATATATAGAGACTATACTTATTTAAGGTTTTCCTAGAATATAGTAATTTACTATAAATACTTTATAAAGGTTTAGAGTATTATTAATATATAAAATAAGGCTAGTAGGTAGCCTTATTAGTGATAAGGAGATGAGGGTGGTGGTGCTAAGCTGTGAAGGAAGCCAGGTTGATGCATAAAGTTTCCAAAATATATACTTGAAATAACACGTATCTCCCGAAGGAGGGCTCGTTAATCCTTATGACGTTGGCGGAAAGAGACAACTTCAACAGCACCAAGGTTTCTTTCGTGCCGCGCATTGCGAGAGAGCATTGGTAAGAGAATGGTTTGGCACGAGACACATGAGCTGTCAGGTCGGGTTGACGTGGCACGGTGGTTCTTTGAGACCCAAAGCTCCCTCCCCCTCCCATGGACCCGGGACTCCCTGCCTCGCCTAGACGTCTTGTCAGGGGAGCCAAGGCACGCCATAGGCCATGAGAGTATTGCTGCATATTCAAGTCGTACAATGTCAGGCTCGATTGAGCCAGGAAGGGCAAGCTGCGATTAGGGCGTCATATCCAGGAGGTCGTCTGGTTTCTTCTAGGCCAACTACCGGAGCAGAGTGCAGTATACGGCGGTGATCAACGTCGTCCGATAATAAAGCTGAGTAGCAAGCTCCAAGTCTGTGTGTTGTGTACTAGTATTAACCGATATGTTGGTTGTCGCAAGCATACCCCAAACCGCTCGCGAAAGTCTACGGCATGGCACTGCCGCGAACTCCGTGGAACCATGGCCAGCGCAGGTCCAGATGAAGGGCAATACTGTAGTAAGGCCTCTGGCTGTACAAATGCGGTGCAATTTTCCAGGATTCGTGTGGTGCCAGTGCGACAGCATGGATTTTGCCATGTAGCCGAGGAAGAGGGGCTTGTAAATAAGCAGCGGAAACCTAGGCCTGTTGTTACCGGGGACAGACGACATGTTGTCGTTGCCGCTGCTGTTGATAAGCTGTACCACAGGTAGGATGACAACAATCTGAGAAATGAAAATGGTAGTTGATTATACCAAGGTTTTGATTGCGGACAAAGCGAGAGCTAATCCGCCACTCTGAGTCCGGTGTGAACATTCGACGTTGAAGAACGAGCGAGGCAATGGTCGATGAATCCAGGCCAGATAGATCATGGCGATCAAGCGGGATCTTGGGTACGCAAGCAGGTGCTGCAGGATCAAATCTTGCTGATTTCGATGGGAAGCAAGAGATTGCAAGCCTGGCCGAGAATGGAGTTGCGGTAGCATGTTGCAGGGCTGTCGATACCAAGGCCGTCCCCGTCCCATCCTTCGGCCCTGAAAGTTAGAGGCAGGCCAGGAAATCCCATCCAATTCAAACCGAAGAGCGGGATGAAGTTGTGACCCACTAGGAAGCCCGATGGCCCGAAATTGGGCTCGGGACCGTTGCACATGGATTGTCAGCTGTCAGTGATGATGATGACGACAGGCTGGTGCCTCCACAGTCAGCATCGCGAATGCAATCGGTTGATTCAGTGCTAGCACAATAGCAAATTACAAGCATCAGCGATGTGGTGGGCAATACGGCAGTCGGGGTCGGGATCGGGGTCCGGAAGATCGACTGCATGGATGGTTGAATAGCGCCAAATTGTGCGAGGTTCAAAGCAAAGATGCCTCTCTGATTTTTTTGTGAAGAGAAGCCGAGAAGAGGGCCGGGGATCCGTCTCTGCCCTAGTGGCGCTACAGCGGAGGTCATTTAGCTGAAACAGCGGCAAAAGTGGAGATTTCGCGTCTCCGTCTCCAGGTCTTGTTCTGATTTAGATGAGTACGTACCGCCCCTTCTTCTCGACGGGCAAGCACCCGGCTTTCCAGCAGTGCGCAGTACGTATTACACAGTACCCGAGGTCTTCTTCACCAGTGAAGTCGTCACCTCGGATCCCGCCTCAAACAACCTGGAAGTAACGAGACTCCTAGCATCCTCAGTTTGACGGCCAAGATAGTGAAGCCATCTGGACTCTGGAGCGCTCAACCCTGCGTCGAGGCATTCCTGGACTGCTTCATCTTGGGACAATGTCAAGCCCTTCAGCGACTTTGCCGCCGGCCGCCGGCCTGGCACGAGGCGGCGATGATGGCAGGGCATCAATCACACCAGCCGAAAAAAATTCTCCGTGAGACGTTCGATTAACGACAACCATCCCCGCAAGGTACGAAGGTGGCGCACAGTCCAGCCCATCGACTCCGACGACTCGATACACGACACGGACTTCACGGCCAAAAGCCCATCCATCGATCGAGTCGCCGCTTGACCGACTGCACCGACTGCACCAGAACGGCAATCGAGTCGTGCTGTCTGTCTACCTTACAGATAATTAAGACTTTCTGCGTTCTACAGGCTACCTTTGGCTCTATACTAGCTTCCGCCAGCTCCAGCTCCACCTCTGCACAAACGACTGGCAGGGTTCTTGACGGCTCATGCACCGCAGGCTGTAAGGGACACAAGCTTGGCCGCAGATCAAGAGGGCTAGACCAACAACAGGCTACAGCTGAGCAGCTCGCCATTTGCTGCGTGGGATAGCAACGCCCTATGCAATAGACAGACGAACGGAAAGCAATGACGACACTTGCTGGATGATTCTTCATCTGCTCGAGTCACGGCAACATCGACCAAGTCAAGTACGACGTAAGAAGCACAGATTGTCAGATACGAATACTCAGACAAACTGCCTCACGTCAACTCCAAACGCACGCCTCGATACTACCCGACGTGACAGCCACAGCCCGAGCCACGGAAACCAGAAACGACATGGTTTCAACCGTCGCGTGTGGTGTCGTGTCAATCCGCCCGCATCTCCCGTCGTCTGATAACCTGATACCGTGTTACCGCGCCTGTGGTTTGGTTTCCCAGCTACATGTTTTGTTTGTCCCTTTCGACTGCTTCAATCACCTACCTCGCCTCCGTCAGCCCGCTTACCAGCTGATTGGCAAGTCAAGAGTGGAATCGAAAAGCGGCAGAGCCGGCTTCCTACAGAGCCGCTGCTGCTATTATTAAGCATCGCTCAAACACGATGACCAAAGTCTCGTTGCTGTCACTTCGACATAGAACCGTCTCACGGTTCGCTGGCTGGCCAGGTTGCAGCCAACGGCGCGAAGGACTAGCCATGCCGCCCAGGCACAGGCACAAGCACATTACGACATTGCCACATGCACATGCCGACATCCAAAAGAAAGAGAAAAATAGTTTATTGTACGCTGAGTGACTCGAGTTGCGAACCGCAGGCTACTGCTGCTGCAAGGCGGAACGGATTCAAGACGTCCATCCCATGCCTGCGCTCGGCCCGTCTCAACTGCAGCTTACTGAGGAGATGGCCTTTAGGCTCAGCCAGGAGGATGGGATGGATCAACATTGTCTCCCCTAGGCATCCACAAAGAAAAAGCCAAAACCCCAATCACATCATTGCAAGCGCAACGGCCCTCTCATCATCCATCACCTTTGATCCTTTTTTGTCGACCTTCCGAGGGCTCTGCGACCTGATCGCAGCTGGGGCTAGTCGATGTCACTGTTTTTCGGCGTTGGATAGGTAATCAACCACTCCCATGACCGAAGCTGTCGGCGATCGTTGCTGGGTAGCTGCATAAGTCCGGCAGCCACAACTGGCAGAGGGCAAGATGGACACCGAATTGTCGCCGTTTTTGAACTGCTGCAGGGCTCTGTCTGCAAATGCAATGCAGTACCTAATTGCTGTTCATGCCGGCTGGCACATCTCACCTCTCTCGACGCCCTACGTTACGTTACGTCTGTACAAATCCGAAGGACTTGAGTTATGAACCCTTTCCAAGGCATCGAACACGTTCTCATTTGAGCCTATCCACTTGGGCATTCTGGAACTTCAAGACTTGGAAATACGAAGTGTAATTTCAACGACACATGGACAGAATCGCATCTAGTGGACACAAAGTCCACGGTGAGAGGAAGCAAAATGGCCAAATCCAATATACCGAGTGGACTGACTGCCCTGTGCTGCTGTACTACCACCACCATTAAGGACTGAAAGTACCTTCAGCGGAAGGAAAGCGCATGTTGGGCTTCCGTCCCCATGCTGCGATGTTTCTGGTCGAGGCTTCCTCACCTCACGTTAAATGCTGACCACCTTGGTCCTCAGATACCTCGACCCCTGGACCAAGCACAGGAGCCCCTGACAGGTCCCCCAATCCAGCAAGCCCGCCCGCCCAGCCGGCCAGTGAGGAACCTGACGTTCCTGGCTAGAACCAGAGGGCCCCCTTCCTCGCCTCTGGCAAAGTTGTCCCTGCTGTTGAACCCCCCTCCAGGCCCTCCACTCCGCTGTGAAATGATCCTAACCACCTCAGTCAGGTGCAGTGGACGGAGGACAGAGGAGGGCAAGGAGTGGTTCCACTGTTAATGCCACGCCACAGCCAACCTAACCCTGGGGCGTTTTTCACCTTCAATTCTCCTCATGTCCCGTTTGCCATTGGGCTGTGCTCAATTTTGGCCGTTGCTCATTAACTTTGCTGTACTCTGGTGGCCTGTACATCTTCCAGGGGCAGAGGGAAAGGAACAAGAGACGAGAAGAGGAGCAGACTGGGGACTTGGGGATCCTGTGTCTGGGAACAATGCAAGTCACCCGTCCCATGCAACCAAGTACTACAAAACGTGCACACCGCCAGAAGCTACATGCAGGCTGCTCCACGCCTGTGCAGAAATACTTATGCCTTCAAGTGCCTACTAGGTAGGTACCTAAGGTAGGTGCCGGGAAGTTTGTCTGTCCTGCATGCCGGATGCCCAAACAAGCCACCAACATCAACAACATACAACTGGGGCTTCACAACCGCGACAGTGGTGGGATTACCTCCAGTCGAACTTGTTGGGATGGAAGATTAAAGGTCCAAAGATTCTGTGCCTTACACAACCCCTCAAACACACAAGGATCAGATACTTTTGCTCACCTCACCTCAGATCTCACCTTACTCCTCCTCACCATCACAGTGTCACTTCACTCAGCCAAGTCGATCAAGCTGGTAGTAACAATACCCTGGTAGTAACAATACCGTTGCTTGCTGTTCCCTCCTCCTTCCATCCATTTGCACTTGCACTCCTCCCGCCCTGTTCCCCCTCCGCACCACACTGTAGGGTTATGGCAGGTACTTCAGTACTTCCAGTCTGCCAGTCACCTCAGTTGTGTCCCATCATCCCGTCCACCTCCCGTCCCGGTCCCACTGCAGTTCCCAAGCCCCAAGTGTCCCTCCCCCAAATTCCAGTCCATCTAGTCCTCACCCCGAATTCCACATCAAGCGCCACCGTTCACTTAGGTTGTCTCCTAACCTTGTCCTCCTGTCTTGACGACGGCTTCTTCTTGTGTACACTAGCATCCGTCTTTCACATCACTTTCCGTCACTAACGCAAGGCCCGCGCGCACTCAACACCCTGCCTCATCAGAGCCCTCATTCGCCCACTTGTACCTCCTTAAGGGCCTGGACTAACCCCCTCTCCCCCCTGAACCTGTCCACGGCTCCAGTCTTTACCCTCCTCATCCTCTCTGCTAAGACGGTACCACCTGGCCAAGCCCTGGCTTGCCATAGTCGACATAGTCTCGCTCGTCGTCCATGTCGGACGTCGCACCTCTCCCATCGTCTCGACGATTTCGAGGGCCTAGGTCCTGATCAAAACCTCCAATTCAATTCACCAACTGTTGGTGTCAGCCCTTTTTTTCTGCTCTTGCCTCATCTGCAGGACCAAACGCCTGCCGTTCCTGTTACTTCAGCTCACCTAACCCTGACTTTGATCGACCGCCTGACGCCGCCTTTTCGCCCCTAGAGGCACCGAGCCCTCGAGTACCGATTCCATTTCTCAAGTTCCCGCCTTCGACGAATTGCCTCGACCTCCTCCACGCGGAACCATTCAAGCGCTATCTCGACGGTACCTTGACTCCCACGCCGCTATTCACTTAGTACCTACTGCTACCTCTTTTTCTCACTCTTCCTCCCACCATTTGGGCTGGACACTATCGCATCCCCGAGCACATCGACCGAGCGCCATCCACTCGACGCTACTCTCCTCGACGTATACGCCCCTTCTGTCGAGCTCCTGGCACGAGCCGCACAGCCTGTCGACTCTCTCCCTCGTCGTCCCATGATACAGCACCTCCGAGTCGATCACTTGCTCGTCAGTCACCCTACTGCCAACGTTACGTTCATGACCCTCGACGAAGTCGGTCCTGCTCGCTAGAGAACAATTTCGTGACGACGTCCTGCTTCCAAGGACGAACTGCCCGTCATGGCCGCCGTTGTGGAGGACTATTTGGAGAGTCCCATGGATAATGACGATGTTTTTCCTTGCAAAGGCTGTGGAGATGTATGTTGGCCCCAAAATGATAACCTCTGCCCCGTCTGCAAGCACGTACTGATGGCGGTGCCCTACCGACTAGATCCTCGAAGAGGGCAAAGCGTTCGAACTTGGTATGTCTGCTCAGCTGCTTCTTTTTCTTCACCTCCCCTTTCCCTGCCTTCCTCTCCTGCCTGCCTGTCTACCTCGTGCTCGGCATCGCCAACCATCTTGCCTTTACGGCCATGCTTTCCCCCATGGCGGCTATGTCGCCAGCGGTTTCCAAGTTCAATAATGCTAATGAGTCTCCTCCTGATTCAGCCGGGAACCGATGGCATCTCGACTGCTTCCGCTGCAACACATGTGGCACGCTCCTCGACTCCGATGCGAACCTGTTGCTACTGGGCGATGGCTCGCTCATATGCAATAACTGCACATACAGCTGCAGTGCGTGCGGCAACAAGATTGAAGATCTCGCCATTCTGACCGGCGATCAGGCGTTCTGCGCGACGTGCTTCAGGTGTCGCAACTGTAAGAGAAAGATTGAGAACCTGCGATACGCGCGAACCTCCCAGGGAATCTTCTGCATGAGCTGTCATGAGTCGCTCATGGCAAGACGGCGAAAAAAGTCCAAAGCGGCAGCCCAAGCCAAGTCGAGGGAAAAGGACGGTTCTCCAATGATAACCGACAAGTCGCTACCCGCCCTCCCTCCAAACGCCATTCCTCCGAATGCCTTCTCTGACACCCGAGTCGACCCTGATTCCGACACGCCCACCGAGCTATCACCTAGACCGCGCCCTGCCTACAGCAGAAACGACTCCTCGTCCAAGAACAGCACTCGACCCTCCCGCTCCCCTGAGCGCCCTGCAGAGTCCTCCAAAGACGGTTTGTCATTGCCTTCGTCCAACTACCGGAATAACCGCAACTCGACGATTGTCGCCCCAAACAACCACAACCTTGATACGAATGGCGGCGACGACGGCTTCTTCATCCCAGTTGCCCTAGACCCCTCGCCCATCTCGAATACCGGCCCCCGGTCAACGTCGGAAAACGCTTCGGGTTCCAAAAAGGACAAGGACTATTTTAATGGCGTACCTCGCGCCTCCATGGACAAGAAGAATGATTCTTCGTCTTCGACGCCACACATTGCTTTCCAGGAGAAGGGTCGCCAGCCCTCTTCTGACTATGAGTCTGGGTCTGTCAAATTGCCACTGCGCAAGACATCAAAGTCGTCCAGGAATGACCCGCGTGCGTCTATCAATAATGACGAAAAGACTCAGAAGGTTACCGCTGGTAAATTGTCACCATCCATCGACGACTTCAAGTTGCAGGATGCGCCCAAGAGCAAGAAGTTGGTCAGCCCGAGAAGCGCATCGCACTCGGCCGCAATGACCCCTGAAAGTGGAAGCGCCAAGAGTACTGAGGGTGTTCTGCGCAAAGACAAGGAGCCGTTCCCGAATCTGCCTTCGTCCGATTCACCTCCCCGCAGGGGTCGATCGTCCCAGGATTCGAGACAGCGTGATGACGGCGACGTGCGACCCTCGATGGATTCCATCTCTTCGTCCCGAACAGACCTTACGGCGAAGTCCATCGCCAGAAAGGAACTACCTGCGCGCAACTGTATGTGTTCTCTAACCCATGTTTGATACTGACGCAAGACGCACCGACACTAACTCTATTTTCACAGCTAATGGCAAGGCTGTTGGACGCTCCAACACGCACGATGAGACAAGCTCATCGGGTCTCTCCGCTCCCGCGCGCCCGAATATGAGTGAGAACAAGCTCAGCGACACTTACATGCAGCCCCGAGCGCCCCCACTACCGCCTGGCCTGCCTGCGAACATTCCCAAACCTCCTGCAAAGGATCAGGCGAATGCATCGAGCGAAGAAAAGGTTTCGCCTAAGCTGCCAAGATGGAGTGCAGGAGGTGACTTTAGTATGGATGAGGACATGGCTAGGATCCTGGGCACCGACGAAGGTTCTTCTTCGATACTTCGTCGTGTGTCGAACGCCGTTCGTCATGGTCGCACCAACAGCACAGAATCCAGTCACCCTCAAATGCCCCAGCATCCTCATCGAGTCACCGGTCACACGAGGAGTATTAGCGAAACCACCCGTGGTACCCCCTCTCCTCGCTGGCCTAAGACGCCCATCATTGAGGACCCCAACAGCCGTGATATCAGCAGCCCCGTTTCCCTCCATTCGAGCGACGACCCAGCTCTTCTTAAGCGGCAGTTGCGTAACTCGGAGAATCGTGTGGCAGAATTGGAGAGGCAGTTCAACACCGAGAAGGACCTGAAGCGATTGAACAAAACTCTGATTGAGAAACGCAAGACAGTTTCAGTGCTCGACACCCAGACTGAGATTATGATCAGGCAATTGGAGGTTTTGGCAGGATACGTTGAACGTGCGAAGGAAACCAAAACGCCTGTCGATCCTCGCGATCTCGAAGATTCCGCAATCAAGGAGTTCGTGCAGAAGCTTGATAAGGTCAAGCAGACGATGAGCGCCGCTATTGAGCAGCTTCATACCGAGCGTGACGAATTGGTTGAGGAAAAGAATCAAGCCGTCGCCGACAGAGACCGCGCTCTCCTCGAGTTCGAACAGCTTTCATCCAAGAACGCCCAACTCGCTGATATGAACAACGACCTAACGCACCAAATCCAAGAGCGCTTCAAGTCCCAGATTGGAGGCGACCTCAAGTCACCCAACGGACTTGGTATATACAGCCAGAGCAAGGTTTTCTCATCCTCGAACCTCAACTTGGCGGATTCTGCCAGCATGACCACTACTCTTGTTCATGAGACGGAGGAGCCGGTCGTTGAGGCAAGACCAACAGTTGTGGATATTCGCAAGGGACAAGTCAAGAAATTCAACTGGAAGAAGGGAGGCAAGAGCATGGCGCAGAACGTGGCCAAGGGGCTCAACAGAGCCGCCGGCGCGTTTGCAAACGAACGTGAGCAACGCATGCATCAGCCAGGTCTCACGGGCGACAACATCGGTCTTCCATACAACATGACTGTTTCCCAAGTCGAGGCGCCTAGCACTGCACTACCCAACAACGCACAGAAGGGTGCACCGCCACATCAACCAGGAGGAGGCTTTGGTTTTTTCGGAAAGAAGGGTGTTGCGGTCAAATCCATGTCTACCACAAATGTGTCGACCCCTGCAATTGCGGAGGCGCCTTCGACCCTATTCGGCTCTGATCTGGTTGAGAGAGCTGATTATGAGCGTCGCACTATTCCGAGCGTAGTCACCCGCTGCATCGAGGAGGTTGAGCTTCGCGGCATGGACCTCGAAGGCATCTACCGCAAGACTGGTGGCAACTCTCAAGTAAAGATGATCCAGGAGGGTTTCGACAAGAGTGAGGACTACGACATCTCGGACCCAGGACTCGATATTACAGCCGTCACCAGCGTCTTGAAGCAATACTTCAGAAAGCTTCCTATTCCGCTGCTGACGTTCGACGTGTACGACAGGGTTCTCGAATCGAATGGTAAGGTTTCCCCAAACGACGAGATGGAGTATTGCTGACACCCCGGCAGCCATTACAGACCCAACCGAACGCTGTGATCATCTTCGTAAGGTATTTACCACAATGCCTCAGCGCCATCGTGACTGTCTGGAATTCCTCATGTTCCATTTGGCCCGCGTAGCGCAGCGAGAGCCTGAGAACTTGGTACGTTACACGTAATATTGCTACTTACAAGCGCTAACCCAGGTACCAGATGTCTCCTAAGAACCTGGCGGTCGTATTCGCTCCGACAATTATGAGAGACACCAGTCTCGAGCGAGAGATGACGGACATGCATGCCAAGAACCTCGCCGTGCAATTTGTCATTGAGAACAGTCACACTATATTCACCGACTAAACAACCGGCATCGTAGGGATGGCTTGAACACCACGCTTGGAAACCTGTATATATCCACGCATCCACAACCTTCACGCCTTCGACCGCAATTTCTTCACCAATCCTGGTTCGGAGACGACCCGCCCAAGAGTTGACGGTCCTTGACTTTCGTATTTGAATTCGGCTTTTCCGCCGTTTGATCGCTTCCGTCATTGCAGAAAAGGGGCGTTGTTCCGTGCTAGGCAGCTTTAATGATATCCAAATTTCTTGCTCCGGGGCACGGGAGGAGTTTTTTGGTTCTCGGCGGCGGGCTTGGGAATCAGAACCGGCGAGACATTTTTACACATTCGTTGCGAGCGCGCGTTTTACTCTCACTCGTTGGCTTTTTCGAGTGTTGAGCACGATTACACATTTGTGGCGAGTTTTGTATCTGAGTAGAAGAAGGGGAAAAAACGATGCATAGTGGACGACGAAGGATGAGGATGGGTTTTGAAGCATGACAACTGCGAATGAGGGTGATGGTCATTATGACACGAGGGCATTTGAAGTAGTGACGTTGCAAATAACAAGTGAACGGCACAAGCCAAATTTCTTTTTCCATGTCCGACTTGTATTGTACCTTGACTCCTTTTGCGTTAATGTGAATTAAGACAAATGTGATTTAAAGTTCGAGCATATCCGAACGTTGCGACCGAGACGCGTGGCTGTATCTTCTTGCAACCTCTCAGTTGGAGTCGCCCACCAAGCGCTTCACCTTCTCCAACAATAGCGAGCTCTCCCGACCGAGCTTGCGCTGCCCGTTCTCGCCGCCCCTGCGAGCCTTGGCCATGGCACGGCGGAACCTCTCGCGATCAGCCGTCTTGCGCTCCCGCTCCTCGCGACGGCGCTGCATCTCGGCGCGACGGGCCTCGGCCTCGGCCTTGCGCTTCTCGGCGTGCGCGAGCTGCTTCTCGTAGTAACCTGGCTTGCGAGGACGACGGGGCTTGCGGGGCTCGTAGCGGTCGACACCCGCGTCGTCGTCCTCGTCACAGTCGCCGTCGCCGTCGCCGTCCTCGCCTTCAGTTCCGTTTGCTGCTGCTGCTGCTGCGCCTTTGCCCTTGCCGTGCTTACGCTTCACGGCGATGGTATTTGGGTTCGGCAGCTCGCCGTCGCCGATGAGGAGGTCCTGGCGGGTAGGGTGGACTTCTGATGGGTCGGGACCACCTCCTACTGGTTGGTTCTGCGGTTCTTTCGTCCCTGCTGCTGTGTCGAATGGTGGTGGTGGTGAAGAAGATGATGATTCTGGTGCTGCTGCTGCTTCTGCTGCTGCTGCCGCCGCGGCGAAAGGTTCGTCATCATGGTCATCCGAGTCGGAGCGTGGGTCTTCCTCCTCCTCTTGGATGATGGCCGCGGAGGGGACATTCTTTGAGGACGACCGAGCGGCGAGTTCTCGCTCCTTAATCTTGGCGTATCTTTTCTTGATTTTGGCCTTGTGGATGAGTTCGGCCTTCTTCTTCTCGACTACAGGCGATGGCAAGAAGAGGGTTGTTCAGCGAACATGGAAGTTTTTGAAGTTGATCTGAAAAAGGGGAATCTCATATCACTCACTTTTTCTTCGCCATGGACCGTCGGGGAGGTTTTCAGGACCAACCCGAAATCCTTTGCGAGGTTTCTTGGATTTCTGGGCATCTGAGGAAGCTGCTGCGCTCTCGGCGGCGCGTTTGGGTGCCATTGTCGAGGTGTGTGCTTTTTTTTACCCTATGAGATTTTGCGAATACGGGGTTTCGTCCCGTCAAGAATGGCAAGATGATTTGGTGATTTCGTACTAATTATTGAGCGATTCCGTGATGAAACTTCTCCCTGTTCACTGCACGACGGAAACTCGAAGGGTCGAGATGCTGTGTTCTGGATGAGTTTTGAGATGGCGGATTGATGAGGATGTAATTGAACGGACGACGAAATGAAATTTTAGGTGGAGCTGGACGGTTGAAGGGTCCCTGGACCGTGAGACCCGATTTGGTTTAGCGTGGCGTTGGGAACGCCTTTGGCCAGTTGGATCTCACGTCTCGACTTGCCTGCCCATCACAACACTGACGTCTTCGTCGAAAGATGAATTGATCTGTCTTTGTATAGAGTCACCAGGCTCACCTGGCTATACTCGATCTATGACTATGGAAATACCATTGACTTATAACCCGGCAGCTGCGTGTTCCTATGGGCAAGCGTTGCCCGACCAGATCTCTGTCGGGGCGTGTCCGCCGCGATCACGATTGCATGTGAACTACGGCCCCATGTTATTTGCAGTCTGAACTCTGTTCGCTATCTACCTATGGTAGCCTGTATGTCGCTATCTGCTCTACTTCAGCGCTTGAGCGGTTTCAATGTTCCCAGGATGCCTCCCCCGGGACTGCTGCCTCGTACCTCGCCAATAACTCCTGGGAAGCAGACCTCATCTCAAGCATCTACGCCGCGTTTCCTTGATCATCGGCAGCCTGTTCAACTGCCGCCTTGCAGTTGCACCCGTATTTCTCCTTGTATTCCTCCACAGGCATGTTTATCAGACTGGCAAGAGCCTCCTTCGCCGCCGAAACCTTCGCGTATCGTCCGCTCTCTGCGGTGGAATGGAAGCAAACTGATCCGTGCAAGATTACACCACAGAGAACATTGCTTCCTGTGAGGATACGAGCACCCTCCTCAGGTCCAGGAACTACCTCAGTGACCATAAGGCGCCATTCCACGCAACCGAAGTGCTCGCTCAGGAGGTTGCTGAGTCTCGTCACCGGGTGTCGACTCGCAAAGGAGTCGTAAAGAGCCATGTCGGTGAAAAAGGGACGGATCTGTGCGTCGAAGAACTTGCGAACCTCGTCGTAGTTGTATTCCGAGTCGACAAAGATGGCACCAACGTACGCCTCGAGCACATCCGATAGGTACTTGGGAGAATGCTTGACGATGGTCCAGTAGTCTTGGGAAAAGACGCCATTGTCGTCCTCGGACCCCGCCTTTGCAAGCTCAAGTGCGGACACATACTCTTCCTTTTGACTCAGCATCGAGGAATTGCCCACCAGCATGTGCTTGTGAAAGCCCAGTTTTACAGACAGACTGGCAAGAAACTGATTGCTGACCATGGCCATCTTGTGCTCAGTGAGCCACTGGGGGTCTGCATTCGGGAATCTGTTGAACAGGAAGTCAACGCATACCATATCGAGCAGCGCATCACCCAGGAACTCCAAGCGCTGGTAGTTAGGCAAGTTCTCGTAAGCTCTCGGATAAGAAGGATGCTTGAAGGCACTCCGCAACAGGGCAGGGGACTTGAACTCGTATCCTAAAGCGTCCTTGATCTGGCGCGCCACCTCGCGTTGCATTGCGGTCTCCTTTCTGAACTGCCACGTCGGAGGGGTATAAGCGGCGTAGTAATCATTCCATGCCTTCATGCGGTGGGTATTCTGATTGACCATTGCAGTCACTGCGCGAATGGCCATGTCGAAATCGCCAGAGTCAGCGTAAGTGAGGTACGAGGCGCCGATGAGCGCTTCGCAGACATCGGCAATCGACTTGTCTGCAAGGGAGTGCTTGCTGATGGGGGTTCCTTGTTTTCCTCGCGTGAGCTTCAGGCCTTGAGGATACCAGCTGCGCCGATCAAATGCCTGCGAGCGAATGTATTCCTGCAGGCCCCTGTCCACTGCTTTGTTGAACAAGTTCTGGTTGCAAATCAAAAGCATTCGCTGGACGTGGTACTGGAACTCATCATCATCTGGCTTGGAGGTAAAAATGGCTATGGTCGTAGCCATTTTCAAGAAGCAGTCGCCGAGGAACTCCAACCGTTCGTAGTTCTTTCCCATGCCACTCTGAAAGTTGATTTTCTCCTGATCATGCTCATCGCTATTGTCAGAGTCTTTGGTCATAGCCTCGAGCGCGAGGTCAGGACGGACTTCTAGGTCCAAGAGTTTGCATGCATCGACGGCAATCATGACGGAGTCGATGCGGTGGATGATGGCCGGGAAGGCGAAAGCCATAACAACTGTCTCAATGGGAAGCTATTCAAGTTAGCTGATGCTCTCCAAACATTTTGAAGGGATTTACGATCAGGGACGAGCTTACAGTTGAGACTCTCATCGGTTCCAGAATTACCCAACAGATGCGCGATTCTTCTGCCGTAACTTCAGTAAAGTCATCAAGAAGGTTGCGTCTCAGGGAAACAACTTCGGCCTCAACGACCGGCTGAGTCTGTCGCCAAGTGCGTTTCTTTCGACTTTTCGCCCAAAGACTGACACTGTACTCAGTGATGTTCTTCACCACTTCCTTGTCTCTCCATGACCTATGACCGGGGTCGGGAACACCGTCGGGGACCATGTCCGTGGGGGTCATGTCTGTTCGAACTCCGCGTAAATACAACTTGCGAGATCCTGCGTAAGGATCAGTGACAAGTTTGTCCTGGAAGAACTCATGCGGGGTATTGTCATCCCAGTTCAGGTACTCCTTGCCCCTCGTCGTTCGGAGATGTTCCCAGTCGATCAAAGAAGCAGCATCGTCGATTTCGGAGAGCTTGACCGAATGGTCTACTGTCATTGTGGTTGGGGCAAGGAAGTAGGGCATATCAGTAATTGGAGCCTCGTACTCCTTGCTGAAAACGTCCTTGAAGACGCGAAGAGTAAATTCCTTTAGAGCCTCACAGTCGTCTGCGGATACTTTCATGGGGAAGGGAAAGGAGATAGGGTAAACGTCTGAGCGTTGATCGTTACCAAAGAATAGCGGAATAGCAGGGAGATCAGGTAACTGCTCTCTTGTGAGGAGAATCAAAGGTCTCGACGCGCGACCAATAGCCTCAGGGGTATCCAGCTTCAATACTGTCGCGTAGAGCCGATCTACAGTGCCCAATCTAGACCAAACGTCTGGCTTCGAGCGCATGTTGTATTGCGCACTCTTCTTGGAGCTGACGGCGAGCCTCGCGTTGCGCATTGCAGGAAGCTTCTTGACGAAAATTGGGTTCAGATGATGATCGATGTACTTTTTCTTGATCAGCTCCTTGCACATCTCGAACGCAGCGGAACACCGGGCCGCTTGCTTGCTCTTGTGAGGAAATCCTATCATGCTCGTGATAGGGGATCTGGGGGGTAGCTGAACTTCGGCAAGGAAATTCTGGCCCTGGTTGATCACGAGGTACTCTGGCGCAAGCATTTCGTCATTTGACTGGCGAAGAGAAGAGACGAAGTTGGACAGGACCTCGAGGCTCGACATCCAGGTCAATCTTGCGCCAGAAGACTCAATGACATAAGTCTTGTAGTGAGATTCTTTTGCGAGAACACTGGCATTGATATCCACTCCGGCAATCTTCCGGTCTTCGGGGAGAGCTGAGCAGAACCTTTGCAGCGTGGCCTGGTCATACGAGACCTGCGCAACGGTTCTGCTATGTTTTCCATTGCCGCTTTCGATGAAAGTGAGGTACTCTGAGTCTGCTTGACGCGCTCGTCCCTTCGATTGGATGTACTGAATAGCCGATCGATAGAGATCAAATCGAATGACAAGGCTGCATTCGGGAATGTCAATCCCCTCTTCAGCAACCTGGGTGGCAAAGATGCAGTTGATGCCACCGCCCCTAAACTTTTTGACTGCTTTGATCTGATCTGTAAGAGACATGTTGGCAGCTCCTGCATCTGGTCGACAGCCGAGCTAGACAGAAGTGTTAGCTCGTCTTCTTTGGTTCCATCATAGCTTCAAGTCATAATCTTACCAAGACAGCTGGGTTGAGATATGGCAGTTTCATACCATCTTGCTTGAACAAGTCATTCAGCAGGAGTGCCGTTAGCCGCATGTCAACAAAGACGATGCATTTGCGATCAGTTGGCTTCGTGTAGCGCGCACGCAGCTCCTCCCACAGTCGAAGGACCTTCATGGAAACGTGATCTAAGTTCGGCTCCACAGGACTGAACTCGTGCTTGTCCACGACCTCTCGCAGCCTCTGAACTGCTGTTGTCTCCTTGCCGCTCATGTCGAGACCATAGTACGTGATGTCGGTTCTGTTTGTCAACCGCATGATAGCTGTATCTGTGAGAAACAGTTGCCACAAACGGTCAGAGAGCCACGGACCGAGAGACGATGTGGCCTGGCGCGCAAATATCAGTTCTTTGCCAAAGTGATAGTTGTGGCGAACAAGAGCGGAAATCTTGCGATACAAGTCAGTCTCGAATGGCATCGGCAATTTGCTGTAATAAACATCCTTCTCCGCAACATGGCGAACGTGCTGTTTCAATGAAGGGGAGTCCTCAGAGATGGTGGCGATTTCGCTTTGTAGCAGGCCTTCGAGTTGTTGGGCAGCAATCTTAACGTTCGTCTGGGCGTCCACGGGCGAGGCGGTCATGCCGAAAATCTTGGGTCTCTTCGCTTTGTCCTCCTTCATGTAGTGATCCTTGAGGATTCGCGCATATGGGTGGTTATTCTTCGCGTGGTGCGCCTCGTCAAAGATAAGCAGGTTAATATGTTCCATACGAATGTAGGAGTGCGCAAGACACTTTTGAAGAATAGCGGCAGTGCAGACGACGACGCGGTTCTTCTCGAACTGCTGGCTCCAGAACTCGTGGGACCACATTGCGTCAATCATATCTCCGCAAAATCTGGCCACAGGATGAGAAAGATTGGTCGCGAGGACCGCATATTGCTGGAAAACAAGAGCCACCTTGTCGACCTACGATGATCCAAGAATGTCAGCGGAGCCAAAGAAAAGTCAGAGACCACTTACCAAGAAGAAAGCAATGCGCTTGGGCTTTCCGGCCTCACGATCCTCAACTTCCTTTTCGAGAATGTGCTGAAGCAACAGGGCGGCAATCAGAGTTTTACCAGATCCTGCGTTATGATCAGTACCAATGACACCGCCAAGCTGAGGAAGAGCTTACCAGTATCTAGAACCGCGATGATGTTCTTTTTCTTGGCTCTCTCAAACATTTCGATCTGGTACTCGCGGGGAGAGTGGATGTGTTTCTTGGTATCCCTCATCATAAGACCAGCCGCAGAGAACTCATCAAGCTCTCTGGCCGGAGTCTCTCTCAAGCTCACGTTTTGGGCGAAGTTCTGTAGCGTCGCCTGGTCTGTTCGCTTCTTCTGGGAGATTGTTCGAGGCTTTTCCGGGTTGGTTTTCCAAAGTCGGTACTCATCCTCTTCCTCATAGTCATCATGGCCTTCGCCGTCACCATCGCCAACGTTATCGTGTTTCTCTAGGTCTTCCTCGGCATCATGAAAAGACAAATCCTCCATCCTATGAGAGGAAGGTGACGAAGGACGAGTTACTTCCGAGTTTCCACGAGAACTTGAGACAGAGGAAAACGGTGTGTCTTTTGGAGATGGCGATGCCGAGCTGGTACCAGCCTCAACGGTTGAATCTGTCTTCCGAAGCCGTGTGAAAGGGGTGTGGGGTGTGGTCGGCTCCATGGTCTCGTCGAAGCAGTCGGCAACGACAGCCGAGGCTTCCTTTGTACGGAACATTCTGATGTCTCGTATGGAATTCCCTGATCGTTTGAGGTACTTTCTGAAGTATGAAAGTGGTTTGATTAGCCGATGTCTATTGCTGAGACGGTTGTCAGCACGTGTAAGCTAACGTGAAGGTTTGGCTCAGGAAGGCAGGCTCACTGGAGACCTCCCAAAGGATACTTAAGATTACCTTAGGGGTGTGACTTTGGGAAGGATCAAATTGGCAGTGAAGAAGTTCTTGTCAAATGAGGAGGAAAAACAAGACAGCTCTGACGGTTGCACTTTTGAGGTAGTTGGGGTTTTCACCAACCAATGCGCCGTGGAAAAGGAGGGTTTGGGCGAACTCCTGGGGAATTGATAGAAAGAGGAAGTCTGATTTTGCTCGCTTTACTCCAGAACTTGACCTCCAAGTCCTGTTATGGTACCCAACTGGTGTTGTATCCCAGTCAGGTTGTTAGGTGAAGATGTAAGGTGAAGGGTGGAGGTAGTGGAGGGAAGGAAGTGAAGAAGGAGCTTAAGTAGGCATCTATTGGATCAGCTTAAAGGAAGGAATTCAACTAGGAAGGAATGATCAACAATAGGGAGTAGGAAGGTAGCAGTTGAGGAGGAGAAGGAGGAGGCGGCATTCAGACGTCTCTGAGGTATGGTTTGTGATTGGAATGAGAACGGGAAGCAGCATGAGAGCAAACAGACCCAATTTAGCAAGGTTGACTTTGAACCAACTTCTACCCAACCAAGCTCATAATATGTACTTGATGTGAATTTAAGTTTCAGCTTCAACCTCTAAACAACTGTCAATCATCTACTTGAAAGAAGTGGTTAGTCCACATAGAATGACGGAGCAAAGCTGCTTCAGCACGCTTAGAGGAGTGGGCCTTGTTATTCCCAGTCAACTTCCCTCAAGTTGAAGCTAATGCTTTGGTATATGAAAGAGCCTCTATTTTGAATTAATGACACATGAAAAGATGATTCGACACATGATGTAGGCCAACAACCCATCCATCATCAAGAGGAGCTTCGTTTGTGTGGTTGCCAAGCTGAAGTCCATCATCTCAACTTTCCGTTGGAACTGTTGCCCCTGCATTTGCCCCATTATTTTAGACACTAGTGGAACATTAAGGTACCTTAGATAAGATAAGAAGCTGGACCCCTGGTGCGGGGCAATTAACAGAATCCCATCCTGTCGCCACCAAATAAATGTCCCGTCATGATATTCGCTCCCGTTGTTGAGGTAGCGTCGCCTTACTAGTTTAGCTCAAACCGTCACCCGCCGTCGATCGCCTTCATAAGGTATCCTCATCGCCTCTCTCGGCCAAGGCCCTCTCTCACCTTTCGATACCGCTATCACCTGTTGCGTTCCGCCTCCAATCCCCGTGCACAAACCATCATCTTCCAAGATTCACCATAGCCAAACCGCAAGAATGTCAGAAGAAGACAAACCCCAGACCCTGAAATCCGTCTTCGCCTCCGCCGAAAAGAAGCGTCTCCTCCTCGAAAACTCCTACGAGGCCTCCTCCCCCACCTACCACGATGACCTCAGCACCGCGGTTACCGAGTACGAGTCCTGCATCGACATCATCTCCCGCGCCTCCCTCTTCTCCCCCAACGAGTCCCTCGAAGACCTTCCGACAACGTCCCTGCCCTACCTGATGATCACGTTCCACCTCGCCGAGCTGCACCAGAAGATGCCCTCCCGCCGCCCCATCGAGCGCCGCGTCGCCCTCGAGCGCGCCCGCGAGTCCTACGAGACCTTCCTCGGCCTCCTCGACTCCTACGACCTCTTTAGCGAGCCCAACAAGAAGCTCTACTCGCAGTACACGGACGACCCCGTCGCCTTCACCACCCTGGGCGGCACCGACCCCGCCAAGCGCCGCGACGTCAAGATCGCAAACTTCAAGGCCGAGAAGGCGCTCAAGCAGCGTCTAGAGACACTGCGCCGCGACCCGCGGTACCAGGACGAGGAGGGAGACGACGAGATCGTGCGCGACCTGCACCTCGCGCACGCCGCCTACGCGGCGCACATGGCGTTCCAGGGGCTGGAGGGTATCAACCGCGAGCTGGAGATACTCGCGCAGGCCACCATCCCGCTGATGCCGTCGCCGACGTCCGTCGAGGAAGACAACCGCCGGCGCGCAGAGGACCGGAGTGCCGAGGGCTTCACGGAAAGATTGGAGGCGCCGCGGCGGCTGCACAGCATATTCGGACAGCAGGGCGGCCCACTGTTGACCAAGGAGGGTAAGCCCCTGCAGCCGTTTACGCTCGTGGGCAATAGGCAGGAGATGGCCGCCAACGTGTTCCGACCGGGTCACAACCTGCCTACGATGAGCATTGACGAGTACTTGGAGGTGGAGCGGGAACGGGGCGGTATCATCGAGGGAGGTGGCGAGGCGAGCTGGCACAGGCCTGAGCCGGATGAGGATGATTATGAAAAGGCAGATGAGGAGACGATGAAGGCGAGAGCTTGGGACGAGTTCGTAGAGGCGAATCCGAAGGGCTCAGGAAACACGCTGAACAAGGGATGAGACATGGTGACTGGAGTACATAGGACGGATGGGAGTTCATGCATAGATCCAGACGGGAAATACCACAGTTCAGTTATCAGGCTCGTTGTTTGGGAAGCTGTAATTTGAAGTAAAAAGTTTTATTCATAATAATATGACCACGACGATGAGTTACGCATATTCAAAAATGAAGGCACGCAAAAATGCAAGACAAAGTCGAGAACTACTTCTACGCTTACAAATGTACTACCTGACTAATGTAAGAGAGGACGATAGCGACGATGGCGACGACGGCAACAACGATTAGACACTTCGTGGCAAACAAATCACATGCTGTGGGGCAGATTACAGCATTTTCGTCACTTGCTCATGTCCAGCATTGTCCTACGAATTAAAGCCTGTATTATGGAGCTACCTGTCTGTGATTCTCTCTTCTGTTCGTGAGTTGTTATCCGTAGCTGGAATGCGTGACATTCATTCCCCAATGCTCTCGAGTATACCCATCCGTCAGCCTCGCACAATCTGTGCAGTTTACCATATCCCAGAACGCCCAAAGCAAATCTCATCATACAAAAGAACAACAGTCAAGTTAAGATCAAGTACTTGACGCGAGGCCTAGACCAAGGCCGTGTCATCATCGTCATCATCGTCATCCTCATCATCGTCATCTTAATCCTCATCATCAGAGGTAAAGGAAGCAGCCTTCGCCGAACTCTTCAGGCTTGAAAGCGGGCTAGCGGACTGACTGGCGACCTCTGCCGTAGACCCTGTTGCGACGTGCTCCGGCTCCGGCGTCGCTTCCCGAGACCGGCTGTCATCCGGACCAATCTCCGTCATCACCTCGTCCAGATCGTCGTCGTCTTCTTCGAAGTTGAAGCTTGCATCGTTCTCCGAATGCTCAGTGGTTTCGTCCAGCACGAGTCTCTCTACAGCATCGCCAATCGACTGTCCATCGGCGGGAATGGCGTACTTGGCTTGCGCAAACTCGAATTCGCTGTCCGTGAAAGACTCAGAGCGCATGGACACACTGTCGGCGATCACCTTGTTCGGATTGTATACAGTCGAAATCCCATCCTGAACGTCCACGCTACCAGGACCAATAGTGCTGTTTCCGCTGTTTCCATCCAGTCGAAGCTGTCTGAGTTCACTGCTCACAGAACCAGCCACACTTGACGTGTCCGACGAGATCGTAGCACCAGTGTGGTAAGCCGGTCCAGGGCCAGCCGGTCCATAATTGGCTGGTGGAAGAGTGTCAATGAAGACGCCTCCTGTACCATCATCGTTGCCGCCAGCCCAAAGAGGGAGGAATTTGAACTCGCTCTGCACCAGGTTAAGAAGCAGGTGACCGGACATGTTCATCGGGATGCCAAAGTCGTCGCGAATCCAATCTCGACAGCAGGGTTCCAGGAAGCTTTTTATGCTGGATTGGAAATCAGAAGGGTTGAA
The DNA here is from genome assembly GCA_036785495.1 of Colletotrichum neosansevieriae. Taxonomy (NCBI): domain Eukaryota; kingdom Fungi; phylum Ascomycota; class Sordariomycetes; order Glomerellales; family Glomerellaceae; genus Colletotrichum; species Colletotrichum neosansevieriae. Next base: position 183,939 of record JAVHLV010000026.1, on the reverse strand, counting down.
AATGGATTGTGCCCGGTCAAACGATATTCCAGGCGTCGCTCGAGGAGGCAAGACGGCTTTCCAAGCTGGATCCCGTTTGAAATCGGGGTGGCGGGTCAACACCGCTTCCAGGGCATAATGTAGCGAGTTGGAGAGACTGAAGAGGTTATAATCCGTCGAGAAGAACGTCAAGGTATTCCGCACATTGCCCCAGCTCTGATTGAGATTCTCGTACGGAAAAGGACAGAGCGCCTTTTGAACATGATTGAACTGGTTGTAAATTAGTTCAAATCGACGGAAGTGCTGGATATCGACGTATGTGGCGCGATCATCGTCGATGCTCATCATCCGGTCGCCGTCAAGGAGCTTGTTGAATCCCTCGCTGACCACCATGGTTGTCCAAACTTCATCCAATGCAAGAGTCAAAGCCTTCGCCTTCTGATTGGCGTAGACGCAGGAGGCGTCATTGGGGACAGTCGAGAGCATCTTGATGAGGCTCTGTAGACGAGCCCACTGAGGATCATCTAGGTCCTGGTAGATTGTAGGGCTCGTAAGTTTCCGTACAGAACGAGAGACGCGCTCAACCATTGCCCGGGCGGCGTGCTGGACGATGTTGTTCAGGTCGTCGCCAGGATCGTGGCGCTTGCGGCCAAACACAGTGAAAGGAGCAGCCTTAGGAATGCCGTTCGGAGCTGCAGCCTCTTCAATAGCCAGCTCGTTGACAAGGATTCGGAAAGCACACTGCGTGACATCTGCCAACTTCAGGGCCACGCCGAGCTGCAGGCTCTCCTCTGGCAGAACCTCGATGAATGTTGTATTGCCAGGGCTCATGAGCCATTGAAGGACCGAGTCACGCTGCGGCCGAAGTTAGCAATGGTTTCGCGGGCCGTAACGAGGACTGTTGACTTACAACAATACTCGTACAGTCCAGAATCTTGGCTACAGCCACGAGCGTCCAGACTCGAGGGGCTGAATCCAAGAGCACTCGCTTGCCAGCAATTATGCACATCAACCGGAGGATGTTGACACGATGGCGAACAGGGCAGTAGTCGGGAATCTGGCGCCAAGTCGGAATGGGCTCCGGTGTCAAATCTCCCCTAGATTTCTTCTCCAGAAGCTTGGCAGCACCTCCCTTGTGAGAGGTGCGTGAGTTCTCTTGGGGCCTCGCTTCTGGTGGCATGGTATCTTGCAGGCTCTGGGCAATCGCCATTTCAATGGCGCGCTCCATCTCAGGATCTGATTCCCCGCCATTGTTCTGGTTTGGCTGCGAGTCAATCTTGGCGACAGCTTCCAGCGCCAAAGCGGCGTCCACTTTGGCAGCAAAGTCCCGCGGCTCGTCCTTCCAGCAACTGCATATGTCGTCGTGGCCACGGACCACGTAGTCGTCGACACCGTGCTTGTCGTAGGCTGTCCACCAGTTGATGATACCAGATGTAAGTGAAACTTCGGTCATCTGAAAGACGAGGTCATCACCCTCAGAAGGCGGGGTCAGGTCAAGAACGAATTTAATGCCCTCTGGAAGCTTGTTCACCAGCTTGCGACGACGCCGAATGCGGAACTGATAAGAGGGGTTGAGCATTTCCGCAAATTTAGATGATCCAGTACCCAAAAGCTTCTGGGAGTCCATGCGGAATGATACTGAGTCCCAGTGGAAGAGAAAGCAATCGCCGTGATCAGCGGCCTTGCCTGTGGGAGCTGGGAAGTCGACAAAGATGAGAGTGTCACCATCAGACAACTCATTCTGGATCTCGTGGAGGAGGTATTGCGAGTATTGTCGATCCTCGAGGTGCGTCATCTCGCTCTTGGCCGGCTCAGGTGAACATGGCTGAGGGGTGTAAGGTCTGGTCTTGGAAATTGCGAATTCGGTTAGCATGCCTCCTGGAAGGATAAGTTGATTGTTGCTGGAGGGGTTGGGAGCAAGACTGCTGTCCTCTGTCCATTGATTTTTCGCAGAGCCAGTAGCCCTCACAAGGTTGTTGGCTTCTCCAGCTCCCACAGCAAAGGGCCCAGTGGGGCTGGATGAGGGCTGGGATGGGAAGGGTCCAAAGGGCTGGTGCTTGCGCATCGTTTTTTCGTATTCGTCCAGAAGGACTCGCCATCGTTCGCGTGGACGTTGAGGAGTACTTACAATAGATGCAGGAGCATTTCCTTGGTTTGCCGCAAGATTGGTAAGGTCGACCGCGTCTCCATTATCTGCGGTTCCAGGGTCACTGAGGCTGTCGCTGGCCGGGCCATAAAGATCCCAGCCCTCGTTGCGGTAGTAGGCAGATTCCTGGAAACCTTCATCCATCTTGGAGGTGCTGGGTGGCGGCGAATAATAATGATAACCTCTGGCGAAGATGGCGAACGCCGTGGTCAGGACCGCGTTTGCAATAAAGGCCCAACTGTTAGCAAGTTGCGGGTGGCTGTGAGTAGCCTTTTTTTATAAAAAGGGCAGCAAAAAGAGAAGGTTGAAAAAGTCCACAAAAAAATTCAGGTTGTGAAAAGAAACCAGAATCACAAAAGGCTGCAAATTGGGCACACCAGGTGGGAAGGTGCGAGTCAAAGGGGTTGCGTAGCCTTGTCCAGGCAGCAAAGCCTAGGAGGGTCAGATGTCGGAGCAGAAAGTATAGGCACACCGAGGCAGTGGCCCAACTAATGCCTGTTTTCAAAGACCCAAGAAGATTTAGGAAAACTTTGAAACAACCAGGTGTGTGGAAAGCTCGATGAGAATATGGGGGTGCTTGATAGTTGATCTGGTGATGTTGAGAAAGAGGTCAGCGAATAAAAAGATTTATTGCTGGTGTGTGAGAACAAAGCAAGGCTCCAATAGAGGGGTGTTGTTGCTTACCAGGTACGCGTCTCACAAGGACACTTGGGCTGAGGTACTTCTGTGAAAGGGTGGCAGTTCTGATGCAGGCAGGCGGGAGGCAAATAAAAAGGCAGAGTCAATTTGGAAGACAAGGCGGGCGAGGCAACCCGTGACATGCAGCTTAGAGATATGATAGGCCGCTTTGATCTTTGTGCTGGTGAGCAGGCAGTCATTGACTGGCTTGATAGTTTATCAAGGTGCCTCAGGGCAGTTCTTCATCTCATGAATAACGCAGGTAGTCAACCCCAACTGGGAAGGGACGTTGTGGAATTTAGGATTCTGAATGGCATGCATGAGAGAGACATGGAGTGGATTAGGAAACTTAGAGAATTGGAACACAGGGTGGACTCATGAAGAAGAGGAAAGACGAATCCGTATTAAGGGCGAATATTGCTGATCATTTCCAGTAATACCCGATCCCTATGGGAGGGAATCTTGCTACACTGTTGGATTCTGTGGCGCCCGAAGGATCAACAGCCCGCAAAAAGCATCTCTCAAAACGTCCCCTGTCTACACAGCCAACATATGTTAGAGCACTAGAAGAGTGTTCGTTGGCCAGCATTCGATTCATCTAATAAGGTACCTAAGGTACCTACAGCTCTCGGCTGCGGGGTAACGGTTACCGCAGGCCTACCGGAGCCCGGTTCCGGCCGTCTTTTAGCGGGACGGCTTACTGTTTCTAGTAATCATCACATCCACACTCGGCCGGGGCCTAACGCCGGTGTGGAAGAAGTTCTCAAAGCTAGCCAGGTTGAGTCGACAGCGGCGAAACAGTGACTCCATCAAATCCGTATGAAGCGAGAGGCGAGTCTAGTAGGAAAGCACCTGCTTCCGCCGCCAAGTTTTTTGAGCTGTCGTCACTAAGAAAGCGAAGACGGACGAGTGTTGGGAAACGGACTTGCTCGAGTCAGAAACCATAGTAGACTATGCGGTTTGAGACGCGTAATCAGTGCAGTTCCTCGCGAGATGAGCCTGGCTTTGGAAAAAGGGAGGCTTTGTATGATGATTACGGCGAGAGCGGTGAACTTGAGAAGGTAAAAGGCAATAAAGTCAGGTATGCGTAATAGCGAGTTGACCCTAATGATTGTGCGGATTTACCATTCTTGTTTTAGGTGAATGTAAAGTGCACCGGGTGAGTGAAATGTCAGCCCAGCTTTGTTTGTCAGAATTCTTCTAATATTGCCGAAGCAATTCTATCAAAATAGAAGCTTGGTGTTATCCTCCACGTGCGCTCCTCAGGAGGACTTGTTGATTGCGAGACTATGAACCTGGATCCTCTTTTGGGAGGTGCCACCATATATCAACTTCAAGGCTTAAAGATGAAGGGCGTCTGATTATCCCTGGTTATCCGTTAGACGGAGTACTGAATGTCAGGCACAGCAGTTTCAACGCGCATTATAAGGCACAACCTAGCTTCCAAGAAGATTAAAGATTTTCAAAATCTCTAATCCGGTGACTTCGGGAAACTCAAATTGCAATTCTGGAGTTCCATGGGCGATGGGCCCAATATTACTTTCTTAAGAAGGTTCTCTTGGAGGTTGGTGGGAACTTTTGCACCTTCTCATCCCCCCCTTCTTTTCCCTCATCTGCCTCTCTTCCAATGCCCGCCGCACACTGACCAAACGCAGTTATCTCTTTGAGATAAGCTGTCAACCCCAAATTGCCTTCAGCATATCGTGTCGAGGATAAATTTGAGTCGAAGGAGAAGTCGCCTTAAAGGCGATCGATATCGAGAAAGTCACCTATCTGGTAAAGCTCAGGCCTGGAAGTCCTGGGCTCAACGATGTCGCCGTTGTCGTCACTAGGCAAGAGCTGGGGATCATCCCCGAAAATTTGATAGCTTTCGATGGGGTTTTCCATCGTGCTTCTGAACAGTAGCAGCTGGATTGGCTGGCACAAAGCTCTCGAATATGGAAAGTTGCATCTCGGAAAATATCGACAATTTGACTCTTCAGGCTCTCCTCCAGGGGCTCCGTCGATTCTCGTCTAGAGCTCGCTTGTGACCTTTTCAGGAAGTTCTTTCCTTAATTAAAGCTCGTAGCTTGTAATTGACCCTCCGATATTCCCGATGTCTGAGTTAGGTCGAACTCAAAGACTAGAGGCTATTAGATATGAAGACAGCCACCTCGTGACGAAAGTTCACAAGGACTTGGGATTTCCTCAGGGTTGGTATGAGGGAAAGGAATGAGACAAATATCTCGCCATCTTTCGTCTTCGATCTTCTGCTTGCTTCCATTCTTCCGCATTAACTCCTTTTGAACCTGATCAAAGCCGTCGAGCTGCGGCTCATCCTGGACCTGGCAGCACTCTTCTGATTTCAAGTGATCATTCTGCGAGGTGACTGTGCCAAACTGTTCGTGGCAACGCGGGCATGCGATGGGTAGTTGATGACACCTGTAAATATGCCCTCTAGACGCATTGTCAGCAAGATATGCAATGGGCTTTAGAAAACAGCGTCATACTTAACGCGGTGAATAGTAGTCCACCCCGGCCCAGGAAAAGATCGATACTTGGAAGAGTGATAAATGCGCGGACTCTTCTTGTAATAAGGGCACGCCAGCCTGCTAACTTCGTTTTTTCCCCACGACTCTCAGGCGCGGTGTCTTGTTTCCATCGCCGATCACTCGCAAATCATCCTCATCATCGTCTTGTTGTCGCTTGCCCTGGTTTCATGTGGGCCTGGTTCTTTGGTTGGAAGACTTACTGGTGTGTTTGACTCGTGGTAACCTTTCTATGGATGTTTCTATTTCCGCTTGGCTTTTCGGTAGTTCGTGGGGACAGCAGGCTTGGTGTGATAACGGCGAAAAAGTAATTCATGAGGCGATCAACAACTAGTTTCCTTCTTCCTTCCACGCCAAGCCTGCTCTGATCACTACCCGCAATCAATGAGCTGGTCTCAGTGCTCAAATAAGCTGAGCTAGCGAGAGTTTGGGGACTAGTGGTGAGATGTCTTTGTGAGCGATTGAGTGCGGATGTGGTTCAAGCTTCGTATCTGGAAGTAGCTGCTCCGAGGAGTTAATCAACAGAACGTCGTCGGAGAGTTATGTGTCCGATATCATGGCCGGGTGGTAGGCCTCACCCTGCAAATGGGAAGATTCGACGTTATCAGTGCTGGCCTGCACGTCCACATTCATGCTTTCACTGCCCAAAGATCCAGAAATAACGGAATGGCAAGCATCCTGATTCGGGAGCTCAGATGAGGCCTCATTTCGGTGCTGTATAATCATCAGTCGGAGGTATTTTGGCAATTCGGTGTGTTGGAAACTACTAAGCGGCCGAAAAGGGAGGGCGACCAACCAAACATCGTCGTCTTCATCCACATGTATGTATGGCCTGAGTCTCAAGATTGTCTGTGTGATTCTGATGGAGGTTCCCAACACTGATCTGATTTCGTCACGGGATCCTTGTTGTTGTCGTTGTTTTTGTTGTGGAGAGTCGTGCTCATTAGGCGTCCGCTGAGCTTGCTGAGCCCATCGTTCAGGCGCTGATCCTATAGCCCGTGCCTCGAGGATATCCCAGGAAGGCCCGTAAGTCTCCTCTCCTTTTCCATAGAATCCGAACCTTTTATTTCGTTGTCGACGATGGCAGTGACGGCGGTGGCGACGGCGCGTCTGTACTGGATGTGTTCGAGAGGTACCGGCCAAGCATTACGGCATTTTGTCGTGGCTGAATTTGGTGGTTTAAGTAAAAGAAAAACGGAAGAACAGATATCTTATATTACAGGAAGCAGAGAGAGAGGGCAGAGCGCACAATGGAATTAAGCTAAGGCTTCATCAATTCCTGATAGAAGGACCTGACCGAGTCGCACGAGGGGAGCCAATACCCGCCGTGGGACGGCCGCAGGCTGCAAAGCGAGGCCTGTCTAGCTTCCGGCGAAAAACATGAACCAAGTCATTCGCATCTGACGCCGCTGTCCAAAATCCGGGCCAGGACGAAACTGGTTCCCCTCATCTATTGGTAAAGGGATTGGTGCAACGCATCTTCTGAAGGTTTAGGTAATCAAAGACGGGCGAAAATGAGTACAAAAACCTTTGTGATCTGGTTAACTAGGTCAACGCGTTTATTTCGAGAAGTAAGGGGTAAGTCGAGAGAGGCAAGCAGTGTTTCCCGTCAGAGCCGTTGCCGTTATCGATAGCGTAAGGTAGCTAGGTACCCTGTCTTTTGGGAAGCTGATTATCCAAAAAAGGTTTAGTGAGGGGCAGCCCCACCAAAAATTTCATTTTCACCGACCAGGTCTGGCCACAGTACTTCCAGTGACATTCACTCACTCACCTCGAAACTCGAGACAACTTCGCTGAAGTCGTCGGACGTTTAGTTTCATATATTCAACAAGTCGTTTCTAAAAAGAGAATCCGCATTAAATTACCAACATGGGGAAGAAGAGAGAAAGAGAGGAAAAGCCTGCGGACGATGTCGCCGACAGAATGGACGAGGACAGTTCCGACGATGAGGTGAGAGGTCTCCAGCTCATTGTTCCCGAGCCACCGGCTAACCAAGTCAGGACTTCGACATCGTCAACGTTGACTTCGAATGGTTTAATTTTGACCCCGAGATCGACTTCCAGGGCACTAAGACACTCCTGCGGCAACTGCTGGACGTCGACTCAACGCGCTTCAACATCTCCGGCCTCGCAGACCTGATTCTCTCTCAGCCCACAATCGGCTCAACCGTCAAGGTTGACGGCAAGGAGAACGACGCCTATGCTCTCATGACGGCTGTCAATATTCAGGAGCACCGCCAGAAGCCCGAGATGGCCGAGCTGGCAAAGTACATCATCGAGAAGGCGCAAAACAACGACGCGCTCGCTCCCATCCCCAACCTCCTCAACAGCGGCGCCCAGGTTGGTCTGGTTCTGGGCGAGAGACTCATCAACATGCCTTCCGAGATCGCCCCGCCCATGTACCGCATGCTGATCGACGAGATTGAGGCGGCCGTGGAGGACAAGGAGCCTTACGAGTTCACGCACTACCTAATCCTGTCGAAGACGTACCAAGAGATTGAGTCTACCCTCACCGAGACGGAGAGGAAGGGAAAGAAGGCCAAGGCGGACGCCACCATGTGGCATTTTCACCCCGAGGATGAGGTCTTCGTGAAGCACGCAGCAGCCCACGGCGCGTTCTCATACTCCAACGATGACCAGGCGGCAGCGGACAGCAAGCGTGCTTTCCAGGAGATGGGTATCAAGTCGCATGGCTACTTGATCCTGATCGAGGCAAGCAAGTGGGAGGGCGCAGTCAAGGCGGTGGAGCAATACCTGAGCCCGCCCCAATAGAAAAATAAATTTCATGAATCGTTTTGGGCATGTCTAAGTCTATTCTACCGGTTCAAGTCTCTGCATCAAATACTCTACCTCGACTTCCTTGGTCAGGGGTATCACGAAGTCCTTGTAGAGAGCCACAACGGAATCGGCGTCAATCTTGGCCTGATTCTCGGGACCCGCTCCGATGGATGGGTCAGTGCCGTAGGTCAGGCACTTCAAGCGCAGACGCTCGAGAACCTTCTTCTCAACGGCGGCGTTGGTGATGGCCTCCGCAATTCCCTCGCGGTCCTCAGCCTTGATGAGCTTGGTGTACATTTCCGGATCCGACTGGAACTTCGACTCGGCGACAAACTTTCCAAAGTGTATCCTGCGCGACAAGGCCTGCAGGCAGGCAATGTCGCAGGTGGCAGAGGAGCCGTAGTTCTCCTGCGACTCGCCGCGGTCTTCTCGGCCGAAATCGGGGCAGAGTGCGGGGAGGAAAGTATCCACATAGAATTTCTTGATCTTGTTGTTCACGTTGACGTCGTTGGGATGCAGGATGCGCGGGTAGTGCAGCGGCTTAAGAATCTGCTTTTGGATGGCCTCGGGGAAGAAGGGGTACTCGTCGGGGGACTCGTAGCGGCGGATGATGGACTGCAGCTTCTCTTGCTCGCGCAAGTACCAGTCCATGAAGCTGAGTTCACTGTTCGGGATGTCCAATGCGCCGGGGACGTAAATGGTCTTGTTCAGGGCGAATTGGGCTCGTTCGATCAAGTGGAATGTAATCGTATCCTCAAGGCGGCTAGATTTGTTTTGTTAGTCGGCCAACTAAGCAGCGTTGTCGGGGGAGTTGGGGACGAACATCAGCTGGTAGCGAATGCGGGATAGGTCCAGCGCCTTGGAGGGGTCTGATAGGTCAATGAGAGAGTCCATTTCGTCGTCAATTGACTGGAAACCAGACGAAAAATTATAGAGCGAAGAGTTGGGATTATTCTGGCGCAAAATTGGCGGTTGAGGATCTGACTGATGTGAGAAACGCATTCGGGCTGATTTTGCCTATTGAGTCACAAAAATCTTGGGGTTAAGATTTACTTGGGTTTAGGAGGGTGCAGCCAGTGCCGATGACGCTGGGCTTAGGTTGTCAGCGAAAGCCTAAATGGGGAAAGGTTGGTGGGGCGAGAGAGAAAGATCTCATCTCAGCAGCAGCGTGCAAGGCTGCCAATCTCGTTGAACGGGGGGGAAAAAGGACTGCATTGTTCAGGCGCAGGGGTTCGGTTTAGGCGGGCACCAATAAGGCCCCCCTGCAATCATTTGTGGCAGCAGCTCAGAAGACCACAGCAGCAACGGCGGGCCTCCCAGTTCGCCGAGTCCAGTGGAAGGCAGCGTCGTGGTCGCCAACGATGGCCCGGCGGATAGCGTGCTCAGGTGCTCGGGTAGCAAGCTCTGGATTTCCATCCATTCTTAGCGCGTCATTCGCAGGACCCGACCCCAACCGGGTCCTTTGCCGGGATCTGTCTGGTATGTGGATACGTAGTCGACTTTGACCGAGACAACAAAACTTGACCTTGTCGAAAGCAGACCAGAGCTGTTTCCACACAACTCTGCAATTCGCCTCCTTCTCTCCGACCTCCAACCCCTTGTGCCCCCATTGTCGCGCGTATCACCGGAGAATACGTACGCATGGCCGCCTCGGATAACGATCAGTATGGCTTCAACGACGATGCGGCCGCTGGAGACGACCAGTCGGTCATATCTGTAAGTCATGATTGCCACTCGCGTGACCCTCCCGAATGCTTCGACCGGAACGGTACGTGATGGGCTGACAAGATCTGCTTCATTCGCAGACGCGAGGTATAGAGGCATTTGGGCGCAAGGTTACCACCACGGCGAGCCATTTAATCGGCCCCCTTTCGGAGCAAGGGAACAACGCTCACTACCACGGCGCCCTTGCCGAGGTCCACAAGCAGCTACGCCGACCGACGATCCAGCGCAGCATGTTCTCCATGGCGAAGACGACTCCGACCGATATGGTGCGTTCGAAGCTGTCGACTACGGAAATCCAGCACCGCGCCTTGACGTACTTGCCAGATGAGCTTCTGGCGAACATTCCCGAAAGCGACAATTCGTATTCCCTGTTCCAAGGGTTCAAGGCCAGCTTTCCCGATCTCAGCGAAGAGGGTAGGAAACATCGGCGGAGGGTATCGAGAGGCAGGAAGCTTCTGGATGAAACGGAACACAATCACGGCACGCCGCAAGCGCTGCAGAACCTCAAGAAAGATAAGGCGTCGATGTTGCATGAACTCGAGATGTTGAGTGTTCGGAAAAACATGTCAAGTAGCGAGATTCGCGATATTGACAACAAGATCGCGAACTTGCACGGCATGCGACGAATCATCCTGGATAGACTGGCCAACCTGGAGCAGGAAGAAACACTACTGGAACACGATCGTACGTCTAGATACTTAGGCCATCTGGAAATCGACTAATGCGTGGCAGTTATGGATTGCGAAGCTCGCTTAGAGGAGGCGCAGGAACTCGTCGACGAAGCCGAATCAATTGCGATCAATACACCCACGAAAACTGAGGAGGATCTCGCCGGCGACCAAGACGAGACTGGTTTCATGTCTCAATCCGTCTACGAGAAAATACCAACAGCATCAGGCACGCCAGCATCTAAATCTAAGAAGAGGGTCATTCGTCGGAAATCTGTACCGATACTGCACGAGCACTTCGAACCGGGAACCGCCATCAGGGAAATTCGCGCACACCAGGATACAATTACGGCTCTCGACTTTGACGCACCCTTCGGAACTATGGTTACTTCGGCAATGGACGACTCGATCAAGGTCTGGGATCTCAACGCTGGACGCTGCATTGGTTTACTGGAAGGTCACACCGCATCAGTCCGGACATTGCAGGTCGACGACAACTTCCTGGTAACTGGTGGTATGGACGCGACTATTCGCTTATGGGATCTGAGCAAGGCGCGCTATGATCCGCATGGCAGCCAGTACGGAAGGGACGACGACGAAGACGATATCGCTTTCGAAAACCCCGAAGACAGCCCAGTCGAGCCTCCCGAAGGCAGCATGAGGGATTGTCATCTTTACACTCTGCAATCTCACGTCGACGAAATCACTGCGCTTCACTTCAGGAATGATACTTTGGTCTCTGGCTCGGCAGACAAGACACTGCGCCAGTGGGATCTTGAAAAGGGTCGCTGCGTACAAACACTCGATGTTATGTGGGCGGCGGCCCAAGCTTCGGCCAACTTCGGCAGCGAGAGCTCTTGGAGGCAAACGAGCCGAGCCCCTGCGCAAACCGCCGATTTCATCGGATCCTTGCAAGTGTTCGAGACAGCCCTGGCCTGCGGTACTGCGGACGGTATGGTTCGTCTGTGGGATCTGCGAAGCGGACAGGTCCACCGCAGCTTGGTAGGACACACTGGCCCGGTGACGTGCCTGCAATTTGATGACGTTCATCTCGTCACCGGTAGCATGGACCGAAGTATTAGAGTAAGTTCAAACTTCCTCATCCTTGCTAGACAATGCTAAGCGTAACAGATCTGGGACCTCCGCACAGGGTCCATCTACGACGCCTACGCGTACGACAACGCCGTTACCAGCATGATGTTTGACGAGCGGAGAATTGTCAGTGCTGCGGGCGAAGACGTCGTGAAGGTGTACGATAAGGTAGAAGGCCGGCAATGGGAGTGTGGTGCTGGCATCGCCGACGCCGAGGATAACAAGACTCCTGCCATTGTTGAGCGTGTACGTGTTAGAGACGGGTACCTTGTCGAGGGGCGACAAGATGGCATTGTAGGAGTATGGACGTGTTAGAGTATACAGAGAACCCCTTTTAGTGCAGAGCGAATCAACGCGATACGACGAATTTCGTTCAAGCGACAAAATTCAACGGGTTTTAAGAGACCGAGCGAAACCTGCATTGGCTATCTCGTCCAATTGACTTTTTGCATAACTATTCGTGTCAGCTCTTAAGGTATGGCGTGTTAACGTGCATCGCTGTCGGAACCGTTCATCCCATCTTACCGAGCCTGAGCCCTCATGAAGGTGATATCTTCAGATGGACCCACTCTGTGCGACTCCAACTTTTGACATCTCACCATCAACCATTCTCACTCACTCTCACGCATCCAACCTTGCACTCATACATTCTAGACGGGGAATCGAATGACTTCGTCCCTTTTCTCATTTTCAACTCATAAGACGGTTTCCGGATGGCAACCCTGCACAACCCGAACCTCACGAAGGACTGCGCAGACCTGATCGCCTCCATCCACATAGACGCACACTTCACCCCGTCCACATCCACATCCGCAAACCGCCCGAAAGAATGGGACGCGGGCGGCTTCGATGCTCTCCCAGAAGACACGCTCAAACGTCTCAGGGATCTGACCTCTGACGCTCATTCCGCGTCCACATCTCCCAACCCCGCCACCACGAGCCAGCTCATCCGCCTCATCGACGAAGAACTCGAAACGACATACAAGTCATTCTACAACTTCGTCTACTCGGATCTACCATATTGCTGGCGACTACTATACACGGACCTAACCCTCCTCAAGTTCTCACTCCTTGTCCTCGACAATACCGAAAGTCCTACAGGGGGAGGCGACGGAAAGGATGACGAAGAAAGGGAAGACAACCTCCTCACCACTCTCGTCGCAATACTCGACAAAGCCCTCATCCTTTCCGGCGGCGCCGGCGTATCGCGTGGACGCAAAGCCATCTCTCGGCTCCTCAAACACCTCGACGCCGCGTCGCCCTCATCATACACCTCCCAAGCCCTTCACTTGCCCCCAACGTTCCCCACGACGCGGATCTTCAACCCGCCCGTGCGCAAGCCCATCAGAACGGTGGAGGGCATGACAATGTCAGACTTCCAGAGATACCTCGACAACAGCAGCAGCAGCTCCGAGGAAGGCCCGGAACCGCTCGTGTTGAAAGGTCTGATGACGGACTGGCCCGCCCGCTCGACGAGACGCTGGGATTCCCCAACGTACCTGCTGAGCAAGACGTGCGGCGGGCGGAGGCTGGTCCCGGTCGAGGTGGGACGAAGTTACGTCGACGAGGGCTGGACGCAGGAGTTGATATCCTTCAGGGAGCTCTTAACGCGTATCTCCAAGTCTCCTCGCCCTGCGGTCGCCGCGGACTCTTTAACGAACGACAACGACTCCACAGGACAAAAGACGACATATCTGGCCCAGCACGAACTCCTGACCCAACTCCCCGAACTCCAAAAGGACATCCTCACACCGGACCACTGCTTCACGACCCCGCCCCCGCACCCGTTGGACCCCTCGAGGAACAAACCGGAGTTGGACCTGCCGCTGGTGAACGCCTGGTTCGGGCCCGCAGGGACCATCACGCCGCTGCACACGGACGGGTACCACAACCTGCTCTGCCAGGTCGTGGGGGCCAAATATCTGCGCCTGTACTCGCCGCGCGACTCCGAGGCGCTGTGTCCTAGGGTCGAGGGCGAGGACGGCGTAGACATGTCCAACACGAGTGCGTTCGACGTCGGCGTCGTGGAGGGATGGGACGAGGACGTGGAGGGGAGGGACCCGATCGAGCTGGAGGAGTTCCGGGGGCTGCGGTACTGGGACTGTGTGCTGGAGGCCGGGGACGTGCTATATGTTCCCATGGGATGGTGGCATTATGTGAGGAGTCTGAGTGTGAGTTTCAGCGTGAGCTTTTGGTGGAACGGGGATTATTATATTGCGGCCGAAGGTTGAAAACAGGTTTTGTCTTCTTGTAATTGTGAGGTGCCCTAGATAGATACCCCCAGGCATGAACTATGTACACGCTTCGCAATTTCGCTCTTCGTCAACGTTAGAAGGTCATGATAAACATAACACGCCTCAGCTCGCTTCAGCTCCCACCCGCAGTCTCCTCCGCGTCAGGAGCAGCCTCGGCGGACCCCTGCGCCTGGCGCCGTGCTTTCGCACCCGCCTTAAGTTTGTCCCATTTGTCACGGTACTTCTCCAGGGTGCGCGCCATGGTCCTGTTCTCTTTCTCGAGAGCCTCCATACGCTGGATGGCGAGGGTGAGCTGTTCTTCGAGGTCTTTGTTCCGTGAGCGCAAGACAGCATCGCCTCCCATGTTTCCAGAGTTGCTGGTCGGGGACCCCGGTCTCCTAAGGCGCATGCTCTCGGCCAGAGCTAGACTAGAACTCTGGGCGCTGGCTTCGAAGGCGTGAAGGCGCTTGCTGAGCTTGTCCAGCATATCCTTGAGGCCCTTGTTTTCTGTGCAGAGCTCCTCGACCGTGTTGGAGAGATCGCGCTCGGTGCGGGTCTTACCGACGCCGCGCTTTGCACCAGGTGACAGCGGGGCGGAGGGTGTCTCGCGGGCATCTACGAAGTCATCTTCGTCGTCTTCGATGAGACTGGAGCCGTGCAAGGAGGCTTCGAGGCGGCGCTTCTCCTTATCGGCGAAATTGAGTATGTTTGCATAGGAGACGGTGTGGCCGCTGGTTGGTACGACGTAGAAGGAGTCGTTGGGGTTATGTGCTGAGATGGAGCGGAGAGTTGCGCGGGAGTATATCTTGGAAAGGTCTGGTTCTGCGGGTGCTGCTGGGGACTTGAGTTTGCTGCGCTTCGACAGTGCAGATTCAGTGGCTTCGACCGGTTCCGCGACTGTTGATTCCTCGGCGATTAGCGGTAAACCGGCGAAAACCAGCGGTGCAGAAATTCTATTGATCCAGCCACCGAAGGCATTATAGAACCGCGAATATCCATCGTCACTGGCAGGGGAAGTTGCCTCCTCCACTGTCTTCGCGCCGGTTTTACGCTGCTGCTCAACGTGCGTAGGCGGAATCCATGCCGGCTTGCCTGACTGGTCCAGTACGTTCTGCATCTTGGCTCTCGAGCCCTCCCGCCGCGCCTGGATTTCCATGTTACCCGGTGCCTGATCGTTCGTAAGACTCGGCGGAATGGGTTGGCTCCGGTTCCTGCCTGACCTTATACCACGCGCTGAGGCGAGGTTGCTCGCGATCGACGAGGTCATTTCGCGGCTGGGATAGCGACGTTGCTGCGTCAAGGACGGGACGACCTTCGCCGTGGCGACGGGGCTACCCCCAGCCGTCTCGGTCTTTGCTCGCACATCGTCGGATGCAGAAACATTCGTTAACTCGGGAGACTGTGACTCTGACTTCTCGTCGATCGTGTCGGGGTTGGAAGTCTGGCTTGTGCGGCGGTCGAGGGGGATTTTGAGAAGTTCGGAAAGGTGCTTATGGTGTTCCTCTAAGAGCTTGAGGGTGCGTAGAGCTTCAAGACTGCTTATCGAGCGGGCGGCGTTTGCGAATTCGCCGGCGGCGAGAGCATGTTCATTGATTGCGACGGTGGTGTCGGACTGGTGAGTTGCGTTGGATGCGGCTCTGGCGTGGTCATGCGCCTGGAAGGAACGTCAAAAGGGTGCTGGAGAGACAAATGACGATGCTACATGGGATTCAAATACCTTTACAAGCGGCGACTCGTCCATGCTTGGAACAGCGGCGATGTGGACTGCCGATGTTGGTTCAAACGACGATGTCCGATGGCTCGATCGGGCTGGTGCGATTCTTTCCTGCGCAGTGTCGCATACACGGGAGTCTGGGACTGCCAAGATCACGCGCCGGCCACAGAGGATCTACGATGGTGGCAGGGAGGTGGATGGACCGATGGCGGAACTGTAGACGGACGTTCCCATGAACGGCGAGCGGGTTGGGATGGCTGGTGGTTGCGGTTGCGGAGGGTTTCCCCAGAGTTTCGCTAAGAGCTTCCCCCAGCTTGTTCGGTCTGCCTGAGTTCCAACGGTAATACCTTAGGTGGGAGCCGTGGACCGTGGTGGGTGATGCAGGAGCGGCAACTACATGCCGTGGCCACAAAGGGGGCATGGAGCAACCTAGTTTATTGGGAGTACGTAATCGCCGTCAAAGCGCGTCACTACCACTGGCGAGCAGGCTCACCCTACCCATGAGAGTCAATTCCAGTGGTGACATAGACATGATGCAGTTGGAGCCAGGTTTTCGGTCATTTTCCACAAGAGTCTGGAGAGACTAAGGGTGTTAACACTTTACTAGACATCGCCGGCGCCTCCGAAAGTCAGGGACGGATGCTGGCAGACTTCAACTGGAATCTGTCGGCTATCTCCAGCGTTCATGACCAGGCAGATATGGTAAGTCTAAATTCTGAGACAGTTGTCGGGGCAAAGTGTAACGATGACTACTGCTAAGTTTTCATTCATCATTCGGCGTGGAAAAGACCCCGCTCTTTTCGGACATAAAGGTTACCAAGTGTAAGGATGACAACAAGTGGCAGTAGTGTATCAAGGTCAAGTTGAGAAATGCTGGCGGGATGACGGAAGATGCGTGCCAAACGGCCAAAAGGAAAACCTAGAGGGGTCAGGAACACACGTTGCGCCGTTTCGGGCAACAAGAGGACCCCAACACTCAAGCATTGTCCAATGTCTAGCACTGTGGCGTCTTGTCACTGTAGGTACTACAGTAAGAACTGACCTATCATGCGGGTCGTTCTAAGACATTGTTCCGCAACTTGCAGCATCCCTGACGTCGTTATGGGTTCGCTAGCTTCGCAGGTCGAGCCATCCATCGAAACTTTCTTGGGGAATTTCCATCTGCCAGACATGCATCCATCGATGGATGGTAAGATGGCCAGGAGTGATAACGTGGCGATTAGGGATGGCCGAAGCTGCCGCAAGCCGTGGGATGAACGGATGAATATGGTTGCATTGCTGCTTGCTCCTAAATCGATAGGTCATGCAGGTGCAGTGGGAGTTTTCTTGGGTACCTAGGATGGAGTTGCCTATCGATTGAGGTGAGATACGATCCGCAAGCCAAGACGAACAAGGGACATGAGCTTGTTAGGGCGAGAGAGAGATGCTGAGCCACCTCACCGTAGTAGTAAACAGATGGAAGATGGAAGATCCAACATCAACATCTGGAGGATTGTGACACTGCCTAAGCACTCTGCGCATCCCCAATCGCTTTTTTTGATCCACAGAAGCGAAGGAAGTTATTGTAGCAAAAACAGCAGCATCAAATTGCATCAGGAGTTCAGGCCGCTCGTAATAACAATGGACCATTCGGGATCTGGAGATGCACCTGACAGAGATTAAAAAAAAACCCGCAGCGAATAATTCTTGACATAATTCCGTCGGGTGCAACGGCATGGTGGCACGGCATCGACAAGAGGCAAAAGTCCAGAGCACTAACAAGGACAGGTACCTGCCTCTCGCAGTCACTTGTGCTCCTCCCATTCTGGGCCAAGAGGAATTTTCCCGTAAGGTAGTGGCCGTTTACCCCCGGCCCAGTGCCACCTGTAGGCCTGGCCAGCCAGGACAAGCTATTTTGCTTCAGTGACGATGACGCTGATGGGAATAGAGCTCCGTCTTGGGTTGGTTGAGCTCTTCCAAGTGCCTAGACTGGGCGGGTTGCAGGCGAGCAAGCGAGGGACTACCTGCATATCTTACCTAGTCCCTCGGCTTCCAAGGTCATATTGACAAGGTCGCCTTCTGCTTCTTTTTTAGGGATTCGAGATCCATCCACGCAACGAACCGCGGAAACCATTATGTTCTCGGCCGAGGACTTGTAGCTTCCGGTTTTATTCGATTACCACCATCATTATTGCTCCCAGGAACGGATGGAACGGAGGGACTTCGAACCAGACACCATCCTAAACAAGACGCACCTAAACCCCTACCTCATCATCTGTCTTCTTGACCTTAATTTCCTTATTTCCCTGTCGCTGGTCCCCTCGGGACATGATCTTCACGTCCACTGGTAATTATTTACAACCCACGAACTGGAGCCCTCCAACCGGCCAACCAGACACGATGGACAGCACCACCGAGAGTGGAGGAGGAGGACTGGCAAAATTGCTTCCAAAGTCCATCGCAGCCAAGCGCCGCCGCAGGAAACAGGAAGCGCGAGAGGAAGAAGCAGCCGCAGCGACGGCGGCATTACTATTGGGAGTTAAGGGAGAGGATGTCACGGCCCCAGCCGACGCACATACCACTGCACATGCACCGCTGAGAGCCGACGACGCCAGCCAGCTCTTTAACAGGCGCGACAGCGGCTCCTACGTGGGATTCCATGACACGGACAGCCTCGCAAGAGATGGAGACAGCTCGACAGGCATACCCGACCCGGACCACGACTACGACTACGATCATCGCGACTATGAGCCCAGTGCCCCAGACGACGCCAGCACCGAAGCCACAAGCATGGTCTCGCTGGGCGGCGGGGAGGAACAGTGAGTAGTGCAGTGCATTATGTGTTTCTGTTTCTATTCTTTGCTTCGGTTTCTTTTTCTTGCTTGTCAGGTTTCTGCAGCAGTCTCAGTGCAAGTCTCACTCTTGGCAGCTATTGCTTGTCTGCATTTGCCTTTTTTTTTTTTTGTTCTTCCTGTAGTACAGCACCTTATTCCTAATTCCCATGCCCCAATTCAAACCCCAATCCCAACCCCATTGCCCACTCCCCGTCGGACTTCATCTGCACCGGTCCCTTTTGCATGCATCCGAGCGCACTGATGCCGCTTTTCGTCTACCTCGCAAGACCACGTCCTTCGCGTGGCGCTTCTTGAAAAGCCGTCGTTGGAGGCTCCATCTAATGATGAGGCGGGATTGCTGCGCTGTTCCGACTTGCTGGACAAGACCTCTCCTTTCTTCTAGTGCCTTAGCCAGTGGCTAGAGAACTACAGGGGAGCTGCACCAGCAGATTGGGGGCTCCATCCCGGGTCTAACAGTCTGACTGGCTCCCCCGGGGTCTTTCAATTGAGGGGGCTGACCGCCGCCTACGGGGTCTCAGCTCCTCTTCGTCCACTCTCTGCGGCAATCGCCGTATGACGCTGCCTGGGGTTCCCTCTGCACACCTTTGTATTGGATTCCCATTTGAAGCGAGGACTGGCACAAGGTCGTCCGTCCATGTCTTCCCTACCTCCTTCGTGCCTTCACGACTTTAACTAACTCAACCTTCTCGCCTTTCCAGATCCTCCCGTCCAAATGCAATTTCGACGCATCCCTCGCAAATAGGCTACCTAACAACTTCTTCTCCAATCGTTCAGGCAACTCACTTGCCTGAACCCCAAATCCAGATACTGGACGAACAACTGACCGAGATCGCCTCGGCGCGATCCACTTCCAACTCAGCCAAGCGGACGCAATCGGCTGGCTCGACAGATTCGTCTCTGCGCTCCAAACGCAGCCTGACTAGTCTTGTTCCTCCCAAGAAAAACACCACTCGCTCGCCGTCCCCCGTCGGCCGCCTTAGGGGAGTTTTCAAGTCAAAAAAGACCCCGAGTGCTACCACCAGTCCGGAACGCAGCTTGGGCGGTGACGACACCGACACCGACCGAGACATACGCGGAGTAGCCTACCGAGGCAGAGCTGCAGCTTCCACATCTGACCTCACCACCACCTCAAAGCCATTTGACCTCCACGACGCGCCACCAGTCCCACCGCTGCCAACAGTAACAGCGTCACAACCGAACTTGACAAACAACACGAATGCATCCTCTCGTGTAACCACCTCTCATTCTCCCGAGCGACGTCGCTCAAGAGCTTCAACCAACAACTCCACCAAAATCGAAACCTCTTTCGTGCCCTCAACCCCACCCAACGCAGAGAAAGGCACTCCCGTCATCGTCAATACCCCTCCCACTCCAACCGATCACAACGCTCTCTCGTCACACTCCTCGCCGGTGCACGGCTCGCAGTCCGTCGTTGATGTAGCTGCGACATCTTCGGACATAGCGAATGGTGGCCCCGCGCAGGGTAGTATGATTGCCCATAGAAGGGGAAGGTCGAATTCTGGCAGCATTGGGCCTAGCAAGCTCTCAAATATCACAAACGCTCCTTTGACCCCCATCCCTGACACGGGATCCGCAAGCAACCCGGGAACCCCGGCGCCTGGTGGTGGGTTCTTCTCGT
Organism: Colletotrichum neosansevieriae; assembly: GCA_036785495.1. Taxonomy (NCBI): domain Eukaryota; kingdom Fungi; phylum Ascomycota; class Sordariomycetes; order Glomerellales; family Glomerellaceae; genus Colletotrichum; species Colletotrichum neosansevieriae. The sequence goes on along the minus strand of JAVHLV010000026.1, from coordinate 163,925 downwards.
CCGTATTCTCCGCTGCACAGAACGCCGCAACATCTCTCAGTAGCACTATCCAAAACACTGGTATTGGGCCAACTCCTCCGAAAAACAAGACAGTTAACAGGCCACCCGACATCAAAATCGAAGATCATCCCGAGGTTGAACCACCTCTTCCATCCTTGACAGGTTCCGCCATGGAGAAGGAGCCCGCTGTCAAGACCATGGGCTCTGGTGAGCTGAGTCTCAGCCAGCTAGGAATAACAGACACAGGGAGCGCCGCCGGGACCCCTTTGACCGCTAAGTTCCCGGATACCGTCGATTCCCGCTCCAGATCCGAGTCAGCCCCCACCGATGCCGCATACGTAGCCGCGACACGAGACCTTGGAGCAGACGACAGCCGACAAGCCACGAGACCCCAGTCCTTGTACGATCCGGGAAGCGGAGGTGATCGTACGCCTCCGTCAAGTAGCATAAACGAGGAAAAGAATTCCGGAGTCCAACGCAGCGGAAGCATTCGAAGCGCCATTGGACGCCATCGCAAACGGGGAAGTTCTGCCGTCTCTGGAGGTACGGCAACTACAATTGGTGCTGCCATTGCTGCGGCTAACGCGTCTCTCGCTCATCCTCAAGCCAACGCAAGCGTCCCGAAACTCACTGGTTTTGCCGTTGCAAGCAAGAAACGCAACCGCGACTTCCACACGTTTTTCAAGAGCGTACCGGATGATGATTACCTTATAGAAGACTACAGCTGTGCGTTACAGCGCGAAATTTTGGCGCACGGCCGACTATACGTATCCGAAGGTCACCTGTGCTTCAGCAGCAATATCCTCGGCTGGACGACGACTCTCGTCATGAGCTTTGACGAAATCGTGAGCGTTGAGAAGCGGAGCACGGCCCTGGTTTTCAAAAACGGACTAATGATATCGACATTGCATGCGAAACACGTCTTTGCCAGTTTCACAAGCCGGGATTCCACCTATGACTTAATTGTCAACATCTGGAAACTGGGTCATCCGACCTTGAAGAGCTCCTTGAACGGAGTACAGCTTGAGGGTACGGGCGGTGATAAAACGGAGAAGGTTGACGCGGATGTAGTGGTCCCAGAAGTAGACGAAGCGAGCTTGTCAGACGGCACCGAAGAGGACAGCGAGTCAGGCGACGACGACGACGATGTCTACGATGAGGACGACGACAACGAAGACGTACAGGAAGTAACACAGCCCACAGACATGAATCCCGAACCCGAGGCTGAGAAGACCGTCTCACGGAAGGTATCCGGGGCTGGTGCTAATGGCGCTGTGGCCGACGTGTTTAAGGATGCCGTCGGCGTAGCTGCCGGCGCCAAGGACTTCCCAGGCCCAGCGACTCACGCGCCGACAGATTGTGGTGACGCGGGTACTCACTACGAGAAGGTCGTTGGTGACGACGTCATTCCGGCGCCTTTGGGCAAGGTCTACGACCTGCTCTTTGGTCCGACGTCAGTCACTTGGATGTCTAAGTGGTTGACCGTTGAGGCCAAGTGCACCGAAATGCAGATGGAAGACAAGAAGGGCCTGTCACCTGACAACAAGTCGCGTTCCTACAGTTATATCAAGCCTTTGAACGGGCCTATTGGGCCGAAGCAGACAAAGTGTCTTGTCAACGAAACTGTGGAAAATTTTGACTTGGAAAAGGCGATCAACTTCATCGTCGTTACCCAAACACCAGACGTCCCCAGCGGCAACATTTTCAGCGTGAAGACGAAGTATTGCCTGTCATGGGCGGAGAACAACCACACTCGAGTGCAGACCAATTGCACAGTTGAGTGGACGGGCAAGAGTTGGCTGAAGGGTATGTACACTGCTTCATTTCCCGTGGCTTTGACTAACAAATCATAGGACCCATTGAAAAGGGAGCGAACGAAGGCCAGGCAGCGTACTTCAAGGATCTTTTCGCTAGTCTTAAATCGACTGTATCTTCAAAGAGCAGATCAGGAGGCGGGGGAGGGTCCGCGGTCAAGGGTAAGAGGAAGGGGAAGAAGGGTAAAGCCACGGGCTCGTCGACGGACGTCGAGGATGAGCCGGTCCGTCCCAAACATGCACCGAAGAAGGATTGGGGACCATTGGAGCCCGTGCGTGGGATCCTGGAGCCGATCGTTGATATTGCCAAGCCAATCATGACGGGTAACATGATGTACGGGCTCATGGTTGGCTTGTTAATCGCTACATGGTTTGGCTTCGGCTTGCCGGGAAGACGGTCATCTAGCGACGTGCGCATGTACGGCTATCCCGACCGCCTCGCTGCGTATGATGAGATGTGGAGGCGCGAAGAGAGCGAGCTGTGGGAGTGGCTCGAGGAGCGCGTTGGCTTGGAACGTTTACACGACCCCAACATGTCGACACGCAAGAGGGCGATGGAACCCAATACGGTGGAGGAGAGGTTGCGAGAGGATCGAATGGATGAGCGTGAAATTGAGGAGGCGATCAAGGTCACGGAGGAGAAGCTTAAGGTGTTGAAAGGAGTCATGGACAAGAAGAAAACCACGCTCGGCTGAGTTACGGAAATACCCCAGGAAACGGGCGGCAAAAAAACAAAGTGGTTCAGATACAAACACTACACACCGTGTTATTCATTTTGTCATCATTTGTAGCATATTCATTAGCGTCGTCGCCGGCAAGCAATCAGTGCTTGAGTGGATAGCATATCCGAATTCAGTTTGCATCAACAACTTGGAGGATCTGCAGGACTAAAGATTCGAATGCGTCAGCTAACGACAAGCTAGCTATGTGGAGTGCGAGACCAGCGACTCGGTGTTTGGTTTTACCGCGATTTATCACACCTCCATTTCAGTACCTAGCTTACTTCGCACTCATTGTTGAGTTCCCATCTGCTCTGAATCGCCGTACATTTTCAGTGCGTTCCTCCCTAGGCTGTTGTGATTGCCATCAGTAACCTAGTCAACTTACCCCTCGACTTCGCGGTAATCTTCGTAGCCGACTCCTCGCGTCAATTGTATCTCATAAACCCGTCCACTCAATACTGTGCTTGATCCCCTATTTCAACTCCGCCGTTGCGGCTCTCAGCTCAGGGGGCTGAATCTCGTCCGGCAGACTCCCGCGAGCTTCCCCTGTGTTCGAGTTCCAGTTCCTCGCCGATGACGACCGGCAATGAGCATCCCCAGCACCCACGACCGGGTTTGAATAGACGGTGTCGAGAGGGCCATGATCGACGTCCAAGAGTCAGTGAAAGCTGGGCTGCCAGCAGGGGGACGTCAACAAAGGGCTTTTCGTTTCGACTCACATCGCTCGCTGCTCGCCTTGAAGTGGTCCTGTATCATCAGCCCGGCGCAGAGAGAGCACTCAGCCCGTGACCCACCACCATCGAGCCGAATCGGGGTCGTCGAGGCTACTACACTCCTGCTGACCAACGACTTTTCTAAGCGTTTGCTTGAGCCTGAAATCCTGGGTCAGTTTCAAGATATCTAGTGAAGTGTATATGTGGTATGTAGGGCTGAGCCTTCAACTCAGGCGACTAGGAAGTCGGCGTGGCTCATGGTCCCTTTGTAAGCAGCTCGTCACTCCTCCCAAACGTTGCTTCGAGAGGCTGGCATCGGGAAACTTCAAGCTACGCGGACTGGCGATGAAGATGTGAGCCAGAGTGATTACTCGGTTGGTATATCAGAGTACCAAGGGCAAGCAATCCCACTTCTTGGCCTGTTTTCTTGGAAACCTCACCATGCACAACAATTATTACCAGACTGTCAGCGTAAGTAAGCTGGGTCATCTTAGGTGGCTGGAGAATCTAGGCAAAAGACGCGGGTCGTGGCAAAGAAAAGACGCTTGGGTGGAATCTCGCCGTTCCAGGTTCGGGGCCGCCGCCCGGGCTCTTCTGAGAGCCGTTTTCGGTCTGGGCGGTTGGCGACTTCATACCAGTGCCCTGGACCATTGCATTCAAGCTCACGCAGGATTCCACGCAGATGGCGAAATAATCCTTCCATCCCAGTGTCATTGTCTGCTGGTCAGATCGAGGAAAGCAGGTTTTTTTCCCCTCCCTCCATCTGCTTGGTCGGACTCCCGTCGGAACGCCTATAGACACATTTCTTGCCTGTCTATCGACTATTTCATCGGCTCAGGTACGGTGCAGGCACATCACATCATGCAATTTTTCTATAGCGCTAAAATCTCCGGAACGATTTGACATCTCTCCGAGGAGCATACGGACACGGAACGTATGTCTGTGGACAATCGGCCATCTTTGGTAGTGCGAGGCCTTAACCAGGCACGCGAGTCTTCTCAGATGCGTTTGTGTCGCCCAGGGTTTTTGCCATCTGCTATGCGTTTCTTGCAATGCTCCACGACGGGATGATTACTTTGTCTACGGAGGTTGTCGTAAGGGTCATCAATACAGAACTTTTTTCACAAATCTGTTTTCAGTTGGCTTGTTAACTTCTTCTGTCTGTCAGTTGTCTCTCGAGAAAGGACGGCATGGCGTCTGGAGCGGTCGCCAAGCGATCCAGTAGAGGACCTCACAAGTTCCTCAGACCGTGGGGGACAGCTGAAGACCTCTTCGGCAATGACCCAACGCTTTCTTTACACGGTCTGGCCGAACTGCTCCGAGCTGAGCCTTTCGATGCCCGCTGGAATTTGGAGAATAAATGACGGCAGTTGGCGACGCTTTCGAGGTCCTCTCTCTCTCTCTCGTCGACCGGGGAGATTTACGTGGCATGAAGATACGCAGAGAGCCTCCGGGGTGCGGAAGGCGATACCGGTCACGCTCTCCGTTACCAAGCTCTGGCTGAGCGACTGTGCTGGCGGTTCCTGGCAACGACCGGCGCGGAGAGGCGTAAATGCTCAAAACGCCCAACTCTTTCAGTTGTCGGGGGTGGGCGACGCCACACATTATCGCCAAGCTGGTGCCGTTTATTGCTGTAGTAGTCTCAGATTTCTATGATTATGCTGAAGACTCGCTCAATAAAAAAAGGAAAATGGAGTCATGTCGATTGAGCTACTGTGACCGGCAAAGGACAATGGGGGCCTACTGGGGGATTCATCAGCGTCGCAAACGACGCATTAAACAGGAAGGATGGAATGAGATGCGTCTTCCTTAAGGGAGGATGTACAGCATGATAGTTGGAACCAAGAGTATGGAAGTTGTTGAGGTTGTTGGGCACTTCTGTGGGAGGAGTTGCGCCGCGACCTCAGCTCTCCACGACACAGTGTTTATTTTGTATAGTCCGGGACGACGGAGGCATAAATTAAGATTTACACGAGGCAACGATACTCGAGAGAGGGGAACATGGCCGCGAAATCCAATATATGAAAGCGGTCTCGAAGATCAGGCATCATGCTATCTCCATTTGTAAAGGGACATGGTATGGCCATGAAATGACGAGTCAAATGCCGCGCTAGTGTGTTGGATGTGCAAATTCGCCACGATAGCACCACCTCTATAAATCCTCGACCATCTTCTCCTCAGTCTTCTCGTTGGGCACTTCCGCTCCAGCCTCCTCGAGCATACTGGTACTCTTCGTCACTGTCAGAACTGTCGGCAGCGCAAGAAGCAACGAGCCAATACTCAGGCCCCAGTTCATGGCAAGCTGCGTCATAGAGCTAGTATTTAGTGCGTTAATTCTCCACGCCATCGCCCCTCCAGCCGCCTGGAAAGCCTTGTAGGCACCGACCAGAACAGCCGCTCTGCCAGGTGAGTTGGACTGAGTCCCCATGAGCCAGTAGCAGTACGACTGCCAGAGAGAATCGTACGCTCCGTAGAAGATGTAGAGGAAGATCGGGCCGGTCGAGATTGAGCCTTGCGTGTAGTCGATATCTTGGATGAGGCCCTGTGCGTGGCGAGCGTCTTGCCATTTCTGAAACTGATAACCACCGGCCCAGATGGCCATGCCGGTGACGAACAGCACGATCCAACCCAGTCGGGCACGACCGGGGCGTTCCAGCATCGGAAGATCGAGAAGAACACCAATGACGAGACCGCCAACCATCTGCGCCATCCAGTAAAGAGCTCCGTTGAGCGAGCGAGTTCGAATGTTAAATGTCAAGCCGTTGACGTTGTTCTGTTGGTACGAGTAGAACACGTTGGCACAGAAGAAAAGTGGCAGCATGCAGAGGACCCGCCAGTTACACAGTGTCGCCACGGACATGTCGAACGTCCCCTTCAACGTCTGCTTCTCCGTCTCGGTAGCGGCATTGAGCTGTGCCAGGCGGATGCGCTTGGGCGAGCAAATGAAGATGCCCAAAACCCAGCCGAATAACATAATGGACATCAGCGCAATGTACGTCGCGTCGTTGACGGTGCCAGTCGTGGAGTGGAAGTTCAGTCCAAAGGCAGCCAAGGAACCGACGCCTCCACCGAGGTTGAAGATGATCCAGAAAACGGCAATGGCTCGGCCCTTTTGTGATTCGTGGACGTATGTTGTCATGATGGCGCCCTGAACAATCCAGATGAAAGACGAGCCGATGCCAAGAATCGCACCAGCGGCGATGACGAAGGCGCCGTTAGCGTTGTCTAGAGGGTCATGTCAGCGCCATTCCGGGGTGCTTCGTGGATAGTGAACTCACGATTGAAGCTGAGAAGACTACCACTGTACATCGCGTACGTCCAGCCGCCCATCAGGAAGCAAATCTTGGGTCCTACGAGAGAGAAAATAGGGCCAACGATGAATAAGGCGGCCACCGCCGTGGTCGAGAGCAGGGCGACGTTGGCGTTGGCTGCTATCGTCGAGTCGACTTGACCGGCGCCTCCAAGACCAGAGAGGGCATTGAACATCTGAGAAAATCAGCGTCTTACGTCCTTCCTTCGTACGGAGAAGACTTACTCCAGGCATGCAAAAGCAGATGAGACTGATGAGTAGAATCCTGCAGCATGATCAGCATCCGTCGAACGCACTCTTGTTGGAAACTTACTGCGTCCATGGGTGAGAGTAACATCTCAATAGTCCTGATGACTCCCTTCGCTCGATATCTTCATTGTGTTCGATATTCTGGGGCGTAGCCGCTGACACGGGCTCTTCGGTGCTCATTTTGACGATTCTGCTTCGTTGAACCAACGCGACGATATCTTTCCAAACACAAAAAAGGTTCCCCTTCAGAGCGTTAATGAAGTAAATAAATCCTCAAGTCAAGACGACTCTCCAACCATGATCCTCCGACGGGAACCTCCAGACGGGATAGGTGACACAAGACAGAAACGTCGAAGTCCAAGTTCACCAGTCGGTCCACCCCTATCGATCAAGCAAACTTTCCCTCGGGAACACGCGACCCTTCCCCCCCTTTTCCTTCCTATTACAATATTCAACATGGTAACAGAACCCGTACCCCAAGCGGGGGTGGATTCACTCTTTTTTTTTCGATAGATAAGCAGCGTGTTCGTGTTTTCTCCGCGTTGTCCGATCTTGGACCGGGAATGCCGCTGTTCCTCCCACAGTTTTCGGGGATGTGTGCGGGTAAGTTGAGGAGCCGAGGTCTCAATTTGTCTGCGTGATTCGTTGAACTTCAGCACATGATCCCGGCAAACTGGGTCCGCCCCAGCTTCGCGCGTCGAACGGTGCCACCCGCACCGCCGCGCTCGTTCCTTGCAGCGGTGGGAAGGGAGGGTCCTTTGAGGCTCCGCTCAGCGGTGGTGTGCTGCATGGCTTTTCTCGCCGATGGAACGTGACATTGGCTTTAACCGTGTTAACGGCATGGCTGTTTCAGTATGGGGAGATTTCTATCGCGAGAGTCATTATGCGGTTTGGGGGTTTTGCGACATTGAAGATTTGATGGATGCAAAAAGAGAGCGAGTGGCTGTTCTTATGAGACGCCTATCCCTGGTGTGCGGCCGTTGTTTCTGGGCCAATCATATGAGCCCATTCTACCTCAACACCACACAGCTCGGACAGGTCCGCAGGCTGTGGCCGGACAAGGCGGCACCAAGTTGTCTATTTGTTGGGGTGAATATACGACAAACGATTTGGCAGAGAGAAGAGGAACCGATTCTTGAGTTCATCGCATGTTGTGCGACCTGCTTACAGCAGTTGCATCTCTTCACCTTCCACCCACCCACTCTTGCCAAAGCACAAACACCACCAGAATAAATATTATCAGCACGAAGTGCAAATCCGTTGCAGTTACAAACCCACCCCCCCAAAAAAGATCGGGTTCACTAAGAAGCAGAAACTTTAACAACGCGCTATATTTCAAGCGCGCCACCTCGAGCTTGTCGTGACACACAAGATACTGGAGTGCGCGTCCCGCCAAATTAAAAATACGCTTTTACTGACTGAGCCAAATAGCTCGCACTATGGCCAAACTTGTAATAACGGAGCTCTTTTCTTTAGGGGGCAAGTATCTTTGCGCTAGTAGGTAGTTTGTATGCCTTGGTGTAATGTTCGGCAATATCAAGGTGAGGCTTGAAGCAAAAGGAATCCAGAGTTGGGACGAAAGCTGCTCACCGAGGTGTGGAAGCTGCGGTTTTCGGTGAGTGGGTCCTTCGTGCTGCGGCCTCGAGAAATAGCAGGGCAAACCCAGGTAACACTTGTTCCATGCCTCTGATCCGTGGCGGGGGAGATAAGCGCAACTAATCTGGCAGGTTGTAAAAGACAATCGAGTTACCCGGTGGTGAGAAAGAGTGCCGTCTCGGGCACGATACTTCTGAAACGTGCCCTTATATCAAGAATGTCCATCGAAAGTTTCCGGTATTGGAACGTTACCTTGGAGCGCGACATAGAAGATAGTGTGAGCGGGCATGATCGCTGGATGGGTTAAACCCTACATGACACACACTCTCTCTCTACCCCGTGGGGACGACAACGTCGCACTTGCAAAGACTCCACTCCTTCTGCTTCCAACCCAAGAGAATCGGAAGGTGCCATGGACGAGTTGTAATCAGAAGGTGACGTAGCCAAAAACGAAGTGCAAAAGGTAATCTCTTGATGGTCAGGCTCAACTATCCCATTTTTTTTTTTTTAGTCTCAATGTCAGCTCTTCAGTTCTCAAGCGGGGCTGCATGTGACTTTGCTCAAAAGAATTAAAAAAAGAGTCCAGTGGCGTTAATGGTCATTACGTTCATTTGATGGTATACTGCAGTGGGAAGAGGTGAAGAAACAATGAAAGCTACCCGATTTCAAAGTGCCCGGGTTCAGGTATTTTGTTCTCAAACAGCCCATCCCAAGTGAAGAAATCCAACAATCATTACCAAAGTTCAGACGAATGGCCGTCTCTGCTCTGCATCGTAACTGATGGTATGTCTTTCCTCGTGATCGTTTTTCCTGGTCATGCTCCACATTGTCGTTCTTGCCATAGTGTTTTCCCTGATCATTATCCACATTATCGCCAACGTCATCTTCCTCATTGGTTCTCGTCGGCGTTACGGAACAGCCCTGCTCCGACTTTCCTCCCAATCGCCATAAACCAGTCCATTTCTTCCAAAGAACCTCGCTCGCAAGTGTCTCAACCTCGTCTCTGATGTACGCCATTGAAGAGGTACGCAAGGTGGCATACACTACCCCTGGTACCACCACATTTCTCCTCAACCACACCCGAGACAGTGCATAGCCAAATCCGCATGGCGGTTGCAAGCAACAAAATAATGGGTGACATTGGTAGGCCGTTCAACGCCATGAAATTCATTGCATCAGCAGAAGAAGGAACAGCCGCGGCCGCTGTTCGAACATAGGTCCCGTGGTCTTGCCGCCTTTCAACCCTATACGGGCCGACGGCTTCTGCGACCCGACGTCGCATCTCTCCTATCGCCCCCATTCTATCCCGATTGGTGGGCAATTTCGAGATTGCATGGCCCTTCCGGCAAGCGTTCCCATTCGATCGATAAGGAGTGGCGGACCAAATAATCCTATCACCTCCAAATTATCGGGATACCATCGTGAGGTCATGAAGGCAAGAATGCACAAGATTGTATCCGTTTTGATTGCAGCAGATACCTGCGCGAGGAAGGACGGTCTGAGAGGGTGCAGGCTGGCTATGCGAAGCAAATGCGGCGGTCATTTTCGGATAAGATGGAGTGGTAATCCGTTACCCGTGAAGGAGGAGCGAGATGAGCAAGTTTTAGAAGGCCACCCTCCCTCTTTGTGGCCTGTTCAGGCTACAAGTGGGTGGGAGGTTGGTGGTCAAAGGTGAACGAGCTCGACGGGGCTTCAGTCTCAATCAGACAAAGCCGGCTTTAGGCCACCTGACGTTTCTGAATCCCGCAATGAAGTGACTGAGAGAAATCACACAAAGAAAGTGTTCTGGATGCCTTCCAGAAACGTTGGACGGGAATAAAAGGCTAGTCAGAGACGCGGACATAAATAGATAGATATCTCGTCAAACCCCAAACCCAGGACTCGGAAACATGGGGAGGGAAAGGGATTATAGGTGACTTCATCGACCTGCAAAAATGTGCGAGGGAACAAAAACAACAATGTCCTGCGGCCACGTCCTGTGCTCCCGCCTCAGAGACTGCGCCAGGGGAAACAAGTGCAAGGGCGAGCTTTGGAAACCGGCTTTCATCAACGACAGCTGCGCCGTGTGTCATCGGTCCGTCAACCTCCACCAGAATCGTGAGCTTTACAATCACAAGCAGGGCATGTTGATGACCGAATACCGCAAGGCGAAGGGCGAGGGCGATGAGGAGCGGATGCGCCGCCTCCAACGCGCCATGCTTCAGCACACGAGGCTGTCGCGGCAGGATAACTTTGAGGTAAGCCTGACACGGGAGGCATTGCCTGGCAACGTCCAGTGGCCAAATGCCCACGACGGTGTAAGCGGCCGTCATTGAAAGGGGAGAGAAATTGAATTGCGGACTGGGGTATAGATACAAACTCAACGAACCGCCCAATAAGAAAACGCCATGCACCTTTATGCAAAGATTCTTTCAGACCATGATAACCTTCGATACCCCGTCACCAAGGCCCCGAATACTGAGATAGAGTACCAAGCCGCACGTCGCTGGGCCCCATGAACTGTGCCATCTCCCAAGCCGACGGCAAGTATGGTCCCTGGTTTACGGCATCATGCTTCGACTGGGTATTGCTGACGTGCGCTTGTACGTCTTTCTTGGCCAGGTTGAATTCCTTCACCCTTGCCGTGCCCAGCTTGCCGGCTCTCCTCTTGTCCGTGTTGCAGCGAAGAAGTGGCACCTGAATAACGGCGGAGAAGATATCCCGCACCTTCTGTTCGGGTTGATTATGTCGTTTGGCTACCTCTTCAAACGGGAACATGTTGAGACAGGTGTCCGCGATGTCGACAATGATATGTTTCGTGGTAAGCTGTGTCTCCTGTGCTCGTGAAGCTTGGCTGTTGCGGCTCGTTGGTGTAGCTTTTGTGGGCTTGGGATTCACCGAGACCGGGAGGAACGACTGATTTGTTGGCACCGATGGCGGAGGCGACATAGAGAGCAAATGTCCACCTGTCTGTGGCGCGGAGGAGAGCCCATGGGTGAGGTGAGGGTGCTGCTGCGGGAGGGCGAAGTGACCGTTTGGTGTAGTCATCATAGATTGCTGGAGCATCGGGCCATACACGGCGCCAGCCATCATGTTGTGGTAAGGGTTGATGCCGAGCATGTGCGTCCACGGTTGCTGAACTGCCGTCGACGGTGCTGAAGTCGGATTTGTTGTAGGAACGGAGCCATTTGAGGGCAAAACACCTGCAACGTTCATGTTGGCCACCTGAGTTGCCGCTTGTTGGCGCATTCTTGCCTCCAAACATTGTCGACAAGGCCCCTTCGCCCCGGTCCCAGCACGACTACCGCAAGGATCGGCCTGAGTTGAAGACGTACCATGAGAAGAAGTTTGTGCTGATGGGTGCAGTGGAATTTGCGCAAGAGAAGTCATCGTGCTGAGGTGAGGGTGGGGATGGCCGGCATGAGGTTGTGCTTGGGACCCAGAAGCCTTCTCTGGACTTTGGCTCCTCTGGAAATCCAACGTTGGAACGGTCAGTATTTCGTTGGGTTCAGCAGAGACACCGGAATGGTCATAGTTGAAAACAGTTGAGGCGGCGTCTATCGTGGCTTGCTGTTGCTGCCCGCTCGTCGAATTTACTGCTGCGGCAGCTGGAGGCTCGAGACGGGTGTTACCAATATCAGGACCGCCAGCTACTCCTGGAAGTGTTTCGCCAGTGCATGTGTCCTTGGCAGTCTCAGTTTGCATTTGATCACCTGGGATAGTGTAAAGTGGCGTACCTTCCGCTCTTGTGGATGGCGGTTGTAAGACATTGGTCGAGTTGCTGTTCGGATGAGCCGATCCGGGAACGCCGACGTTGCTTGTGGCGGCTCCACTCGTCAACCCGTTCGTAGGACCGGGCGCCGATCCAGGTGTCTCCCCCAACCGGGGCATCGACGGCCGAACATGCTCCGGCAACGTCTTGGGTGACACCGGCGGAGAACTCTGTCGACCAGTAGATGGCGCGGTCCAGATTGATTCTGGGTAGTTAGATCTCTCTGGAATCGGAACAGAACAGCCTCGCGTCGGGTCCAAGTCCATCATGTGCGTCGTAGATGATGGGTCAACCGTGCCAGTGCTCCCTCGACGTTCCGGATGTGCGGTAACTGTGACCTGCGGAATTTGCGCGGGTGTTTGATGACTAGGAGCGGCAGCGGGATGGTGACTGACGGGCGTTGGCTGCATTGATTGCGCCGTCGTCGAAGGTGGCATGATCGGCCGATAGCCATCAAGCTTCCTCTTCTTGACCGGATTGGAGGACACGAACTGGACATCGTCGTCTTCCCGTTTCGCTGGTACCATAGGCTTTACAAGCGGCTGAGGAGGAGGCGGGAGTGGCGCAGTTGGGTATATCGGAGGAAACACGGCAGGAAACACCATGGCTTGATGCTGGTAGTGGGAGCCGTCCATGCTGAAGAGGAGACTGTGTTGGTGTCTTCAGATTGTACGCGCGGAAGCAGATGCAACATAGATGAAACGGAGGGATTGCGGGCTGCTTAAGGAGAATGGCCAATTACCCATATTTGAACCCTGTCCTAACGGCTTCTGTAGAGTGCCTGAGCTGGAATGATGGTGACCCAGGCACAACAGCAGCTTTAGCAAATCTTTAACAGCAAAGAGAGAAACCAAGAGAGACTGCTGGCATGTTGCACAGTTTGTCTTTGACCCTCTTGTCTTTGGCGGTCGACCGGACACTAGCTTGGTAATAAAAGGGAGGATTCACAGCACTCTGTGTACTGTGACTAGCATTTTGAGTAGATGCCACTTTTTTCTCCCCATCAGCATGCAGATTGCCACTTGAGCAGAGGCAGGGAAGCGACATGAGGTGGGTGAACGCCCCCAAGCGACTCTCTGCTGCAACTTCAACGCCTAGTCTCATCAAAGGTACTGTTGCCTGGCTTTTGATTGTTTGAGAGGCTGCAAAGGGCAGTATTGAGGGCATTGGGAGTGGTGCTCGCACCCTTGTGCGGCAGAAGACACACACCCATGCCTTGTTGCTAACCGAGAGCTCCTGGTTTGAAGGGGCTGACTGTGCACATCAAGGGCCATTGGCGAAAGGGGAAAGTGCTAGAAGATAAGTTCACTTCAATCAATTGAGATAGGCCGGTTGAAGAAGCACAAACTACCCAGAGAAACTGGAGAATGCGCCCGATGGTGGTTGGCATCCATAGCCAAGCACAAAGCTGACGCTCAGTGATGTGAAGGACGAAAGTTCCCTTCCATAGAAGACAGCGCAATGAGTGGAGGTTAAGTCAAAGTGAAGTGGCTTGATTGGCTGCCTCAGCCTTGTAGTCAGCCTCGATTCTGATATGGCGTTGGGGCTGGTACGGTATCTTACTACCTAAGGTAGGTAAGGTAGGTAGGTAAGGTAGGTAAGGTGGGTCCTCCTGCCCGCCACACCTTGAGGCACATCCCCACATCGCGGGGCATCGTCCGCAGCTGGACATATCACCCTAACGACATTACGGTTACGAACGACAGATTGAGTTATCTTCCTCCAGCTCTCGAAATTTTATAGGAATTCGACTACCACCTTGATATCCCCTACTAATGTCTGTTCCTTTTCAATAAAATCAAAGAAGCAGCGGTCACGGGCAAATCACCGCCCGCCATGGCCTCCTCCAGCGCAAACCCGCTCATATCGAGCCAGAAGTCCTCAGAGCTCCAAGCAGTTCTCCACCCCCTCGTCCTCCTCACCATCTCCGACTACATCACCCGTCACACCCTGAGATCGCAATCTGGCCCCATCGTGGGCGCCCTCCTGGGCCAACAGAACGGCCGCGAGGTCACAATCGAGCATGCCTTCGAGTGCCACACCACAGAAGCGCCAGAGGTGGATGGCGGCTACCTCCTAGACCCAACACGGTTCGCAGCAAGATTAGAGCAGAGTATGTTTGAACCGTCCATTTATAGGCGCAACAAAAAACTAACGGCATCGAAGTGAAGACCGTACACAAGGACCGCAGCCTCGACCTCGTCGGCTGGTACACTCTCCTCCCTTCGACCGGCCCGACCCCGACCATCCTGCCTATCCACAACCAACTCCTCGCCGACTTCAACGAGTCAGCTCTCCTGCTAGGCTTTCACTCGGAGGAGGCCTTCACCCACTCCGTCGGCGGCAAGCTGCCTATGACAATTTTTGAGTCAAACTACGAAGTCGACGACGCATCCAAGGCCAATGCCGATGGCGAGGATAAGAAAATGGAGGACGGCGAGTCTAACAAGCTCAAGCTCCGCTTCCGCGAGCTCCCCTACACCGTCGAGACGGGCGAGGCGGAAATGATCAGCATGGACCACGTCGCCCGCGGCGCCGGCAACGCCACCGCCATCGAAGCCCCTAAAGAATCCAAGCCCAAGGTACAGCTCGTCGAGTCCGGAGGCAAGCGCCGCGTCGTCGTTCCCGAAGGCGCTGAGAAGGACGATGCCGAGTTCCAGCTTTCCCCCGGGGAGGAAGAGATGGTCGCCGCCCTCACAGCCAAGGCCAACGCCGTCAAGATGCTTCAGGGACGCATCCGCCTCATCACGACATACCTCGAGCGTTTGCCTACCGAATATCTTCCAGGTTTTGAGCAGCAGCAGCCTATGGGCGCGCACACAACACCCTCCCACACCATCATGCGACAGATTCAGGCTCTCGTCAATCGGCTTGATCTTGTCGTGCCGTCTGATGTCGAGAGCTTTGAGAAGGAGGTAACAGGCGAGGAGAACGATGTGGTCATCGTCACCCGTCTCAACGACCTTATGCAGAGCATCAGCGGCATGCGAGATCTGGGCAAAAAGTTCAGCATCCTGGAGTCCGCCAAGAACAGAGATCGCAGAGCGGGACCTTCTGACTTTGCGTCCTACTCTGGTTCGTCCGGACTCAACGTATCCGGTGTGGGCGATGTCTTCATGTAGGTTATTGATGCGAAACACAAGCGCAAAGACTATGGGCTGGGACGCGAAGTGCCCGCCCAGGGAGCGCCGACACAGGGCTATAAGTAGAGACAGACATTGGCGTTGGGGTAAATAATGCAGACATGATGATACGCATTGGCTTGATTAGCAAGCCTCGAAGACCAAGCAAATGCACTTCAAATGATTCCCAGGGATGAACTAAGTCAGGTGCGCCAAGTTCGGGCTCATTGTTTAACAGGAGATCTCGTAGGGTACAATACATATGTGTGAGCCAATGTCAAATTCTACCACTGATTATGTTCGCACTAATCCCTGAACTTTCTCCCGTTTTCTCCCGTGTTCTCCCGTGTCCCGTAGAGAGGGAAAAAAGAGAAAAGAAAAAAGAGAAAAATAAAAGAAAAATAAAAGAGGAAATTCTATATCTGTCCCATCATCCTCGCCAGCTCTTGCGCGCCTGCCAGCGATTCGTGTCGCCTGTTCCATCCAATTTTTAACTTATCATTAGGGAAGCCGCAGCCAACAACCTGCCGAAGATCATCCGCTTTCAAAAAGACTGGCTAAAACTTAGAAAAAGGAAGGGTCTAGTTTGGTATCGTTCAACAAAAAGCCACTACGACGTGCCCGACTGAAGAGATGCACCTTTTCTAGGCCTCGATCACAACCTTCAGGACAAGGTTGCCGTCATCGTCAGATGTCCGGCTGGCCAGTTCGAACGCCTTGGCGGCATTGTGTAGACCCTTGAACCGATGCGTGACCATGTCGTCGAGAGAGGGAAGGCCACCGTTGCCCTTGGCACAGAGAAGCCGGACGCCGGTGGGATATGTGTTGGCGTAGCGGAAGATTCCAAGGATGTCGATTTCCTTCAAGTGTGCGGCAGACAGAGGAAGGGTCTGGACAGGAGTGCCCATGCCCACCATGATAACCTTGCCACCAGGTCTCGTGGCGTAAAGACTGGTGTGCATGCAGACCTCCTTGCCGGTACACTCAAAGGTGACATCGACGCCTTCGTCTTCGTCATCCGCCTCCAGCTCTTCGGGCACCTTGGTGAGGGCGAGGATCTCACCAGCCAAGGCCTTGGCACCGTCGAACTTGCCCTGGATGCTCTGGACTGAGAAGATACTCGCGGGAGTCATGACGCCCGGATCCGCCGGTGTCGACGTTCCGGAGTTGCTGCTGTACGATGAGCCTGGTGCGGGAACGAGGTATCCATGGGTAGCAAAGCCCTTGGAAATGGCGTAGGCGACTCGGCCGGCGTCAACGTCGGTGATGGTGACTTGCGCGCAGCCAGCCTGGCGTGCCATTGCGGCGGTTAAAAGTCCCACGGCGCCGGCTCCAATCACCAGGGCCGTGGACCCGGGCTCGGGAGTCGCTCGGTTGACGGCGTGGATGGCGACGGACAAGGGCTCAAGGAGAGCGGCGGCCTCGTAAGATACGTGATCGGGAATCTTGTGACACCATGCTGCGGGGTGGTTGATTCTTTCTTGCAGGGTGCCCTGATAATGAGGAACGCTTTTGGCGCTGGATCGAAACTTCATCTTCTTGCAGAGATTGTATCGTCCTTTCCTGCAAATGGTGCATTGCCCACACGGAATGCCAACTTCGAGAGCAACGCGGTCACCGAGTTTGAATCCGTTCACGTGAGGGCCAATGGCAACGACCTCTCCCGAGGATTCGTGGCCAAGGGACAAAGGGTGACAGGCGCAGAGATCTCCATTTGCGAATTTCTTGTAGTAACTGATGTCGGATCCGCAGATGCCTGTTCTCTTGATGGAGATCTGCAAGTCGCCAACTCCAGGCTCATCAATGGGTCTCACCTCCTAGCATGTCGTTAGAATTAGGTCTCCAGCGGGGCGGAAACATGTGAGGTGTTAGGGCGCAACATGATTGACGTGGGGTTATGTGTAATATGCTTACATCCATCCCCTGCGTCACAGTACCGAGGAGAAGAACAGAACGTACCAATCGCAAGTCCCGCGGACCATGCAAAACAGATGCTGTGACGGAGGAAGACTTGGACTTGTAGACGGGTAGTTGCATTGGTGCCGTTTCTGCCGTTGCGACTGGGGCCATGGTTAGGTTGAATGACGCCGGCGGCGCGGGATGAAGCGTGGGATGCTGGGTTGATGATGGGTTAGGTTGGTGAAGGGGGGCTTGGCCCAACTGCCTATTGGGGAATGCTAGTTGAGTGGGATTGGCTCCAGTGCCAGTTGAGGTGAGATGGCGAGGATAGCGAGGCGACGCCCTGGAGTTGGGAGGGGACCAGCGTGGGATGTCTCGAGGATTGATAGGTTCGCTTTTAGTGGTTTGTTTGGGGATAACAGGGTTAGAAATGCGTGGAGGGCGTGGCAGGGTTCTCTGTGGTATAAATCGGATAACCAAGCGAAGATGAGGTGACGCTGTACCAGCGAAGGGAGCGATATCTTTGTCACTTGACGGAGGGAAAGTGACAGCAATGAGAAGGGCGCGGGATTGTGACAGAGAGTAAGTAGGCTTTGGGTCAGGGAGCCGTAGTCTCACGCCCCTTAAATAGCTTTGGCCGTGAGCCCGGCTCCGGATGTCTTTGGCAGTGAATGATGTTCATGGTGGTGTCAATCAGTGATTAGCAGCTTGCATTGGGCCTTCTTGGGTAAAGGAGGAGACGGAAGAGCACTTGGGCCTGGGCAAATGGAGAGGGGTCCCGAGCGGTAGTCCAGCCAAGTTCACCCAACCAAACATCAGTCAGTTATCAGAGCCAAGCTAGGAGCTTCATTGTACATGTAATTTCGGAATATCATATGCAAGAGACATCTGGTGATGGGGTCGCCTCAGGTTCCGCGTTCAGCTCCTGGTTGGTACCGGCGCAGATTGCGAAATATGGGAGGGACCGCAATGCAGGAGAAGGCAAAGCCGCTGCACTAGAGCTAGTCCAGCAGGGTATGAGAGGCAGGACGAGGAGACGGCCGCATTTGGGCGGCGTCTGGCCAGGATGGAGTGAAGATACACCTAGAAAACCGGATGGAAGTAACTTTCTCGCTATCTGCGGTGACTAGGGGCAACCCGTTAAACCACCTAACACTCTTGAAATATAACATGCATAGACTGGCTACAATATGGACTAGCGGCTGGTGAAAGGAAGGCATCAGTGCGGTGACAGATTTCGAGCTCTAACTTTGTGAGCCATATATGTGATGCTCTGCTTGTATTCTGGCGCCAGCCGCAGTGGTGAGCCATGCCTTGCATAGAGATGTGGTTGGCAGAGAGCGTAGGATGCAATGATGGCGAACCGCAGGAAAGATTATTCTCTCTTGTCCCCGAACCAAAAGCCACATGCGAGTGCCAGGGTTGCAGGCAAGGTGTGCGGGCAACTAAGGTAAGGTCGGTGAGGTACCCGGGTGAGAAATCCCGGAACGGACTAGAGGAGCAGGGATTATATCGAGGAGGGGATTCAGAGAGAGGAGTCGGTGTAACCAGGTGAATGGCCCAAGGAGGGGACAACCTGAAAAGGTGTGGGCAGGATAGATGCCGTGGGCAAGCCATAAGCTACTTAGGGCTCTGGAATGGGATAATCGTGAATGATTTGCGAGAGATGATGGACCAGCGGCTGAGATTCATGGCCAAAGACCTATCAGGACAAGCGGTCAGTTTGAGGAAGTTGTATGAGTGTGAGGGACGGCGAAGTAGTCTGTACGAGTCCAACTCATGTAAGGGTATCTTCTGACGGAGAGGTAGGGGACCAAATACTAGGCCATTGTGCTTCGTTCGTTGGTCGGCGAGGCACAGG
Source organism: Colletotrichum neosansevieriae (assembly GCA_036785495.1). Taxonomy (NCBI): domain Eukaryota; kingdom Fungi; phylum Ascomycota; class Sordariomycetes; order Glomerellales; family Glomerellaceae; genus Colletotrichum; species Colletotrichum neosansevieriae. Next base: position 144,888 of record JAVHLV010000026.1, on the reverse strand, counting down.
ATAGTCCAGGTTGGATGTCCATCGAAAATGGACTGGACACGTTCTAGCGCGAGACGGAAGCATTGTTGATGATGCCGTGGCCCAACTTGGGCGAATTTGCGGTGGCGTCGACCCTTGGGTATTCTCTTGCGGCAAACCTGCGCACAATGTTACTGGCCAGGGACTGGGATTCGAGGTAAATCGCCAGGGAATGTGCATCGCATGTTGATGGGGAGTCGAGTTTGAGAAATGGAGGTTTATTGGAACGGAAGAGGGACAACTCGTTCCTCTTTCTCCTCCTTCGTTTTTCTTCCCCCCCCGGCCCCCCCGGCCCCCCTCTTTTCTCGATTCCTTACTGCCGCACCGTTGGGTGATTTCCACGAAGAACAAGTGCAACAAAAGGTGTGATCCGTTACGTTTCCTTTTTGAGCCGGGTGTGATCTCTTCAGTGCAAGAGGGAAGAGAAACTTTAGTGTATTACATAAGCATACAGGTGTTGAACCTTGCAAAGAGGATTATCTGTGCACCTTTCCCCAACCGTAACGTGAGCTCTTGCGTTTTGCCGCTGCTTTGCCTCCGCCTTACAGAGTACGTGCCCTGCTAACCGCCAACCGGCTTTCGACGTTCTAGATTTGGGGATACCGCCCTTGCACCTTCATGTACATCGTCATCACCATCTAGTCTCAAAATGAGTCGTGCAGCCGGGCTCAGGATGCTCTGTCCTATCTCGACCACTGGTGGCGTACGTTCCGTGCCTTCCGCGGAATCATTGCATGCCTCCAGCGGCTCTGGTGGTGTTCACCCATCTGCCTTTCGCTGCCACGCTGGCTATCAACATCGAACGATACTGCAAGTCGATCAGCTCGACCCAAGTGGCAGAATAGCGGGATCTTCGCTGCACCTACAAAATCCGTATCTCGCAACCCACATGAATGACAACCGCGGCTAGCAGAGCTTCGCCTTGTTCAGATCAAACTTGGCCCATTTCCCAGTGCACATGGCACCGCTATCCCCCTCTCAACACTTACCACAGTCAAGCGTGCTACCTACCTACCTTACATACCAGGGATTGCATACCGCACCCCGCTGTGATGGACATGCCTTGAGGTCCCTTGTCGCGAAGAAAACCCTCCTGGCTCTCTGAGGGCCCAGGGGACGCCAACCCCTGGTCGCCGCCCCATAATAGCATTGGTCTAGGAACTCTCACGGCACTGCAAGGCGACGACTACTTCATATGAACGCAAGAAGTCGTCCTATTCGAGGTAGTCCAAACTTAGACAGAACAATTTCGAAACGGGAGAAAGCGTCGAAGGAGTATACTTCGACGGAAGCTCTGCCGCCTCGCCGTGCTTCTCCGTATTTGACGACCTCGGTTGGATGGAAACACCGTTCACGACCGCGCCATGTCTTTTGATGGCAATTGATGCAGGACGCCAACCTTGGCAAGCGAAGCAACTGAAGGGAGAGACGAATGGCCAGCATAATGCGGATACACTACATCTGCAAGTCTCATTCTACCGACCCTATGGCAAGACACCTACACATGGCGACTACAGGGACATCCCTGGTTAGCCACCAAACAGCTCAGCATTTGACTAAAGGCTGGTCTTGCATATACACCAACGTTGAACAACTTGCCGACTGCCAGTCATCTCTGTGAGGGTGCCGTGGTCGGCTTAGATAGATGTCGGATAGTTCCCTTCGCCGCAACCATCAATCATGATGGACCGTGTCCAGGGCCCGGATCATGAGAGGGAGAATGACAATTCGGCGACGTCCACCAAAGGCGCCACCCTTTGCTGAGTACAACCCGAAGCATGCCAACCATCTCACGATGCGATTGAACCACCACACAGTGCCACCCGAACTGCAGCACTGACGTTTCCAATCATCAATGCTGCAGTAGCGCTACAGGTTCCGATGCCTCAGTGCTGCGGCATTCTGCCGAAAGAGCGTGGACGGTTTTTTGTGGTGAGGAATCCTAACGTCGTTACAGTCAACAACCACAGAACTTACGAATTGCCCTTTCTATTTCAAACATCCAGGCGCATCGTCCGGAGAGCTAAGCCGGCGAAGCGAGCCTGAACCGTGGTCAAGGTCAACTTTCCAGGTTTCAATGACTGCGAGATGATTGAACCGTTACGAACTGGGGATGTCAGGCATATGCAAGGAAGACCTCGTCACAGTTCTCGACGGCGGCTCGCTACCACCAAGCTTGCTTGAGGAAGTTGGAGAGTTTTCCAAGATCGGAGGAACTGTCGCCTGCCCTTACTCAATCAGATCTTACCGCAGGTTATGTGGGGTTTCTGATGAAAGTACCTAAATCAGTGTTCATCCAGCTCATTATGTCGGATGCTATTCTCAAGCTGCATGCCGTGATTCTTGGCTCCGTGGTGGGCACGTCAACCGCCCTGGCCGGCATCCCACACACAGCTCATGAGATGTGCATCTTGCGTCGAGAAAGTCGGAGGTTCGAGGTTCGACATAATAGGAACATTAGCTTCCAATTAGCTTCCAATCATGACGTCAAATCCAATGATTGGTGTAAGCTTCGGACTGCAGAAGTACATCTTTGAAGCTAGTGGAGCATGGTTTCTCCTCGAATGCGATTGATTAATGTTGCATTTGATAGTTCAGACGGTGTTTCAAAGGCTCACACCGTCCCGTCGTTTGGAGAGTGGAACACTTGGAAAGACACGAGTTGAACGGGATTTTGTCATGGAACCCTTACCTTGTGCTTGGGGTTTACCAATTCCTCAGACAGCCGAGACACGCCTTCGTAGTTCAACCAGACGCCAGATAGAGTCCGAGAGACTTGCTCATGCCAACATTGCCCCTTCCCGCATAAGCTTTGGCAGCAAACACGTCTATTGTAGCATTTACAATATGTCAATGAGCTCTCAGCCGAGCAGAATTGCCGACGCGGGCTCCAAAACAAATAACATCGCAGGGCTGGACGCTGGATAGTCGTCCTCCGCCGCCACGGGTGCCGCATCACCATCTCGAGACCTCCAAGACGACTGCTCGCTCGGTCTGGTTTGGCTACCCGATGATCAACGCAATGAAGGGGTGCAAAAGTACCAAGAAGTCAAGGGACATTTGCCAATCCCATGGATTCGAGTTATCAAATAAGTATGAGCCGCCTGCAAAACGAACTTTCATCTTATTTCCCCACGAGAAACCCTGCCCAACACAAACGGCCACAAGCCAGCATCAACACATTCGCCCGCATGTGAACCATCTCACCCGCATCGCAGCGCGCCGCATGGCAACCCTCACCAAAAAGGAAAACACAACGCCCCCCGCCCCCCTACGTCCATTCCATTCTGTTTACAGAGGCATGTGAATCTTGCCCCGTTGCGGCGACATAATGGCATGTGCATCCGGCAAGAAGAGAACAAATCCAATGTCGCGGACGATGCTACCTACCCACCACGCTTGTCAGTCAGGGTTTCCATCTCCTCCCACCCGCGACAGCGCCAATCGATCCGACCAAACCCTCTGGTGATACCCAGGTGAAGATGGGGGCAAACATGGACAGGAGGGCGACATGACACGACGCACTGCACATTCAAACGTAGGTAGGTACTTAGGTATACCGCTACAATAGCACAGTCTAGGAGGCAGCAAAGCAGCAGCAGCAGCAGCAGACGGTACGGCAGGTGCATGCGATTCGTGCGCTGTCCTTTTTCCACAAGGTACCCTCCCATTGTCACAATCTGGGCTCACTGGAAGACATGGATGCTGCTGCCGTCGCCGCCACCACCACCCGGCAAAGGAACGCCGGGCCCCGTCACATTGGCTGAGGCTCTCGAGGATGGTGTCCGCCCGTGTCGCCATATTCCGTGACTGGGAACAATGTTCTGCAGAACAAGCCATCTTTGCATGGCGTTGGCTGGTCAATTCTGACGAAAGCTTCCCGAAACGGGAACGGCATTCAAAAGCAAGGCTCATACTTGGAAAATCTATGTGTACGGGGGCACATACAGGACGCGGTACAGCATTACACATCATACGAGGTTCAAAGGACGCCTCTACCATGACAGCGGCGGTCGCGGTAGGTTCTTTTCGGAAGCATTTCCGTTGCCCGGCCCCTCGCTATAACGCGGGCCGTCCTCTCTCATCAGAACGTGCTCGTCGCCAATCGGCTCGCGGCGTTTCTCGCATCCACTCGATCCTCGTCGTCTTCTTCTGCCACACCGGACAAACTCGCCCTGCCGCCCGCTGCGCCAGCACCCTTGTTCTGCCCGCCCTGCCCGTCGTCACCTTCGCCATCCTCGGGGACGCCAGCCATGAGACTGCCGGACACGCTGCGATTGAGGACCTGGTCTGAACGTCGTGGAACACCGCTCCATGCGTCGCCTTTGGGACCCTGGCTTGCTGCCATGCTGGCCCGCCTGACGGTTGGATGAGCCTCGCGTCCGAGACGGCTCAGACCGCCGGACGCGTCAATGGAACGGATGTCTGGTCTCACACTTTCTAGTACGGCAAGCGCGCGGCGTTCCGCTTCAATCTCGCGCAAGACGTATTCCCTGATGCTGAGCCGCAGATCCGCCGCAGTCCTTGCAAACCACTTCCTGCGCTCCTGTACGAGGTTTTGAGTCACCCGTGTAGTCTTCTGGTAGAGGTAGGTCTCGTTCTGACGCGCGTCATCGAGGGCGGTGATGGCCTCATCGACCTTCTCGCGCCTCACATTGGAGCTCGCCTTGAGACGATCGGCAGCGTTGAGCTTGCTGCGCGTGTTCTCCTGGGCCTGGAGGAACTCGCGAATAAGAATTTGACGGTTGGTAAGAGTCTCCTTGACGACGAAGGCATCCTGCGAGTGATACTGGAAGGGGTCACCGATCGTCGTGGCTTCTGCAGTAGCTTGTGCGGCGTGGTAGTCGCCGACCGTCTGCACAATCTTGCCAAGTTTTCGATAGGCGTTGGCGAGGCCTTGATGGGGCTCTTGGATATGCATGGACCCGAGCTTGACGCCAAAGTCGGACTCGGCCAATCCGAGACCTAGTTGATATCAGACCGGTGAAGGTCATACGTTTTCAGGAGGTTGACGTGGACTTACCGCGACGAGATTTGACCAACTTGTCAACCTTGTGTCCAGCATCCATGGTTCCCAGATAGAATAGCTTGACAATCGGACGAGCCTCCTGAAGCTCCGGCGTATCATCGGGAGGAGGGGCAAATTGCTTCAGAATCTTCCTGCGCACGCCGGTCGCCGGCTGCTTCATCTTAACCATGGGGCTGTAACCGAAATCGCTCTCCACAAAAAGCACCATCTCGTCATCCCTCATCAGGACCTCGTTGCTACACACGTAATTAAACCATCGTTGAAGTAGAGCCTTCACACGCGCTTCGTCCTCGTCCGTTCCTGCGCCGGCTGATGTCACCGCAGGAGGCACGGTAGGTACCAAGCATTCGGGGTTCGCTGAGATCAGATGTTCGGCGAGCTTGACGAATTCGGAATGGAAACGGCGTACATCGCGGTACTGAGTCGTACGGAATCTCGGAAGGTTGGTCTGCGCTCCGTCAGTCAATCATTTAACCGCAACTCCATGCGGGCGTCTCCTACGTGAACATCAAACCGCAAAATGGGGTCTTTCTTGCCGGTCCTCTCTAGACCCGTAATCTTGGCCTGAAGCCTGAACTGAGGCTGTTGCGGCTTGCGGTTCTGCTGCTCCCGGCGAGCCTGTTCTTGCGACTTCTGGGGCGTCTCCGGACCCGTCTCGCCGCTTGTCCGGGCCTCTGAGGCGACCTCGGTCCTGGACTCCTGTGTTTCCACCTCGGTCGCGGACTCGGCCACGCTGCTCGCGGTATCGGGTCTTCTAAAATCGCCACCGAAGCCCTCCTGCTCCTGATGCAGGCCGTTGCCGGAGCCAGGTTCGTAGCGGAAGGGAGAGCCCGGCTGCTCACCACCGATGTCGCCTGCGATGGAGCCGAAAGTCGTCTGGTTTAATTGAGGCGACAAGCCCGGGGAGTTACCCCAGGGCGATGCGCCGCCCGGATTGTCGTCGTTTGAGATTGCGCTGTAGTCCATGGTCGACTATCGTTGGCGACGTCCTCGTCGTCGTTCGTGTGCTTGCGTAGTTAATGTGGCGGGCGTCCGTCTGCGCGGAACGGAATCACGGCTGGCCGACAAAGCCGATGCGGGGAATAGTCGAGGTAGCAAGACGTCAGTTGGGGATTCGATACGTCACGCCGTCCATTGACCAGTCGGCATACAAGTCGTGATGAGACCCCCGGTGGACAATTTTGTTGATGCTGCGTGTGTAAGTTCTCGCTCGTGACGGTCGGGGAGTGAGAGAAGCGTCGATGTGAGTGTGAGGTTGCCAGACCGGGATGCTTTTCTCCACGCAGCTGCCTTGAATTGGCTCTTACTCACTCAGGTACACCGTACTTCAGCTGTAGCGCCGTAGGCCGTCGCGAGCCAGGCGGGGGACACTAAGCCGAAATGGCATGTTTTAGTGGGACCACTTGCCCGCTCAACGAACCTCCGGCCCCCAGCAGCAAAGTACAAGTGACGACTACGCGCTGTAATAGCGCGCCTGACTTGTTCAGACAGCTTCAGCTCCGACCAATTAGGACGGCGTGTGGCAAGACGAATTCGACGAGCTTTCTCAGCCTTGCTTGAACGACGACTTGAAGGGGAGGGAACCCAATAAACCGATTGACACATGAAGACGTATAATCGACGCTCAAGATGACGCATATGACCAACTCGCTGGCCACGGCCGAACAGCTCTACAAGCGGAACACCTTCAGCTCTCTCCCAGCCGACTTGCAGGATATCATATTCCACGCAACACAGGTCCTGACGCAGGCGGCTGGCGTGCTACTGGACCTGCCGCAATCGATCACAGCTCAGGCCAATGTCCTCTTGGCGCGATACTGGCTCGTCGAGTCGCCAATGACGGTCGAGTTTAGCGTCCGTCTCTCACCCCAGACAACAATGTGACGCAGATGCTAACAGGATTCCCCAGGATGTCTCCGCTGCTGCTCTCTACCTCGTTTCTAAAATGGGATCATCTCCTCGATCGACCCGCGACGTATCAAACGTTTATGCATATCTCCTGTCCTCAGCGTCGCCTCTCTTCCGTGGCGAACCCCCAGATCTGGCCAAGAGCCGCCCGGACCCGACGGCATACTATCAGACCGATGGCGAGTACGCGGCCTTCCAGACGCGGATGTTGGCCGCTGAAGCGAGGATTCTTTGGGCTTTGGGGTTCGACACGGCGGTGGCGTTGCCGCATGCACTGGCGGTCACTTATCTTCAAGCTTTGGACTTTCTGGGGAAGCCAAAGGCCGAGGTGGCGGGGAGCGTGATTGCGCATCTCAACACGGCGCTATTAAGTCCGCAGATGCTCTATCTCACGCATCAGCCTAATGCGCTGGCGACGGCAGCAATATACATTGCGGCAAGGGAAGTTGGGGCCAAGATGCCTGAGGTGGCATGGTGGGAGGTTTTTGATGTTGAGAGGGAAGAACTTGGTTTTCTTGTTGTAGGGTTCCGGAGCCTGGAACGGTGGGTTACTGAGGCGAAGGAGACTGGCTTGTTGAGTTGTGGTATGATCACAAGGGGAGGGATTGAGAGAGAAGCTCGGCGGCGAGCTGGGGAAGGGGATGAGGAGGATGAGGTTATGAGGTTAATGGATCAGAAGACTACGTAGGGGCATTGTCTTGTTGTCTGTCATCAGGAATGGAATCTCGAGCAATTGGCGACACAATAAATGGAATAGTACCCTGCCAAATTGGCCCCATCCAGCACGTCATCCGTCATTGCTTCCGAGCGTGTCCACAGATGCTTTCGAACCATCGCAATATTGTCAGGCTCGGGATTCCGTGCACAGCATATCTCACTATCTCCATGAGATGGTATGTGGTAAACTGTGAGGGAGGATAGTGCATGAGACCATGGCAGATGTTACTATGCCAGTGATGGCTCGCCTGCCCTCAAGCTAGATGGAAGATTCCATTCCTGATCCACAGGATGTATATATAGTAAAAGCATTATACGCAATAAGCAGCCCAAAGATGATCTAGATTTCATTGCCTTGTGATGAGCTGGCGCATCTGATGGAGAGGTGGGTATATCATGGATATCTTAGGTAGAATGATAGAGGTTAACAGTACCTAAACTCACAACATTTGAGGGGTTAACTTCATAGAATATACTTAGTTCTTGTCCAATCCTTTGGCTTTTTATGTACCTATTTAATGATCCAACTATAAGTGAAAACTTTAAAGAAAGCGGGTGTTCTTTCTCAGAGAAGGAAGGAGCAGGCACCTCACAACACACTCTCTATGCTCCTTCCTCCTCCTGATTTCACTTCACTTCACTCCCTCCTCTATATCAAAACAACCCACCCTCTAAACGTATTTTATTTTCTCTCTTTCCCTCCTCTCCATTCACAACAGCAAGAGATCTCCTTCATAAGATCTCTTAGGTCAAAACAAGGCCTGTCTGTTAACTTGCAATTCACAATCTTATTTCTAACCCTTAAGACTTCCCTCTCACAAATCTTTTATACCCATCCTCTCGCAAGCCTCCTCTATTTGCGTAAGCTCTCCCCTTCACACAACAATTCACACCACACCACCAACTCATCTGCTAAAGATGCCTGCCATCTACTCGCGCATGATGACCCCTCTCATGATTGACTGGCATGATATCGCCTATTCCATGACCCAGCCCCGGTTTATCGCCTTCCTCAGCGCCGCCACCAACTTTCTCCTTGCCCTGAAGGTCCATGAGACATCGCACCAGCGCAAAGAGATCAAGGCCAGCCAGCTGGCCCTTTCCGAGCGGATTGGTAAGTCACTATCCTACTTTTCCGCCACAATCACAACAATAAATTCACCCGCTCCTGATCCATCAGATGGCTTACCTCACCTCTCTCCTTCTCCTTTCTCATCCTTCTCCTATTCCTACATACTCATCCCATGAACCAATGAGAACTAACCAAACCCTCCTCCTCACAGCCGCTCTTGAGCGTCACGTTCTCTCCAAGATCAAGCCTACTACCACCACCACCACCACCATGACAGACACTCTGGAGACTGCCAAGACCAACCTCATCTCCCGTCTTCTCCGTCCCAAGAGTATCACCATGCCCGGATACTTCGAGGTCATCATGTCCATCGCCGTCGTCGGCGTCTTGATTCTTTTCGGCTACATCGCCTACGTCAAGGACCAGGAGAACAAGCACCTTCGCGAGACGGCCGTTGCCCAAGCTTACCAGATTGGCAACCTTCGCCGCGACCTCCGTTAGTAAACCACCGACTTTATTTCCCTCGCCCCACCTCCTCTTCTCCATCTCTCTTCACAAACGTCCCGGATTCCCCATCTAATCCCCAACAGAGCAAGCCGCGCACACCACCGAGATCTCCAAGGCCACCGCCGCCAACTCAAGCGCCATCGCCGATTCTTACAATGAGACGAGCGAGGAGCATAAGGCCGCCGCCATGGAGACCAAGCGCGCCTCCGACCTTGCCGCTCAGAAGCACGAGGACCAGATCGTCGACCAGATCCTCGCCTTCAACGAGCTCGTCAACCTGCTCAAAGAGGAGTGCACCAAGACCAGCACCCTCGTCGACGCGTCCAACGCCGACACCCCGGACGTCAAGAAGCTCGTCAAGGACGTCGCTGCCAGTCTCCCCCGCCTCGAGGCCGATGCCTACCGGCGCGGCAAGGACCATGGTCGTTCTGAGATCCTGGAAGAGCTCGAGGGCGCCAAGGGCATGTAAGCGAGGCAAGTGCCGCTATTTCTTTGTGCATCAATTTTTCGGGGAGTTCCAGGGAAAAGCACAAAAGACACCGGCGTTAGGGACTAAAAGAGTAGAGTAACATCATTGCCTTGGCTTGGCAATTCGCTGTGGTCTGAGCCAATTCGCTGCCGGTTGATACCTACAATAAAACTTTCATAAACCAATTGCGCCGTGTCCCAGTGAAAATAGTCAAGGGGCACTGCTCAGCTGTTCCGAGGTATACCGCAAAGCCCATCCAACTCCATCCATTTGTTCCTTGTTTACAGCCGACCGGTCATGACCTCCTTCTTGAAAATGCGAACGTCCCAAACGTCGTAAAAATGAACCCCATCCACAGTCTCGAGCTTCGTATTGGCCATTATGTCCGTATCCTCATCATCGCTGTCACTTTCCGTATCCCACCCTGGCATAGGGAGTGGTGGGAACTGCTCAGTGCCGGGGCCGCCAAAATTACCGAACGCAGTCCCGACCTTGGCCTTGCCCTTCTTGTTCTTCTTCTCTTCCTTCTTAGCAGCTGGGGTTTGGGGCGGCGGGCGAATGATGCGCTCCACCCGATCATCATCGATAGAAATCCACTCCAATTTCAGATCCGGGTAGTGACAGAGGTTGTCAACAATGAACCTCCTAGTCTCTCGCATAACCCACACGCATGTGTCATCGTTTCTAAACTGGGTGACATTTAATGCTCGAAGATTGACCAGTCCTGATATATGTTGCATGAATTTGTGCTGTGACCGGTTAGCGAAAGATGCAACGTTAACGTAATCCTATAGAACTTACAACTGCGCGTATTCCAACCGCTGCCGCCAACTCTTCGAGTTTTCTACCGCGGTTGCAGATAAGCAGCATAGCTTTTTCGTCAACATCCCAACTAGACCCGGAATCGTTCTTGATCATCAGCTTGGTGATGGTGGGCATATGCTTCTTGAGTATCAAGCGTCGGATTTGATCCATGACAACATTCGTCTTGGGCGCAAAGCTCTCAGGCTTGTATTTGGGCGACCTCTCCAGCATAAACAACTCGGTGATCTGATCCAATTGAGATGCAAATTGGAGGAAAGTGGCAGATACATTATCCGTGAAGATCTTGCGCAGAGGCAGTGGCTGCACCTTGTTTTCTTTAGCCAACAGGGTCCAAATTGGAGCCTGGTTGCCGACGTTGAGTAAAGTAAGCCTCTTGAGTGCCCGCACATCAATAGCTGCTTTGAGCACGGATGCCTTGACTGGAATCAAGTGGAGGCCAAAGGATCTCAGAGCCAGGCCTCTTGTTGACCGGATATACTCGCTAATACGCTCGTCTTCCCCATGGACTGTCATGGCTACGCCGTGAACCTGCTTTTCCGAGTCGCGAATCTCTGACTCGGTCACATTCAGCTCGGATCTTACGTTGTCAATGTCGCGATAGAATCCGCTCAGTTTATTCTCCGCAAAGCGCACGTATTCCCTGTCAGAGAAGTTTGCGTCATCTCTGGCCGTGTCAAGTTCCTTTTGCAGATGAGTGGCTTCAGTAAGCAAGTGACGCAGCTGGGATACGAGGGTTTCGAAGTTTGCTCTTTGTGTCGCTAATGTTGCCAAGGCCCGACTCCTCGTGGACGACTCAGACGTCTCTTCTTTGACCGGAGTCTGCTTGGATGTCGCATCGAGGACAGTCGAAGTCTCGTCTTTAACTGGGTCGACCTTCAAGTCGGCGGGCTCATCAATTTCCTCAACCGCGATCGGTTCCTCGACGTTGATATCCTCGGGATTTGCTTCTATGCCTGAAGTGGTCTTCGACCTGGTGCTATCATGAACCACAGCAGGAGCCTCAGAACCCCCTGCGACCAGCTGGTCATCCGCTGCCGTGGCCATGGCTGCTGGTGGAGCATTAGAAGAGCTCTCCCCAGCAGACGCTTCTGTTGTCTTGGGTGCTTCGGCAGGAGCCGGTGCCGCTTCCGATTCTTCCAAATATTTCCTACTTGCTCTTTCAATAAGCCCCAGGATTTCCTGCTTGGATCCATCGTCGACGTCAAGACTAACGGCCATCAACTTCGTAGAAACTTCTCTCAAACGGTTTAGAAATGCTTCGCGAGGTGTTCCTGCTTCTGCGACGTGAACCTTCTCCTTGCCTTTGAGGCTCTTGCGTTGCGGAGACTTCTTGATCAAGAAGGGCTCAATATCGAAGATCCTGCCTAGCACCGACTCCTGATTCTTGCGCTCCTCCTGGGCGCGGAACGCTTTCGCAGGGCCACTTGCCTCGTCCCACCCTGGCGCAGAGTTCATGGGAACCACTTGGAACTCGTCATCTTGGTCTGAATCATCGGGGTCTGCGTCCGGCGGGGGTTTTCGGGACTGCGCAGCTAGGTAAGAGGAGAATGAGAGCTTCAATTTGGTCAGCGTTGAGGCTGAGTTTCGCACACACGACTTGATCTCGGTTACGATGTCCAAGTTATCTATGTCGAGGACGGCAAGAGTGTTTAGTTTCCTGAAGCCCGACAGAGTGGCGGGTTCGTTGGCAGCTGGTGTCCTCCGCTTACTCCTGGGCGCCGGTCTCAGGGCAGGTGGCAATGGGGGTGGAGGACCAAGTGTAGGGTTGTAAGGTGGTGGTACGTTCAGAGACATATTTGGAAACGGTGGGGTACCGGCAAAAGCTGGCAAGGGATCCCAATGTCCCTGTGTCGTTGTAGGCGGCAAGCTCGAGGTATAAGGAAGTGGAGGAGGAATCTCGAATAACGATGGTCCAGCTTGCATTCGAATATGCAGATTCTTCAAAGGAGCGATCCGGTGTAATGCCTTGTAGACGGGGCGGCTGAGTTCGACTCGGATGTTCCACCTGGAGTTGCACAGATGTCAGAGTTGATTACCATGTCTGAAATTGTGGAATAACAAACCTAAAAGTCTCAAGCGACTTGGCATTCTTGAGGGTCAGAAGCAACAGAGTGCTCATGAACTTGCCGCAACTGGCGCTATACAGGTAAGGCTTGTAAGCAGCCTCGGCCTTGTCACCGGCGCTCAATGTGTCTAGGGATATATCTCGTAGGTGTTGGGCGTAGTCATAATCACTGGACACGAAGGTCTCGAGACCGCCCGCCAGACTGTCGATGGGAGAGTCAAAGGATGGATCATCTTCGTCGGGGAAAACTATGTGGAAATTTCGATAAAGCTGGGCGGCAGAAAGCTCGCGGAAATGTTTCGAGACGAGGGCAAGGCAGATGAGATCGCTTTGGCAACACTATTGCATGCGGTCAGTCTAGTCCAGTCGCAAGACACGAAAGGTGATGATCTGGTATCGTACATGGCTGAAGACATCCTTCTGTGTTTCGAGGGGAAGATCGAGGAAGCTGAGTGGTTTGCGCGGCGCAGTGCTGGCAGCCTTGTCGCAAGACTCGGCGGAAGCCATGATGGGCGAATGTGATAGTTGGAGAAGCAAGCGGCAGAGTGTGGCGCAAAGGTGATGTGAATGATGTGTTCCTGTCGTCGATGAGGATCGGTTGAGGGTTCTGCGGCGACGTCGATTAGGAACGGCAGGAGGATGCCGCAGTAGATGGGTGGATGAAACGACAGAGGCGGCGTCGAGGTCGGTTTTCGAGTTCGTCAATCCAAGGAAAGGGTTCTGCCTCGTTCCCGCCTCGTCGAGTGGATTAGCGATTGGACAAGGCGAGACAGAAGACCAAGACAGGTGCAGGGAGACGTGGACTGGACCACACGCACGCATACCACGCACCACTGTCAGTGGCACACTTTGTAAAGGTGCAGAGTGACTTGGTACTTGCTGCGCAGAGTTAGGTTCTTGTGGTTGAAGGTGGACTTGGAATTCGAGTTTGGAGTGAACGGGAAGGGACAGATGCAGATACAGATGCAGACGGAGGTGGAGGGGCGCATTCGGAGGACGACCACCTCAACTGTGGACTACGTAGCCAGCAGCCAGCAGCGAGCGATGCCACGGCGCCTGTCCTCGGCCCACTGTCAGCGCAATGCTGAGGTCGAGTGGGCTGCCAGCCCGGTTGCTGTTGTGGTCCGCCCCGGCTTCCCTCTCCCCCGTCTCCCCGTGCACGGGCTACAGGTGCAGCCATTGGAGCCATTGGAGCCATTGAAGGGCAGGCTATTCTGTGGTCTTGGGCGTTCTCGTGGAAGAAAAGAGTTTAGCGTCTTCGCCTGGCTCGCAGCACGCACAGCACTTTAATCCGGCTCCACCTGCCGTTGCAACTCCCGTCCCGCCTGGTCCCGTCGTTCTTTTTAAACCTTCTCCACCGGAACATAAATACATTCTTGCATCTTGGTACGATTCTTCGTAGCGACAGAACCTCTCAACGCCAACTCGATTGTCGGTATCGAGGCTGGCGAAGGACGAAGTGAAACCAGGTTGGAAGTTTTCTGCAATTTCTCCCCTCCAACTTCTCTGCGTCATCAGCATTCGTCTCTTCGTTGAGTTCCGTCTTCTTCAATCTACAGAAACCTTTCTACCTCTCCTGACCTACCTAGTCCAGGTACTTGAGTTCCCCTTCTTCTCGTAATGTACCCGATAGCGGTCGCTTTTGAGACACTGAGGTACAACGACAAGCGCTTGATAGATCTGCAGAGATAAGAGAAGCCCCTACGCCGACAATGGACAGCCTTCGTCCAGCCGAGTCCCAGCCTCGACAAATTGTGACGTGAGCCCAGGAAATATCGCTGAATTTTAGGACAGTGGTTCCGTCGTTCCGATAGCCGGGCGCTTCATCAGTTGCTAGGGGCGGGATCTCCCTCAAAGCCTGCAACATGGTTCCGGCCGTGGCTGAAGTGACATGGGACCGGAATCCAGTCTTGGCTACCTACCTTTGGTGAAATAGCTTACGTTTGACGCGTTGCTACACCTCCTCCAGCATCTCATATGTTAGCGTGGCAGAAAGCCGACTTTTACCAGGGTGAACTGAAATCGCACAGGGCAGTAACAGTGGAACACTTGTCGCGCTAACATTCGAGATGCTGGAGGAGGTTTTGTGGAGAAACGTATGGGCAGACACTGATGGCCCAGTGGTAGATAACTTCCAGGTTGGCGACCTGAAAATTGGAAACTTCTCCAGTATCGTATCGTATCTGATAATTTATGGTCTTCTTTCGTTGCCTCCGTGCCTCCCTACCTTACTTTGCCATCAATTGGACTCAAGAATGGCAACCTGACAAGGCACCAGAAGACACTGATCGACTCGTAGCGCAGCCATGCTCCAGGGGAGAACCCCACAGTCCCCCCGCTAGCAAGTCTGGGTGTTGCCGACTGATACAGACAGTACCAAGACCAACAGCGACCACCAAATGGCTTGGGTTCTCTTCTCGTGGATCGGTATCCGTTATTATTTTCTTTCCATTTCAAAAACAAAGCAGACGGTCGGCTGCCCTCTCTGCTGCTATTTTCTTTCCCACTTCCTCAAAGTAAAGGTAGCCAGCCACACAGGAAACACCCTCGTCCCATCCTTTTCCGTCAACCCTCGCACTCTTCTCTTCCTACCTATTGTTGAAGTAGGTGCGGATACATTGCCTGCGATCACCCTGCCTGGTATTTGCTTGCCCCTCCTTGTTTGCTACAGTTTGTCTCTTCCTCACCCGCATAATGCATTGGACTGTGTGACCTCAACCTTGACCAGTTCTTGTCCCATCTCGTTCCCGTTCCCTGTCACAGCTTACCTTACCTAAAGCTTCCCTCGCGCCCCGAGCCTGCCAGATCCCGAATCAGCCAATCATAACCCGCGTTGCTACCTGCTACTCCCTGAGGCGAGGTACAGCACCTCCTGTTGGCACCTTGACTGTAACGGCAATCAACCCGGAGAGGCTGAGAGCATCGCCACAATCCGACCTCGTTTTCTACTTCTCCTTCGTTGTATCACCACCAGTTGCTATCTACCTAGCTGTTGGTGGCCGTGCCATCGATCGATCCTTCGCTCCCCAAGCTGTCGTTTCTTCCCCCAGTCCGGCCAAAAGCCACAAAACGCGACACTGTGCTCTTCTCCCAACCTTTCGCATCCATATTCCATTAATACCACTTTTTAACTTCGCCCTTCCCCTCCCCCCTCCTTCATTGCCTGCAAATCATCCCCTCTCTCAGCTTCTCGACCACCGAATATCCAGTCAGTCTCTACAGATCAACCTCCAGCTAGCTGCGCATTGGATACTTCTGTCGTAATCGACGCCCTGCACAGAATTCGGAATTCGGGACACTCGCGAAGCCGCCGTGACTCAGTCGCCAATTTACAGTCTGCTGCCTACTGCTCGAACGGGTCGACGCGCCGCGACCAATAGGGATTGGAACCCAGCGCTAAAAGTCAGTCGTTCGTTCAGATCGTCATATAATATCCCACCTGTTCGCGCTCTGACTCCCCACCTCAGACTCGCCAACTCTTGCAACCCACCGTCAACACTCAAATTGCACACCATGGCTGACGTCGAGGAGCCTAAGTTTAATTCTCTTCAGGAGAGAATTGCTGCGTTAAATTCTCAAAAGAACTTCCAGGCTCCCGAGACTAAGGCCAAACGGCCACCACCTCCTCCTCCACCCAATCGCCCTGTCCCTCGAAGTCAGACGCTCCCTGTTGTGCAAACGAACGGACAGCCAATTCCTCAGAAAAGCCCCACGATTCCTCCGCGGCCGACGAAGACGTTGCCAGCAAAGGCAAACCCTCCACCGCTGCCACGCCGAACCACTGATTTTCCTCAACTGGAGCCATCTACGTCGCCCGCTCAAAGGGACCGAATCGCCCCTCCACCGCTTCCTACTCGTTCCTCTACTCAACAGATCTCACCCGCTCTACCGCCTCGAAGGCCCTCAACTCAGCAATTGGAGGTCCGCCGTAACTCGAACGCCTCCGAAATCTCTAACCTCTCGTCACTGTCCTTGAACCAAACGATTTCATCTGCTACTAGCTTCACATCTGATGGACCAGCACGAAAGCTTCCACCTGTTTTCGACCAAGCCAGTCTCCCAACACTGCCCCCGACGAAGCGCGAACGGGAATCCCAGGCGAAAGAAGCTGCCGCCAGGGAACCGCCGCAGATGAAGCATCCTCTCGTCTCTATCAAGTCTGCCCCTACCGTAAGGCAGATTGAGCAGCCCCAGAGACCTGCCTTACCACCACGGCTGACTTCCAATTCGTCCAATCAACAAGTACACAAGCCTTCTCTAGAAGAAGCGGAACCAGCGAAGCCTAGAAGACTTCCGCCGCCCCCCGCGGCGTTTGTGAAGTCGCAGGCCCATACGAACGGTCACAGTCAGGAGCAGCATTCAAACACGCCCCCTCTACCGGGTAGACGACCTGCTGCCAACGATGATGCCCCTCCTCCTGTGCCTCTAAGCTCTCGTCCTAGTGTCGCACAAATCCAGGCCGTCGAAGCCAAAATAACAGCACGCGCCAGCGATTGTTTGATCTGCCGCGACTTTTCCGGACCGGATGGAGTCGCTGCTCAGTACCCACGACACTCTCTCCCAAGGAACGATCCCGTGGGCTACCTGGCTCAGATGCTCTGTGGACCTTTCTCATCGTACACAGACAAGGCGAGGGCTATTTTCACTTGGTTCCACCACAACATCGCCTACGATTGCGCTGCCTTTTTTGGCAATAACATTTGCTCCCGCTCAGGAGCCGAAACCATTCTCTCGGGCAAGGCAGTTTGCTCTGGATATGCAGATACATATAAAGAAATTGCAAACCGCGCAGGACTGCAGTGTATTACGGTTACTGGTCACGGCAAGGGTTACGGGTATACGGCTCTTAAAAAGGGTGAGCGTCCCCCACCGAAGAAGGTAGACGGCCATGCTTGGAATGCTGTGCAGATTGATGGTGGAGAGTGGAAACTCCTCGACGCCTGCTGGGGCGCTGGAAATGTCTCCGATGTGACGAAGGAGTTCACTGCCGACTTTAAACCACACGAATTTACGAGAAGAAACGATATCTTTGGATTATCGCATTACCCTGCAGATAACCGGCATTTCTTCCGCTCCGACGGGAGAGTGCCGAGTTGGGAAGAGTACTACATCGGCCCGGTTCACGGAGACACGCCCGTCGTCTACAGTCACGCTTACGAGGAGGGTATCTGGGATAAATCCATCCAACCCGCGGAGCTTCAGATTCCCGTCTACAGCGGACAGGTTGTACGCTTTCAGTTTTCCAAAATGTGCGAGCATTGGACGTCGGAGAAGCACGGCAAAGGTCAGCAGCCTTTGCTGTTGCTCAGCATAAATGGCCGAGACGGCCGCAAGCAGGACATGGTCCCCATTGAAACTGACGGGTATTGGCACTGGGCGGACGTGAACGCGATTGATCTCGGCGTTCCAGGTGGCAGCATCAGCGTCGTCATGATCACAACGATCGACGGCCGTGACGCCAGGGGCGTCACTGCCAAGGAGTACTTTTCAAAGAAGGGCAAGGTCGGCATGAGCTGGACCGGTATCATGAAGTGGGAGCTCATTTAGGGATGATCTCATCTGAGGAGGCACATAACGGTTTTACACCTTGACGATTGCAACGGCCGACATATAACGATAATACCTCTAGATGAAGTCAGATTGTTCCATCATTTTGGCGGCGTTTCACTCGGAGTCTACCATCAACGAAACATCATCTCGTGTGAACTCGCACCGTTCAGTAAGCGTGTGAAGGGAACTCAGCTTTGCCAACGAACAATCTATAAGCTATTTGCCTTCGGGGCCCACGATCTAATCTACCGAAGCATAACATACAGCATTTGTCAGAGCTCCAGCTTCTGCCACTTGCGCAACCACCCTCCATATTTGTATATCAAGGCCGGCACAGGAATGAGCGCGATCGCAATGAATCCCAATAGGCTGTTTCCCCACCCCAAACCGAGAGCATCGTACATGGAAGGACCGGCCATGGGCAAAAATGCCGCAACAACACTGCGGAACACCGTAAAGGCCGCAAGGCCACTCGCCGCGAAACCGGGATACGCGTCGATGATGTATGCCTGAATGGGCTGCCAGATTCCAAGGATCGCGACGCCGAAAGGCAGCAACCCGACGACGGGCGCAGCCCAATGGGTGTGATACTCAGCCGTCCATCCGTACCAGAAGAATGTCACTGGCAGAAGGCAAGCGAAGTAAATACAGTCCGGCAACCGCATCTCAGGTTCATAGACGCCGTTGTTGGCCTTGGTCATACGCACAACCGTCCTGTCGGAAAGGATGGTGAAGCAAGCCATACCGAGTATGTACCCAAGTCCCAATGGAATGTACACCAACCCGGTAATGCCAATGGAAAAGCCGTAGGTGTTGTGAAAAACGATCGGGATGGTGCTGAAGAGAAGATAGAGCACGCCGTATGCGAAGGCGATGTACAGGCTCACGCTGAAGATGATGGGCGACAGGAAGAGCATCTTGATCGGCCTGATCAGCCCCTTGATGAGAATCTGAGAGGTGGACGGAGAGGCCGCGCTGGCGTCAATGTACACGCTTCTCAGCTCCGGCCGGTTGAGCTCTTTCCGCAAGCGGGCTACCTTCCGGTCTATGAGTACACGTGGGTTTGTCTCCTGGTTGAATATGGCAATGACAAGAGCCATTGGAGTCGCAGCAATGAAGGCGATCCAGCTCGACCACCGCCACCCGATATCCTGCGCGATGAAGGCGCCCACCAGAGGCGCCAGCGTAGGTCCAATCAGAGGACCAACCATCCAAATCGTCAACGCTTTGCCGCGCTCCTGAACGGGGATCATGTCGGCGATGACGCCCCCTCCGATCGCAAGGCACCCGGAACCACCCACTCCCGAAAAGAAGCGGAACACAATGAGCGAGTTCAGCGACGGGGCCAACGCGCACCCGATCAACCACGCGCAGAAGAAGAAGTTGGCAGCGCTCAACACCGGCCTCCTGCCGTACATCTCCGATAAGGGTGCAAGCATCAGGGGCCCGATGGCGTAGCCCAGCAGGTAAATGGAGACGGGCAGCGTGCCCAGCGTCAGGTCGTCGTTGCCGAAGTCGTCGTTGAAGTACTCGATGGCGGGGGCGAGGATGGAGGAGGCAAAGGGGGTCATGAAGGTTATGCCCGCGAGGAACCAGATGATGATCCACTTGCGCCGCCTGTCGAAGTTCATGGGCATCGACGGGTCGTCTTGCGAGTCCCAGCCGACAATGCCATTGTCGAGGTCCGAGAGCGGGTGGATCGTGGGCGGGAGCCGCTCGCGGGGTTTATTGCGCCGAGAGGATGCGAGGCTCGCGATGCGCGAGAGTCGGGAACGCGCACTGGCGTGGGAGTGTGTTGTCTGGCTGCGCTCGATGTTGTAGTCCTGGTGGAAACTCAATTAGCCATTATAGTGGTGAACCAGAGCTGGGTTCTCATAACCCAGACGACAACAAAGGCCTCCAGTTGCAAGAAATCAAGAAACTTGATAATTCATCCGAGAACCAAGTAGGATTTTGACCAGAAAATGTGAAATAACACAAACCGAGATCTTGCTTAAGTGAGAACTCACCTCTTGATACGGCTCTCCATCCGTCGCTTCGTCAACGTCGTCGAACCTCTTTCGCTCCTCCATTCTCTTCTCTCCCTTCTCCAGTTCATCTGAAGATGCAAAAGCATGCGCATGTTGGTCGGTGACGCCTTCCTTTTCAGCCAGAATCCCATGTTCAGAAGAGGATCCTGCTCGGAGCCCGTGGGCGCCGCCGGCGGGATGCACAGCAGCAGCATCCACCTCGCCGTCTTTTTCTAGGCCCATGACGATTGTATGTTGGTGAATGGATCCGGTTATACCTTTTTCTTTTGTTTTTCTTTTAAGGAATGAGTCTCCCTCAGTAGCGCGAAGGGAGTTAGGTATCAGAGGAAGAGGGGAGGGTGAGAGAGGTTACGATGGGAAATAAGGCAGCCCCAGTTGGGTCTCGGTAACAACCAACGCGAAGACGGCCTGCATTTTATCGAATCCCCCCCCCTGGCCAATAAACCCGACAAACATTGGTGAGCAACACCGTCTTTTACTAATTGAAAACCAAAGAATCCCAGCAAGAGCAGCCTAGCTAGCCGTGGTAAGCTACTGCTGCTGCTGCCCGCCCACTCCCCCCTCCTCCTCCTCCAAAGCCGCAAATACCCTGGGCGGGACGATGATCATTGAAAGGGAGGCTCACAAAAGTACTTGAGATTCAAGGTGTAACGTAACTCGACCGAGCGATATTCGTTTACAAACAGAAGGGAGAGGGGGGGGAAACAGTGACAGCAGACAAGGTCCCTCTTTCCCGTCTTAATTCTTAATTCCCTAACCCCTGAAAATTTCATCATTGCCGGGTTTGGTTCCGCCCCCCACGCTGGATGACTCGCGTAGGCGGCGCGCGCCGCAAGGCTCAATTGGAGCTTAACTCCATATCCTTTTATCTCCGCCTCCCCGTCCCCGATCCCGAACGTCAGAGGAGTAAACAGAGAATTGGTAATACTTGTGAGGGAGTTCGGATGATCTTGAATGGGTTGATTGGGCGCCGAGGAAGATCCACGGTAGACTAAGAAATGGGAAGCTAGGGAATTGAGGACGGGACGGGAGAGTGGTTCGGATATTGTGGGGGGGGATTAAGTGACGGCCTTTTGCTGACCACCACATTTCAAACAACGGCTACACGGCACACCCTTTTGGGGCTGTTTGTCTGTCGGAAGCTGCCGCGAAGGCATGCAGCTTAAACCCGTTCTGAATCTTTGACTGTTCCCTGGGTTTAGTGTGTCTCTCAGAGGAATTGATTCCGCCGCTGCTTACTGCTTGCGAAATCCAAGGATCGGGAGGCCCTTGAATAGTGGATGAATGTGACACGAAAATGAGCTGCTGTCATCTGATGCCCATGTTTAGTGCTGATATCTACTATGTGTAAATTCTCGTGAAATTGATTCAGACTTTCTATACGTCCAGACTTTCCCAGAGTCCCATCTTTCTATTCCCCAGCACCTTGTCAAACTCACCCCGGGCTGCATCAGTCAAGATTCCCCACACAGACCAGCCCCAAGTTTGAGGGCACTTGGGGACAGTTCCCCAGCCCCACTTCAGTTAGGTTGTTGGTGAAAGTTTGGTGGGTCTCTGCCCCGCAGCCCCCAGTGCCTCAATGCAGCCAGTGGAGAGATCTCAGACCCCATCTTTCTCCAAATGCGCAGCCCCCCCAAAAAATAACCTCCTGCCACAGTGTCCCGTCGCAAGACTCCTCCTCCTCCCACTTTCCACACACATCGTGAGAGCTTCACAAGCAAAACCACACAACCGCGCACCTGCCAATTCACGTTGCGCGCACAATGAGTCGCGTCCACTCATAGGAGGACACGCTATTCAACAGCACAAAAGAATACCGCCCCGCCAATAAATAGGTACAGCGCCTCCAAGCGCGCAACCATTGCAAAAATGGCTTCCTCGACAACTCTCACCCGGACCGAAACGCTATCCCTCTCCTCCCTCTCCCTCGCTGCTGTTGCAGTCCTCCTCAACAACTTCTCTGGCGATGGCGAGCCTCTGATTGCATCCCTCGCGCTATCCGTCCTGGCCTTCGCCCTCGCCTACTCCATGGTCCGCTGGCTCGGCCCCGTCTTCGTCCGCGCCGGCTTCAAGGGCTGCGACCTCTCGAAACACCACCGCCCCGAGCTGCCCGAATGCATGGGCGCCGTCTGCGCCGCCGTCTACCTGCTCGTCGTCATCGTCTTCATCCCCTTCCCCTTCTACAAGGACATTGTCGCAGCTACCAGCGGTGGAGGTAACAGGGATGTCGTCTTCCACGTCGAGCACGTCCAACAGGGACGCTTCTTGCACCGCTTTCCTCACAGCAAGGTAAATACACATACAGTCTTTCACTCTGCCTTCTCATCTCACCTCGACCGCAACGTACTAACGTTCTCTCAATAACAACAGCTCGCATCATACCTCTCCGCCATAATCTCTCTCCAAACAACCGCCCTTCTGGGCATAGGCGACGACCTGTTCGACATTCGATGGCGACACAAGTGGTGGATCCCGGGCCTGGCCTCCGTGCCCATCCTCGTCATCTACTTCGTCGACTTCGGCGTCACCTCCATCGTCATGCCGATTCCCCTGCAGCCCTATCTCGGCGAGCTCTTCGACCTCGGCATCCTCTACTACATCTACATGGCCTGCGTCGCCATGTTCTGCCCACAGTCCATCAACATGCTCGCCGGCATCAACGGCATCGAGGTCTCCCAGTGCATCGTCGTCTCCCTCCTCCTCGTCCTCAACGACTGCCTCTACCTCTTCACCCCGTACCCCCACCCGGCCACCGACTCCCACCTATTCTCCCTCTACCTCCTCCTCCCCTGGCTTGGCGTCTCCCTCGCTCTCGTCGCCCACAACTGGTATCCCGCAAAGGTCTTCGTCGGCGACACCTACTGCTACTTCTCTGGCATGGTCTTCGCCACCGTCGGCATTCTCGGCCATTTCTCAAAGACGCTCGGTCTGCTCCTCGTCCCCCAGCTCTTCAACTTCCTCTACTCCACCCCGCAGATCTTTGGCCTCGTCCCCTGCCCCCGCCACCGCCTGCCAAAGTTCAACGCCCGCTCCGGCCTCCTCGAACCAAGCGTCACCCCCTGGTCCCCCGA
Organism: Colletotrichum neosansevieriae; assembly: GCA_036785495.1. NCBI lineage: Eukaryota > Fungi > Ascomycota > Sordariomycetes > Glomerellales > Glomerellaceae > Colletotrichum > Colletotrichum neosansevieriae. Next base: position 121,627 of record JAVHLV010000026.1, on the reverse strand, counting down.
ACGCCAGCCCCATCCCCTCGTCGCCCAGGCCCTCCACCTCCTCGCCAAGCTGCGCCTGCTCAACGTCACCACCGATGACAAGGGCCGCTTCGTCGAGACGAGCAACTTCACCCTCCTCAACCTCTGGCTCGTCTGGCGCGGCCCCCTCAGGGAGGACCGCTTGGCGTGGGAGGTCACCTTCCTCCAGGCCTTCGTCGGCCTGTTCGGCCTCTTCGTCCGCCACCGTCTGGCTCTTCTCATCTTTAAGGAGGATAACTGGGGCATGACGACCAAACGATACTGAGATTTTTCTCAATCCTTCTTCGCTCTCGACAAACAAACAAAGCTCGCACAATTTCGACTGGACTTTGGCATTTCGTCCGGCCTTTCTTCTTTTCTTTTCTTGATTCATGGGACGGCAAAGACTTGGTTGGCATGAGAAATCCCGTTTGTATCATACAGAAGACCAAAGAGATACCCTGTAAAAGTAGCTACAAACGAACATACTGCCATTAGCGTAGATGAGGCAGCTAGAGACACAGTTGATCAGTCACATCCCAAACTCACATCGAGAGTCTCCAGATTCAGTAGTAAGCCAGGCCAAGTAGTAGTAAGGCAGCGCATTATCTGCGCGCAAAGTTCATCCATTTAATTGCTTCTCATCGTCATGGAACCGGCGTGGAACGATGCCCAGCAGCAGAGCCAGTTGAGCCGGACTCTGCCAACAAGCCTATTGGTAGAAATACAACAAAAAAGTGAAAAAGAAATTCTTGCCTCCTGGCAACTGTACGGGAAAAGTAAAAGTTGAGGAACCCAACCTCTCTTTTCATCATCGCCCTTCCCTTTCCCCAATTCCTAGAACCCCTCAAAAAGCGCTGGATTCCCACCCATTCGCCTTTGTTTTACGCCATAGTTCCCTCCCGAGAAAATAGAAAATGTTGCTTCCAGTCGTGGAACAGCACAAAACGTCGAAGGATGTAGTGAGACGCCTTTTCTTTTTCGTCCGAATGTCCAACACAAGTAGTACCGTCCGCAGCTCTAGCTGTAGCCCGAGATCCCTTTCCACCCATAGCCATCCTCCTAACGCCGAAAAAAAGAGCCGCCGCCTTGGTGTGAATTTGAATGGTATTTAAAATGAGAGGAAAGATGATGTGTAGCATCCTCATTCCGAGACCAACGCGCACACACCTATACTTATTACAAGGAACTGTTTGCCGCAACCGTGGTGAGGGGGTTCACTGCGTTTCCCTGGACTGGCGTCAAAACGTCTGTGCTCTTCTCGGTCGCTGGTGAGCCAAGAATTGAATCCAGGGCTGGCTTTGTTTCCTCAGTTCCAGACAGTGATGTCTTCAGCACACCAGCTGGCTTTTTGTTCATCCGACTCTTGGTGTAATCACTGAGGCTCAGCTTCTTCTTCACGGGGCTGGGATGCACCGCAACGCCATTCACAGCTGCAGGCGCAAAAGGGCTGGACAGATTGCCCGTGGAGAAGGGAGATTGTACAGTTGTGCTTGCTGAAACTGGTGTAGTTGCACTCGGCGTCATCATGACTGGCCCATTGAAAGCTGGCATGGGTGGCATTTGCAAAGGAAGTTCAGGCGATTTCGTCTTCGAGGGGCTGGTGACATCATTAACCTTGGCTTCAGCGATGGGCTTGTTGATAGCCAGAGACTTCGCCATACTTGGCGAGCTTATAGGGGCATCTGGCATAGCCACATCTGTTGTTGACTGTGCCACTGGGGAGTTGTTGGAATCGTGCTCACAGGTAGCCTTTAAAGGTGTGGGTGAGCCTGCAAAATCCTTTGGATCGGTGGTATCAATGTCCATCGGAGTAGTCGAAGGCCCTGGTGCAGCTGGCGTTGGGAGCGATTTGCGTCTCTCAACCTCATCGCACCGTATACGGTGACGATTGTTCAACAGTCGTTGGGACAGAGAAATAATTCGGCGACGAGGCTTTGGCGTCAGTGTTGGCTCGCTGTACCACTCTCCTTCCACAGGGTCGGTCTGAACACCAGCATCACAGTATATAGGACGGCATGCTGAAGACTCGCGATGTGATTGAGCTGTAATAGAACTCGAATGAGAGCTTGGTGCTTTAAATGGGTTGTGCTCTGTTGGTGATGCTCCACCCGAGGGCGAATTGGATTTGCTCCTTGATGTGCCGGCGTCAACGTAGTTACCAGTGCCCGTGGAAGCGTTGCTTGTTGAGGTCTTCTGCTTCGATTTGGACGAAACGATACCATCGGAAGTGCGCTTCTTCTTTCGAGGCGGTTGTTGCTCCAGTCGACGGAACGAATCCTCGACCATCTGGACTTTCCTCTTGTCCCTGTCGGTGGGCTCGGTCAGTATGCCCGGTTGGTCCAGTGAGCCTTGTCGAGCTGGTGTTCGGTCCCGACTCGGTGGCTTGCTGCGTTCGGAAATTGATCGAGCGTCAGCATCGGGATCATCTTGATGACCTTCACTGGCTGCCCGACTGTTCGTAGCATGCCCAGTGCTTGTTGGGGAAATCGTGTGTGTCTTGGCCTTCCGTTTCTTCTTCTGCGGAGGCCGAGCTTGCATCTTGGCTTGATAGTGACGATGGAAACGGGCGAAGGCGCAGTTGGCCCCAAGGTCGCAAGCACATCCGCCGTACTCTGACAGAATTCGATGGACCCATCCGGATATCCGTTGGTACTCGGCCTCGTTCATATCAGGTTCGTCATGGGCGTGGCCGTCGTCTTCACCCAGGCCGAGCAAGTGCAGGATACGTGCCTTTTCCTTCTTGGGCAATCTGAAGTCCCAAGGCAAAGTTATTTGCTCGTTCGCTGCGACATAGCGGTCGCTCACGAGCCAGAAGTGATATTCTGACTGACCATTCAGATATGTGTCCAATACGGCATTCGGCTTGCAGCTTCTCCTGACAAATCGAGCCAGTGATCCTTCCCTCCTGGTGTCAATGTATAATGGGAGCATAGGGTGGAAGAAAACGAAAGGCAATGGCGAGGAAAGTTCTTCCCAAAGATTGCTAGGGTCTGCGCAGTAATCTTTCTGGAAACCAATTTGACCGTTGAGTTCAATCAGGGGTACGTCCTTCTCAATTGCTGCTGGAGTTGCCAGATATTGCCAAGGCAAAACCGTGTCCGGACCAAGGGGCAGCTTTTTACTCTCCACGTGTAGTGAACGTTTCCGCGACTCGATGTCAGCAGGCAACTTGGCAAAGACGTCCTTGAACTCCTCGCCGGTCTCTTGTCTCATTCGCTCGGGTTCGCGAAGCCACAACGACATGGTGTTTGAGATGGTTAGGCTGGCGAAAGAATTTGTTTGGACGATGGGAGCATCCTGCTCCTTAATCAGGGAGAGGAATCCGTCAGAATAGTTATGGATTTCAAAGTCGCTTGGAAGATCAGGGGGGGTTGTCGCCGGACTTGGTGGGTGTCCATTTGGTTGAGCACGACCATTTCCATACGATGGACTCCGTTTCGCGTTCTGTGAGCTGATCGAGTGGGACGGTCGATGGGAGGTTTTCGTTTTCTTTGGTGGGTGTGGGTGGTCGCTCGGACTTCCGTGCTTTGCGATTTCTTGGCCTGTAGGGTGGCCATTCAATTGCAAATCGGTGGGCTTTGGCTTCTTCTTATGGCTCTTGGTCGTGAGTCGTTTGGCTTTTTTATCTGGGGTTTCTGCTGGACCACCGCCGTTCTTGAGTCGACGGGTTCGATCGATGGCCTTTTGTCTGTCCAGGGGACGCGGCTTGCAGTCAGCACACGAATGGGCAAAGTCCTCACGAAGGGCCTCCTCGCGGCTGTCGGGGTAGAAGCATTCAATGTGCTGCCATGTGTCGCAGGTTTCGCAGTAGATCGTGTTTCCATCATCGTCAGAGAAGTTGCAGATACACTTGATGGTGTAGGGCTCTTCTTCCTCTGCCGTCTCGACCTTACGCAGAACATCGTGGGTAGAGACTGGTGCGCTCGGTGGAGCGAAGAGGGTCTGACTAGGAGTCGCGAGCTGCGTCGACAGCGTCTGCGGCTTTTCTGTCATAATCTAAAAGTGCCTCGGGAAGGAGCTTGGTGTCGAGGTATGCGTGAGCTGATTACCGTTGCGGCTTGGGAAGCATGACGACGCCTGTGTAGACGGGCAGGAACGAATTGCCGAAGCCGAAGGAACAGCGACAACAGAAGTTGTAGTCATCCGTCGAGGGACAGGCTATGTGCTCAGCCGAGTCGAGGAATCGCCGAGGGTCGAAGCAAGGACTCGACAAGCGGACGAGGCGGGTTCAGTAGGTATGCCGTCGAAAGAGGCGAAAGATCGGGAAATCGAGGAGGTTTGCGAGTGCCCAACAGTTCCCTCGAAGCACAAACGCCTTGTCAACACGTCACAGATGCTTGTTGTGGGCGTCGATTGGGAAAATTTTTGGGTGATAGCGAAGTGCGTGTGTGGCGACGAGGAGGAGCAGAAAGACGGACGAGATCGAGTGAAGGGTCAAGCGGATGCGCCTCGTCGACGGTGAGGGGTACGGCGGATCGAATGGTTGTATCGAGTCGAGTTCACGCAGAATGCGGAAGATCCAAGTGGTTTCGACGTGAAATCGGGGAGGAGAGGGTGATTTGGGCGACGAGGGTAAAAAGGAAAAGAGATTGAAAGAGAGGAAGAGAGGGGGCACGACACGAAGGCCTGGAAAGGACGGATGGATGGGTCCTCCGAAGGAGAGTAGCAGTGGGAGCAGCACCGGCGACACCAAGCAGCAGTGCGGTGCGGTGCGGTACAAGAGGACGAGAGTGTGCCAGTTGAGCAAGACAGGTACCAGTGCAGGTGCAGGAGCGAGCGTGCGGACCAGACACCAGGCCAAGCCAAAATGGGCGCGAGGGCGAGCAGGTAAGAACAGTGACTGCACTGGACTGGACTGCTGGGACTGACTTGGGGTGTTGGGGGAACCCAGGCAAGCCAGGACTGGACTGCTCAATGATCACTGGTCCAGGACTGGCTCGCACCTTGTGCCTTGGTGCGCGGGCTGCGGACTCGATGGGGGAAAAGAGGGGGGGGGACAGGAAGGCAGGATGGGATTTCGGGGGTGATGGGAAGGAGAAATGGTGCTGGGATGCTGGGTGCACTTGCACTCAGCTTACCTCTCTATGGCTGCCCGGGTTGATGTTGCCTCTGCTGCTGCTGTTATTGCTGCTGCTGCTGCTGCTTACCTAGGGACGGGACCCGGGAGGTTTCTTGTTGCGGGTGGGGAGGGAGCACTGGCTGCCATCCGGCCAGCGACCGTGGAACCAGCCAACAGCCATCAGCCATACCAGCAAGCCCAGGCCAGCCTGGTGTACAGCCGAACAGGCCATACCTCACTCTGATGTGAGCAAAGAGTTGTGCGCAATGGCGCGGGCGGGCCAGCCAGACCAGAATGAGAGAGGGAGACAGACGGGAGAGAAAGAGAGACACCGGGGGCACAGAAAAAGCCAAAGCCCGTGGGCATAGAAAAACAGGGTACAGAGGTACCAGTACTTACTTGGAGCTAGTCCCGAAAGGCGGTGGACACGCTGATATGAGTGGCTACGGCAGTCCAATCGGCCCTCTAGCGCAGAAATATGGATGCCTCAGGCAAGTCAAGTTTCAGGCCGCAACCAGACAAGAATTGGCCCCGTCTGATGAAGGACTGACGGCTGCCTGTTCACCCTCCGCCCTCGCCCTCCGCACCTGGAGGTCAGCCCAGAGAGAAAAAAACGAGATAAGAAAGAAGCAAAAATTGAGGAGAATACGATTGACGCTCTTTTCTCTCGTCAAAGGTGTCCTCCTCAGATGATCGAGCCGAACAGACAGTGGATGCTCTGATCAACTTGATGAGAGCGTTTCGTTCGTAGCCGGAGTAGTAAATAGAGAGCAAAAGAGATTTTCGTTCAGGCGCCAGCGGAGGGACAAGATGCGGCATGCAAAGATTTAATGAGTAATAAAAGAGAAGAAATGGGCGGCAGAGAGTGTGATTGTTTGGTGTGCGTTGGGTGGTGACCCCTCTCTGGCCCTAGCAAGGCGGATGTGACGGGAGCGGGAAATAGAATGACGGAGGAGGAGGCGGAAGAGGGGGAAGACGGGCGACCCGCGCAACGTCTGCGTACGGATTCTGCCTCAGAGAGAGCATCCGAGGCCATTGGATAGGCAAGGCAAAGCCAGAGTCAAGTCCAGCTTGAAGGAACAGTGATGGGTGCAGAGGCAAAGCCAGAAGCACAACGGCACATAAGCAGGGCGAAATATGTCTGCTCGATCAAATATTTGCGTTTGCGTTGGGCGCGCACCAAGGACGGGACGGGAGAATGTCGGCGTGGTGTTTGGTATAGTTGATCGTATTGTAGAGAGTTCCAGAGAGAGTCGAGGATTGAGCGGCTTGGAAAACCAACAAAAGCCTGCGACCAAGAATCGGGGGTTTCCATGGCTTTCATCCCGTTAAAGACTGCGACTTGACGCCAGGCAAATTATGCGCAAAATTTTATAAGTAGGAGTCGCCCGAGTTACATGGCAGCTTCGCGTTGGTCGGCTGGTAACGCATGTATCCCCCAGGCCACTTCCTTGGTTCTCTGCCTGGCCTGGACTCGTACCACTTTTCGTGTGTTTGTTTGCCGCCCTCCAACGCTCAGCATGAGAGTCGCCCTCGCCTAGGCATATCCAATTCTCACGCCGCGAATGAATCGGGGCGAGGGGAATGGGCATTTTCCGGTTGGTGCTGGCCGTCACCCACGTCTCCCGTCCATCCGTCTCAGGTGTCAGGGGTGTCAGTGGTGCAGCGACCCAAGATCAACAAGACGAGGAACAGTCAGAGGACCCAGGGACCGAAACCAGGCAATAGTAATGGTTGAAGGCGGCGCCATCACGTCACAACCAAGACCTCACCAGGCCATGCCGTTGCTGATTCGCCCTAGAACACTAACCGGACTGAATACCTTGGACTCAAAGGCCACCGAAGAGGCTCAAAGGCAGCTCAGTGTACTTCAGGATATAGTGCAGCTGCATCTGAGTTTTGGTAGCTCGAGAATGTCCTAACAAACACTGTTTTTACTCTAGAGTTCGGCGAGCCGGATGAGTTCGAAGGAGGTCAGGTTTGTGAATGAGCCGTCTTCGAGGTGAATAATGGCAAGCATTCGCTGGCGAGACGAATTCTTGTTGAAGGGTAGAAAATGTACTCAGCTAGCCGGGACTTTCAGAAGCACATCGAGCAGTGGACCTGCCGCTGGGCAAAAGCAGCTGCGCAATGTCGCGTCGCTCTGTCTCGAGTCTCAACTCAACTTTCCGTATCGCCATCCTATTGGCTAGCTGAGCTACGTCTGTTCTGTTATCGCCCCCTCCCTGCATCAACACAGGCGTAGGCTGGCTGGCGACCTGCGGACCAGCATTTTGCATACGACCCTACTTCTATTTGTTGCCGTCGTAATCGATCAATTATTCGGCGATTCATATGTAAATCTTGACTCGAACTGCTGCCTCCATTGGATTCGACATCGCCTCGTCTGCACAAGACGGACCGCCATTACTGCACGCACGCGGGACTGATGACTGCAGCAAACCAGCATCACCATCAACACCATTGCCACCATCACCACCATCACCGCCTTGTAATCATCATCATGCGTTGCCCCTCAGCACAAACGACTGCAGCCTGCAGCAGGGCATGTCATCGTTGAGACTCCAAATCCGCCCAGCAACACTGGCCTACCCCCTGTCTGACTCCAGTACCTCCTTCAACGTCGGCTGGCGTTCTGCCTTAAACTCTACGCAAATTGGCGACAAGGGGGACTGTCTTCTAGGCTGCTCAGGTGTCATCAATCTCTCTTAGCAGCCGTCGTCGCATAAGTATCGATACTTATGCTGCTTGTCAATGCTCTCATCCTGCGCAAATGCGCACCTTGAAATGCGACCACTCGCGGCGCCTTTGCGCATCTCTCGGTTTGGTACGCTGCCGATGCTACTGGAGTGACAACCCGGGGGGACTTTTGGCCAGAGCGCTCTGGCTGATCCAGATGCACCACCACGTTAACGCCTGCTTGGAGTGGACTTCTTCCCTCTCGTCCTTCACTTGCGCCTTATTATCGAGATCGACATGCCGAAGGGCGTTACTCGGCCTCCCTATCGCTTCTCGCCCCCACCCAAAAGAGACGCAAACAAAACAAAGACTCGCGCAACCTCGAACGTCCATCCGCCTCCAACTGGCGTCGGGACTTGAAGGCCAGACATGATTCGCGGCCTATGTTTTGTTGGCTAGGATCTCCCTGTCGCACAATCGCAAGCTCGAGGCCTAACAAAAAGTTTGCGGCACTGGAAACCAGGGCTGTAAGCTGAGGTGTCCGGTACTTGGCCACGGTTCCCCAAACGTCGTCCAAGCAGGTTGGTCCCCCTCTTACTGTGAAGTATGTCTCTCCCACTCCCGAGTCTTTCCTGCGGCAGCCTCCCTGCACCAACGATGGTTTGATTGGGCCGAGGCCGGACGGGCGATCCTGCGACCCTAGAGAAGGAGCTTCCCAGCGTGAACGATGCATAAGGTGGTGTGGCTCTTGGTGTTGTGGCTACTTTTTGCCCAATTCAAGATCCATGCTGGATGGAGTCGCAGTAGTACGCCTCTTGAGTCGCAAAGAGACCAGCTGTCCAATCACGATACCAGCGCACTCGGGACTTGAAGATGTTTAGACCGAGAGATGGACCATGCTATGCTGTCCCTGACACCGGGGAGCTTGGAGGGGACGACGGCTTGTGACGGCGGGAGACCCTGAGAAGGAGGCCACTTAATAAGTCAGTATGCTGATGTCGTCGACTGCCTGCTCAGACCTGTCCACGGGACCAGGACTCCAGGGATATTCCAGCGGTACCTGCGCAGACGAAACAGCTCTCAGCAGCTTTCGCGACAGGGCTCCAGTCGCCGCGTGGGCGAGCATAGCGAAGGCGAAGATTGGGTGCTTGAATGAAAATGAAGGCATTTTCCTCGCACCACATCAGTCGCCGGCCCCTTTTCTGTCAGATTGAGATGATGGCGTTCGTCACTTCAAGCATTCTGCTGCGGTATCGACAAAGCGAGGCTCGATGATCAACTCATAGCAGTAGGTAGATCATCGCTGATAAAGAAATGTGGGCTTACGAGGGGGGCATGCAAACGTGAAGTGGGAAATTCAAGATGGCTCGAGCGTCAAGCATCAACAATCCAGGTACCTCATTGAGGTACCTTCTCTGTGGTGATGGAATGGGAGCACAACTCTTCAAGCACGGCTTGTAAACACCTGGGAGGAAATCATTATGTATATGTCAGATTCATAGAAACCCTCACGGAATGCTCGATAAGAATTGTCACTTAAATGATACTGGAAATGGTCAATATGTGGCAATCTGGCAGCCACCTTCAAAGTCGCCATGCCGCTCTGCAGAAGGAAACCGCGCTTGTCCCAGCCATGGCCCACCCAGCGCGTCGAATCAGAGCAATCCTGGGCTGTCCCCATGACGTTCTCCCCCGAACCCAGCCAGCCCCATTGCTCACCACCTGCCAACCACAGCCTCTCGCAGGAACTACTCCATCCACTTCCTTACCTCACCAGCCATCTCTACGCTTAGCATCGAAGTGTCGGACATCGACGACTTCACGCCGAGCACATCTTCAAACGTCGAATATCGATTACTTCAACCCCCTCGGTCCTAAAACTAAATATCCGCCGAAAACAAAAACTACACCTCTGTTCGCGATGAGGTTCGCTGCGGCCGTCATCGCCTTCCTCTCTGCCGGCCTCGCACCGGTTGGCGCCAGCGTCCTCGTCCAAAGAGACCAGTCCGTCATCGTGAACGATGCTCAGAAGGTTCCCGGCGAGTCACCCCTCGAGTTCTGCGATAAGGACCACAGCAAGGACACCGTCTCCATCGAGAGCGTCGACCTTTCCCCCAACCCTCCTCAAGCGTACGTTTTCCGCTCTGTTGGCTCTCCTCCCTGCTGCGTTGGAGTGCGAATGAAGCACCATGAACTACCTGGCATCGTCAAACGAATGGTTCGCTAACACTGTTTCAGTGGCAAGGAGCTCGTCATCAAGGCTTCGGGCACCGTCAAGGAGACCATTGAGAAGGGCGCCTACGTCTTGCTGCAGGTCAAGTACGGCCTCATCCGCCTCATCAGCACCAAGGCGGATCTCTGCGAGCAGATTGAGAACGTCGACCTCGAGTGTCCCATCGAGAAGGGCGTCTTGAGCATCACCAAGTCCGTTGAGCTTCCCAACGAGATCCCCTCTGTAAGTTAAGCCGTTTTGCACAACCATTATGACGTTAGCGACTGACACCCGTGTGCAGGGCAAGTACACCGTCTTTGCCGACGTTTACACCGCCGACGACAAGCCTATTACCTGCCTGACCGCCGCTGTCGTCTTCTCCCGCAGCAGCAAGAAGAGCTTCTTTAGTCTGGAGCTTTAAATGTAATAATCAAAGGCATCACGATGGAATCACGATTATGGAGCATGAGCATGGCTTATAGTTGCACGTAGCGATACGCATCCAGATTGAATGAGGGGGTTTTAAATATCATGGCTTGGCTTTGGCATCAGCACCTCGAAACATCACGCTTGCGTACTTTACAAATGGTTCCACCACACAGGCTCTCGTGTGGTTTGAAATGGTTTCTTGTTCTGCGTAGGAGTGTCGGCATAATGCGTACGTACATAGGGTAGCGGGTGCTAAACTGACAGCTCTCAATTCAATTCGCGATGGACCTGCACGGTCTGTCCATAACCTGCATTTCGTGCTTCTTGCCGCCATGTTTCTCTGACCATTGCTCGTCCAGCCATGATGTTATGCACCTTTTCATTCGCCAAACAACCGGCGGACTCTGCGCAAAACGCTGTCCTTCTCTGGGTCGTACGGGTGGTCCTTGGACGGGATCTCGAGAACGGTCGGGAACGCAGCTGTGTAAGTATCAACTCGGTGTCTTATGCGGTCGGCAACCTGTCCGCATATTAGCCCGCACCCCCATACAACACCTTTTTTCTCGAAGTAGCTGACATGTTGGTTGATGAGAACGATACCGATGTCCTTCCTCGTCGTGAACTTCTCGAACGCAGACTCGATCGCCGCGGTGTCGGTCTTGCTATCCACTACCAAGAAGTTCTTCTCCTGCTCTGCGCCCGTGCTAACGTGCTGCGTAACGCGGTCGTGTCAGTAAAGTCCCATCGAATCGAAGCTGATATTGTCGTTTCTTTCGACAGGCGTGCATACCCCGATGCCAGCGAGGAGGAGGCCGGTAACCGAGTCCTAGTCGAAGGCCGTCAGCACAACAGACACACACACACACAAACACACGATGGCCAAAGATGCTGATAAGAGCATTCGAATCGTTTTACCTCGTCGCCAATCACGGCCAGGAACTGCCGGTCCTTGAAATCTGCTTGTGAAGCCATCCTGGGCGGGTGACTTGATTGCGGGTTGGAGGAGTGAGTAGCTTGCGATCCAAGCCAGGAGTCGGAGCGGATTGACGTACTGCTCTGGGCTTTGATTACCTACGCCGCTGCGACGGCGACACCACCCTTAGTTGGGCGGATCCTGGAACTGTTAGTACTTCGCAACCTATCAAGGCAGGTACGTACTGCGCGGCCCGACTCCATTTTGGAATTGACCCTTGTTCGTAGCTCCTGCCTGGCGGGACAACCTCCAAAAAAAGCGACTTCTTTGTAAACAATTTTGGCTGCAACCAAACCAACCAACTTCGGCCGTCAACCACCGCCCCCCTTTCGACGCCTTTCAGGCCGACATTCATCAAATCTTGACGGTAATAACCAACAGGAGGACGATCGCACAATCGACAGGATGCCGCGCCTTGTGAGGAAGAAGCCGCTCTCTGAGCGCGTGAAAGCTTGGCTCAATCCGATGGATACTCTTCTCTGGTTGTCGGAGGAGCTCGAAACAAGAGACTGGGACTCGAAGGCGCTGGGAACACAACTCGGAATCGGCTTCAATTTCGCATTTCTTCTGGCCAGGGCTAATAGCTTGATTTCAGAGGTGGAGGACGATGTATTCAACGACGCGGGCTCCGGTAGCTTCATCACGTTCGTGGTAAGTCATCAGTCAAGATACGGCTTGCGCATCATGAAAACTGACGTGTTTTACGCAGGTTCGCCCGCTCGTGTGGATCTTGGGTGGTCTTTCCCTCATAAACGCCTTTTATGCGATGACCAGGACGAGGCAGTACCGATTGTTCCAAGTTAATGTAGAGGACAAGCTGCGTACGCCTTCTGCCCAGCGAGTCAAGGCGAGATCCGATCCTTCAGCCTCCTCCCCTCTTCGATTGCTAGGAAATCTTCTAGCCCCCGAGACAGCAGAGTCGCGAGCGCACCCTGATAAATCGCACGACGTGTGGGAGTTGAGCGTATGGGATCCTCTCCCGGTGTCCCTGCAGCTCTTCTGCTTGTTCAGCCCCGGGCACGTCCTGGTCTACTTGATGTTCTTGCCGCTGGTGCCTTTGGATCCCCGGCCTAGTGTCACAGTCTTCAACTGCATCGTCTTGCAGCTCATCCTCTCGGTGCAGCTGCTCTTCATGCAGTCGCGTTACGCCCAGCAGATCAAGGACACAGCCATCATCCATAAGGAGGTACTCCACGAGTACGATACCAAGTTTGTTCGCCCGCGCCTCCACCCTGTCGTTCGCGATGTCGGTACACAGTGTTCCCCTGAAGAGTCCAAGGATGAGGAGTCCTTTGTTGAACTCGGCACTCCAACTACTGTCATCAAGAAGGAATTCGTAGTCACGCCCAATCCCCATGTCCAGCAGAATGAGCCGGTCCACACCCCACCGACCAGCAGCTTTGCTTCTCGTCTATTTACGCCCACGCCAAACCGCCGATCTGAGGTTTTCACGCCGGTGCCTGCTTCGCGATCCGTCCGCCAGAGTATGCCGTCTGGATATCAATCCACGTCAACATCTACTTCGAACGTCGCCACAAACGCTGGATCAACCAACTTTGGAGGAAATATGGGTGTGTTCACCCACGCGAATTCTCCGCTAAAGAAGGCGACTAGCTTCAACGACGTCAACCAGGCGTTCATGTCGCCTCGCAACTCTCGGGAGATGGCCGCGCTGGAGCAGCGCAGAGCAGGGAGCCCGGTGAAGGCTGGAAGTCCGCTTAAGCAGTCTGAGACTAGAAGGTCAACGGGCTCAGACGCTCTCGAGAACACGTCGGCCTCGTACAACCCCTTTGCAAGTGCGAAGCGGAACAGGAGTGTGCAACAACAAGAACGTTATCCGTCAAGATGGTCAGGCTTTCACTGAGGGTGAGCTTACTGAATAAGCTGGATTAGGCTAAGAACATAATTGCATGGTCGGGGGCGAATTGCTTAGAGCGGACTTTTCATTTTGCTTGTCGACTCCTAGCTGTTTCTTACATTAGCATATGGCGGCGTTGGGCGGTGGGTATGGGCTCATCCGGGCTGGCGTTCTTTCTCGTTAGAGCAATAATTCGAATCTGCTCTTCAAAATCATTGGTATTTCCTCCTGCTAATTGACTGCGAAGCACTCTTGGGACGAGACGACGAAGTGCCTCTTGGAGTGGGTAGTCGTAATGCCTTGGACGTGATGGACGAAGAAAAGGTCCACGGGGTCGTGGGAGCAGATTATGCTCATCTCCGATGTACCTTGCATCTTCATCTGAACCCAGGGAATCTTATTTGAGGTATCATGCTCTTCGAGCCGTCACTTCTGGCGTATTTTGTTGCTAACAAGCACTGGTTGGGTCTCTTCAGATGCGTCAGTCACAATTGGCTTGCTTGACTGATTCGATATTGGGAGAAATCAGCCAGCGAAATGCAGAAGCATTGGCACCCTTGGCGTAGTTCATTGGCCTGTCCAGGAAAGAGACAGTGAAAACCACTCATCGCCAGCGGTTCAACTCTGCTCGGGTACTATGTACTTGACCCTTTGAGTATTGAAACTGGAAGACGGGTCTCTCGATAAGCTTTTAGCCTGGGACTTGGTAGCTTCAGATAGCACACAGGTTGAAGAGGGAAAAGCTCCGATAAAGATGGGTTGGTGCTGTTTTCTCGGCCCGTTCGTCCATTGCCCCATGGTGTATTTGATGAGAGGCCATGGTCTGAGCGATGTTCACGGCTTTCTTGATGCGCAAGTTGCCGGGCGAGAGCCAGAGAGGTTGCAAAACGTGATCTATCAGGTTCTGATGCTGAGAAAGATTTCTTGGATTCCTACCTCTCAATGCTTGTCGAGATTTACTCACTACCATCATCCACTAATGGTATTTACCTCGTGAAACATTAGTTCTTTGTATCTATCCTCGTCTCAGCATCCCTTGGCTCCGTCTTCGTCTTCGTCTATCTCACCCAGGTCGTTCATTGTTGCAGTCGCCCTCATCCTCACACCATGTCAAGTCGAGTTGGCACAGAATCATCGGCCCTCGGCCCAGCCATCCTTGGTGTATTCCAAGGAGGTCACCACCTGGATACTAAAACCCATGAAGTATTTCAGGAGGTAATCCCACTGGGTTCCTACGTACTCGGCCCCGCCATTTGGAAAAATTTCCGAAAAAGCCTCTCGTCCCGCGCCGTTTAGTCTGATGCAGTACTCTGCCAGAAACCTCTGAACCGGCGACGGAGAGTCGAGGTCATCCAGAGTAACCTCATGTTGCCAGGGCGTCAAGCGCTCTTCCTCGGCGTCGCTCATGAGGGATAGAAGTTGACATCGTCCCTTGGGGGCCTCGAACAGACGTTCCGAATTGTCCTCTTGAGCTGAACAAGCCACCACGACAGACACATTCCGAAGACTGTGGCAATACTCGATCAAGTGACGAGCGATGAAATCAACGCTCGCGGAGGATGCCACTGCAATGTAGCGGAGGTTGGAGAGAAATCGCCGAACATTTGGCTCGTTGCAAAGCTGTCCAAGTGCGATCATGTTCGTGCTTTCCTCATTGGTGACTAAGGGCGGCAGGTATAGAATGTCCAACTCAGGGCGAAACGGGCGAGCTGGGACAGCCAACGAGCTGGATACGCCAATCTTGACGTTCTTGAAGGTGACGCCTTTCTGTCTGTAGTCATGAATGATTGCGCGAGATTCACGGCAGACATGCATCAGAACTGGGAAAGCGGTGTAAACCGTGAGTTGATGCGTGTGTCGGAACTGACGCATGGCAGGAAGATTGACTTCTTGATCCTGAGGTAACAGGGCCCGGGGCAACACGCACACCTCTCGTTCATCTCCTGTTGGTAGGGAGAACTTCCAGATATATTCTCGAAGCTCTGGGGGCAGATCTCCAAACTGAGGGGACATTTTGTATGCTAAGATGCGCTGGGGACGAGTGCTGTCGTCTGTGCAGTATTTTGGTTGAATATGGTCAAGAGAAAATGACTTTGGCTGAGGTGTCAAAGAGATTAGGGGGGGATAAATAGACAGCCAGGAGGAAGGAGAGCCGATTAACGGACTTGAGGTCTCAAAGATAATGTACCTTAATTGACTTAGACCGGAACACGAGGTGAGGAAGGTACCTGCTCATTGGCCGACAACAACTCATCCGGAAGAAGGCACAACTCTAAAGCTCCTTCCAACCCAAAGTTCTTTAATTTGCCACTGCCTTCCCAATACAGCTTGTGGTTGAACCACATTGCTATTTTACTGAATGCGCCCGGTCCCTGCCTTTTTCGAAAGCCAGGATATCCCACCTCCAGCTTGACCCGAGCACATGGCCTGGGCACATGGCCTGGTGATGTCGTCGCAGGACATTCCCAGCGACCTTCATATGAGTCTTGGGCAACTAAAATTGTTTGTTTATTTCCTAGACTTGCAACATCACTATCATTCAACATTGCCAGCCCGACAATGTCAGTCCACTCCGCCCCAGGAGACGGCGATCACCAACTTCAAAAGCCTTCGTTTCGCGTTTTCCCTCGTCGAGCTGACCAGCAACAATCGGAAGATTTGGGACCGAAACAGACTTTCAGCTCTCGCCTGCGGAGCCTGTTGCCCAGCTATCGCGCTGAGAAAGGAGGCACCCTTCGAGTCAAAGGATACTAGGAGACCCACGAGAAGAGAAAGACCAAGGTTCGTCGGTCTCAACTCGATTCGTCTCGAGTGGAACAGGGCTCCGACAGAGTCTCCGACTTGGAGACAGTCAAGTCTGAGTCTCATCGAAAAGAAAAATCTGTCGGTTCCCATCGGGAGGTTGGGGCCCAAACAGGCAAAACAGAGACCAAGACTACTCGGCAAGAGAAGAGCATCGAAGAGCGTCGACTGGTCCACTCTCAAAGGAGACTTCTGAAAGAGAGCGGTGATTATCTTGGCGTCCAAGGCATCAACCCTGAAACTGGAGAGCTGGATGTCCTCACGCCCTCCACAAGTAGCTCCGCTACCTGGGCTCTTGACCAAAAAAAGCTGGCGTCATTTCAAAAGACGTCAAGGAAGCCAGTCGATGCCCGCAGAGGAGCTACAGTTTTGACTCAGCAAGAGACGAAGAGTCTCCTGGACCGGGAAAAGAAGAGATACGCCCAAAAGGACCTCGAGAAGGAAGCAATTCGGAAAGCCCAACGCAACGTACAGTGGAAGCGGGATCGTCGACAGTGGTCCTCTGCACAGGAACCAAATTTGAGTCCAATTGCACAGTCATCCGCGACGATGTCCACCCATGGTGAGAAAATCCACCGTCTAGACTCCAGGATTGACTGCACTTAAACCCGGTGTATGCTTGGTCGATTTTGCTAATGACAACAACAGGCTCCGGTGTCCAGGACGGCCGATCTTCGCCCACACCACAGAGATTCCAAAACCCCTTCGGCCCTGTATCGGCTCCTTCAGGCTCCAGGCCTCATCTGCCAAGCCATCTCCTAGTCGATAACCATGCTGCTGGTTCTTCGGACACGATCATACACGACGCACACCAAAGACGGCCTGAGTTCGCATCCCCCGGGATAAGGGAACTCTGGGATAATGTCATCTCTTTTGGTGGCGAGAGCAAGAACAAAGGCCCTCATCGTCTGCCTGATCGCTTGTACCCGGCCCAAAGTAACAGCCCAAGGGTTCCTCAGCTACACAGCACGCCCTCTACACTCCATCTAGGACCTGAAGATTCCTTGGGGAATGCTAGAGCACCAGCGCTAAGTCAACCTAAACACGAGGAGTCTTTTTTAGGCCAGCGGCCCCCGGGGGAATCCAAGCTGGAAGACGTGCAAGCACTCCTGGACGTTTCCAGCCAGATGGGGCCATCGAACGCAGAAAGGAACGATTCGCAAGAGCGCAATCTTTTGGAGCTCCTCGACCAGGAAAGCCCGAGCCCGCGTCAGGTGTTGGATCCCAAGAGCGTAATCTCGGCCAGTCGGCAGCTGGATGGGAACGCCAGCCCCGAGGCCAAGATGATCGATTCACACGCCCGCTCCCACTGTTACCCGAAATCAGGGACACGCGGTACGAGAAATCGGGAGTCTCTGAAAGTCATCGAGCAGGCGAAAGCTACCAAACTCAATCCCCAGGTCGCAAATATTCCCAGCTTAACCATAGAAGAACAGGCTCACACAACCGAAGCAAATCTGTACGATTTGAAGACGAGCAAACAAGCCCCATCTCCCGAGAAAGAAGCTTTAGTGGCTTCGTCCCGGTCAAGCCTATGGTCGATATACCAGATTCATCCAGCAAATCCAAAGCCTTTGACCGAGGAAGAGAGGGTCACCTGCTCCGTTCGGGACCTGGTGGACAATCATCTTGGAATGATCGAGTTCGAATCAGCTCGGGCGAACCGGGTCATGAGGGAGGCAAAGGCTACCCGAGGAGAGCCGAACATGCAAAGAATCCCAGCATGCGCCGATCTAGGTCGGGAGACGGAAGAGAGAAGGAAGGTCGCCGCTGCTCTCATATCCATCACCACCACTATTGGATCAGACCAAGGTCATAGTATGTCGAGCCAATACCGAGAGGCACTAGAGACGACTCTAGAGAGTCAAGACAGCGACGACTGGAGCGTAGTGGCACATCGACATTCAAGTCGGCGATGCGACGTTCCGATGTCTACATCGACAGAAGAAGTATCAACGAAGTCGGTTCATTACCACTTCAACGACCCAACGCCAATCCGAAAGAAAGACCAACCGCCAACGTCAATCCGCCATCAATTCAAAAGCAAGAGGCCCGCCCTGACACAAGACAGGCCATCAAACCTGACTCATTGCCAAGTCGACGGCCCGGCATTGATACTGACAGAGGCAGACAAGAATCAAAGCCTGCTGGGCCGGTTCCAACACTCCAACTCAATGTTGATCACGAAAGGAAACAGCCCAACGCGGTCGGTCCGCTACCTGCCCAGCAACCCAAAAGCGGGAATGAAAGGAAACAGCCTACTCAAGTTACCTCCCAGTCAACTCAGCGGCCTGACTTCAAAATCGAGAAAAAACAGCCCAGTGAAACTGGGCCGTTACCGAATAAGCAACCCGGTCTTGCCAATGAGAGAAAACAGCCCGCCAACACCGGTCCGCTACCGACTAGGTTTCCAGCGGCAAAGCCAGACCCCGGAAGAGAAAGACAAACGCCCAGAGGCTGCGATCCAAAAGGCGGTGCGGAAATCGCTTGTGAACAGTTTCCCTTCCGACGAGAACGCTCAGGAGGAATCGATGGACAATTATGTCACTTCACTCACGTCCATGTCTACATCACCCCAGAGCGTATCGGGGGAAGCCACCCACCTCATCCTCCACCGAAACATACCCCTAGAGGCAGCGAGATCCGCAATGCTCGCTTCGGGCAACAGGACGGTGGCTACTCCGAGACGCAGTCCAGTGAGCAAGCACGAGGAGGAGAAGTTAAGACCTATCAGTTTCAAGACCCTACCCGCCGACGGCGTACTCAGAAAGAGGCTGCAGAAAGTTCTCCGCATGTTGAAAGCGGCCAGCGAGAGCAAAGCGATTTGGAAAAGCGTGAAGCTAGAAGGGGCGATCTCGGAAGTACTCAAGAACGCCAAGTCGGTATGGGTAGAGATGCGAGGCGAACCCAACGTGAGCGGGGCAGTGTTTAGGAGCAACATTACGAAACCTGCGAAACCGGAGAACCTCATGAGTGGAAGCTTACACTCAGTAGCCAACAGCTTCCAACAAATACGACAGGACAATGCAGATCAGCAAAAGCCAGACAATCCTATTCAGAGAGAGGACGAACAACAAGACAACGTCAAGCAGCAGAGGTATGCAGAGTCCAACAAGCCGAAGCAGAGCAGCCCATACCAAGGGCAGCAGGGCTACATCAAGGAGAAGGGGTTAAGCAAAGCCAATCAGAAGAGGCCAGGCGACCTCAATCGGGAAGGGCAGGACAGCTCCAGTCAGACAGAGCTATGCAATACTCCCAAGCTGACACAATCATGCAGTCCAGTCAATCCAACCACGTTAAATCCTGGCTACAAAGTCTTGACAAGCGAGAAGGTCAATGTGTCCGAAGGCGGCGCCATCGAAAGTCGTTTGCGAAGAGAAGCGTGGAATAAGAATATGCAGACATACGTCACTCAAGGAAAGGAGCTCGCAATCAGCGTGATGCAGCTGTATTGGGAAATCGTATCCCCATGTTTTGTTCCGACATCGCCTCTGAGGAAGCGACTCGACACCAATAAGTCAACCTGGAGCGACGTCTTGGTGGTCTTCCTCGCGTTGATCGGTTGTTTCATCTTGTTGGCGGTAGCAATCCGGATGACACAGGGAATAACATGGGTGATGCAAATGTTGCGAACTATTCTGGGGGTTTAAAAGAGTAGTCGGGATCGTTTGATTGCGATTCTCGGTTCCTGACAGCCGGCGATGACGAAAAAGGGAGGTTGTGGAGGAAAGCTTGGCGTTGAAGCCCGACCAACCGCCGATCGGCGCAGTAGGGACCGGGTTGGTACTTCAGTAGTACGGCCCTGACACGCCGTACATCGGCTGGGTTGGGGGAGAGGGAGCGGGTGACAAGGCGACTCCGAAAGCGCAGTGTCAATGATACGAGACTGACGGCCGCTGTTTGAGCTTGTGTGGGGTAATGAGCTGGACAAGCATGCATAGGGATAGGGGAGTCGTATGGCTAACTAACCAGTAGCGTTGAGGTAGATTAATGATAGATAGAGTATTGATATGTAGCATGACTACTCCTTGAATCAGTTTTGTGCGTCGTAGAACGGGCGCCGAGAAGTGCGAGGTGCGTGATCTGGTCGGCATATCAGGTCTAATTGTCGAGATTTTGCATTGGGACGAGTGTGAGGATCACCGCAGGAGCCGCGGCCGATGCGGTGAGCTGGGGATCCGCGACTGGCTCAGTTGATTACTGGCGTCCGTCTCAGCAGTCGGCCGGCGCCGATCTAGGCCCTTGAGAAGTGGTTATGCGGTTCTGCAGCGTCATCATCGAGTAAGCAGTGGGCGCCGGATGTTGCATCCATGTGTTAATTAGATGGGATTGTCAATTCGCGTGTGCATAGCGATTGCGCACCAAAGGGACCGTCTGTCGCTCCATAACTAGTCCGTCTTGAGCACACACTTAAACTGAGCTCAACATAACGACGACAAAACGCGGTCGGCAAACAACGGATGTAAACGGGGAACCAGCATACTGAGCCCATACCAGCCCATATTACTCGTCAGATTGCGGGCTCTAGGTGGCTCACATGCAATATTGTAGTCAGCCAGTGGCTTAAGCAGCTGAAAAAAATCAATGAAAAAAAAGGCCCCGGACCTCATGCCGATGGGGGAAGGTTCTGAGCGGAGCCCTCGCAGCGGTCCAATCCGCGACGTCGATTTGCAAATCAGGGCGCTGTACCCCGCGTTCCGGCGACCGGACCCGCCTCTGGCTGGAGCTGACGCCTCCGATGATCGGAACGATTTCTGTCCCAGAGCTTCACGCAAAGGCCAATTTTGTTTCGTTAGGAAGGTACGTTGCGGGCACTTTTGTGATGGCGCGGGGCGGTTGTCTCGTTCCTCGCGCAGGTCTCGTATCGTTGTTGATTCAGTCAGCGTGTGTGTCCGGTGCCGACTCTAACGAAGTAAAGAAAAGACCTCCCGGTTCGGCAGATACATATTGACCTGCTGTTCCCCCACATCCTGTCCATTTCCTCCGACACAGGATTTTTCTTCTCTTATTACCTTTTCTCCCCTTTCCCTGTTTAACTGCTTTTGTTTCTTCACGAAACTCTTCACTTTGAATCGGACCTGCTCAACTCATCACCAATCTCCAACCTGATTGAGACAACCGGACAGGAGACAACCAAACCGGTCCCTTAAACCGAGAGGACGCTACTTGCTGTTGGATTTCGCTTTCACCCGTTCCGAGTTGCACACAATGCCTGTTGCCGAAGGTACCCCGCAGACTCTCTACGACAAGGTCCTCCAGGCCCATGTCGTCGATGAGAAGCTTGACGGCACCGTCTTGTTGTACATTGGTGAGTGACCATTCGGGCGAACAGCGTCGCGCGCGGCCTTCGTGGGCTTCGTAGGCAATCGCTGACAGTGTCGATGTTGCAGACAGACATCTCGTTCATGAGGTTACTTCTCCTGTACGTTACTGCGTCTCGGATGACGTCGGCAGATCTACCCCACCATCGCAGCTCGCTAACAAAGCCTGCAGCAAGCCTTCGAGGGCCTCAAGAATGCCGGCCGTCAAGTGCGCCGCCCGGACTGCACTCTCGCGACGACTGACCACGTAAGTCCCAATTGACGAGAAAATCGTCAGGAGTCAATCGCTGACTCTGCGCCGATAGAATGTTCCTACCTCGTCGCGGAAAGATTTGAAGGACATCGGCTCCTTCATCGAAGAGGATGACTCCCGTGTCCAGTGCGTGACCCTCGAGGAGAATGTCAAGGACTTTGGCCTCACATACTTCGGCCTCGGCGACAAGCGCCAGGGTATTGTCCACGTTATCGGCCCCGAGCAAGGCTTCACTCTGCCCGGTACCACCGTCGTCTGCGGTGACAGTCACACTTCCACCCACGGCGCCTTCGGTGCCCTCGCTTTCGGTATTGGTACCAGTGAGGTCGAGCACGTCCTGGCTACTCAGTGTTTGATCACCAAGAGGAGCAAGAACATGAGGATACAAGTAGACGGTGAGCTGGCTCCGGGCGTCAGTTCCAAGGACGTTGTCCTCCACGCCATTGGCAAGATCGGAACTGCCGGCGGCACTGGTGCGGTCATTGAGTTCTGCGGTTCCGTCATCCGCAGCCTCAGCATGGAAGCCCGCATGTCTATCTGCAACATGTCCATCGAGGGTGGCGCGAGAGCCGGTATGGTCGCACCCGACGAGATCACCTTCGAGTACCTGAAGAACCGCCCTCTCGCTCCCAAGTATAACACCGACGAGTGGCACCGCGCCGTCAAGTACTGGAAGTCTCTCCAGTCCGACCCTGACGCCAAGTACGACATCGATGTCTTCATTGACGCCAAGGACATCATCCCCACAATTACCTGGGGTACCAGTCCCGAGGACGTTGTACCCATCACCGGCACCGTTCCCGATCCCGAGACTTTCTCCACCGAGGCCAAGAAGGCCGCCAGCCGCCGCATGTTGGAGTACATGGGCTTGACCGCCGGTACCCCAATGGAAGACATCGTCGTCGACAAGGTCTTCATCGGTTCGTGCACGAACTCCCGTATCGAGGATCTGCGCGCCGCCGCCCATGTCGTCAAGGGCAAGAAGATTGCCGCCAACATCAAGCGCGCAATGGTTGTGCCCGGCTCTGGTCTCGTCAAGACTCAAGCTGAGGCTGAGGGTCTGGACAAAATCTTCACCGAGGCCGGTTTCGAGTGGCGCGAGGCTGGTTGCAGTATGTGCTTGGGCATGAACCCCGACATCCTTGCTCCCAAGGAGAGATGCGCATCTACCAGCAACAGAAACTTCGAAGGTCGTCAGGGTGCTGGCAGCCGAACGCATCTCATGTCCCCCGTCATGGCCGCTGCCGCCGGTATCGTTGGTAAGCTTGCCGACGTCAGGAAATTGTCTCAGTACAAGGCCAGCCCTCACATTGAGGCGGCAGTCACCCTCATCGAGCCTCACGTCGATGAGCGTGTAGAGGAGAGCGCCGAGAAGGACGCCATCGCCGACCAGCCCGAGGATAATCAGCCCCACACCAACACCTGGGCTCCTGCCTCCACCGGTACTTCCGCTGGCCTCCCCACGTTCACTAACCTCAAGGGTATCGCCGCTCCTCTGGAGATGTCCAACGTCGACACCGACGCCATCATCCCCAAGCAGTTCCTCAAGACCATCAAGCGCACTGGTCTTGGCAACGCCCTCTTCTACGCTCTCCGCTTCAACGAGGACGGCTCCGAGAACCCCAAGTTTGTCCTTAACAACGAGCCTTACCGCAGCTCCAAGATCTTGGTCGTCACCGGACCCAACTTCGGTTGCGGTAGCTCCAGAGAACACGCTCCCTGGGCTCTGAACGACTTCGGTATCCGGTGTATCCTTGCGCCCTCCTTCGCCGATATCTTCTTCAACAACACCTTCAAGAACGGCATGCTTCCCATCGTCATCCCCGACCAGGCAAAGCTTGAGAAGATCGCCGACGAGGCCCGCGCCTGCAGGGAGGTCGAAATTGACCTGCCGAACCAGCTTATCAAGGACGCCGACGGCAACATCCTTGCCAGCTTCGACGTCGAGGAGTTCCGCAAGCACTGCCTCATCAACGGTCTTGATGATATCGGCCTGACCATGCAGCTCAACGACAAGATCACCGATTTCGAGCGTCGCATGTCACAGGTGACCCCCTGGCTTGACGGCACCAACTACCTCAAGAGGGATCCGAAGACTGGCCGGCTCCTCGCCAAAGCGGTTCCCGTTCCCAAGACGAACCGCGGCGAGACCAAAACTGAGCCTCTTGAGTGGTGAAAAGAAAAGACAATGAAAAAAAAACACACTTTAATCTGGAGTTTTATTTGATTGAAAGTAACGTGTCTACGATACTCTGGGATATTCTGGCTTTTTGAGCATATTCTTGATATGCTGGCGGCGATCGGGAAATCAAACTACGGGATTGGTCATGTGGCTTTAATAACAAGTCCAAAAGTTTTCTTGTTTTGAAATCAATGTAGTGGGTAAATGCGCAGCATAACAGGGCTTTTCGCAAGACTGTGTTCCTTGCGCCGTTTCCAAAGCATCAAACATCTCCAGCTTCAATGATTGTGACAATGCCCATCTTCAAATGTCGTATCCAGCTTCCCTCAGAATCCCCACGTGAACCACGAACCCAGACTCAATTCTCAGCCCCTCCGGCAGTAACTCGTCCGGAACCCGCCAAACGCGAAACTGCTTATGGAAAGCCTTTACCCATTCCTCGAAAACATCAGGACTGCGCAGCTGCTGGGCCACTATGCAAACGCACGGCTCGGACCGCTCCGCCTCCGCCTTTTCCTCGTCTTCTCGCTCGTCATCCTGGGCGAGGAGGCGGAGACGAGCAAGGTCGGCCTTCGCAGAGACAAGGGGGTCGATCAGTGCCTCGTTGTAGATGCAGTCGCAGCACACCACGGCATCGAAACTTCGGGTCGCTGGGGAGCCGGTGAGGTCCGGGGTCGGGGTGTCGAGTTCCCAGTCCAGGGAGCGGAACTCGATCACACCGGCTGCGGTAGTGTTTCCTCCGCCCGCGGTGGCTGCATTGCCTTTGCGGCGGCGGGAAGAGAAGGAGGAGGAGGCGGGCTTTGAGGAGGAGGATGAGGATGAGGATGAGGAGGGTAGGGAGTTTGCTTCGAGGTTTTGGTGGATCATGCGTGAGACGTAGGGCTGGTCTGTGAGGATGTAGCGGGATATGCGGGGGGCGAGGAGGAGGGCTGTCAGAGGGGATATGCCGCAGCCGAGTTCTAGGACTGCGGATGATTGGGTGAAGAGTCGGGTGAAAGGGGAGGTTGGGGATGCGAGGTAGGTTGCGAAGAGTGGTGTTATTTTCCAGAGGACTATTTGCATTTAGGTTAGCCTGGATTAATTCAACATGATATACAGCTCAGTTGGGGTTTGCATTCTCTTCTCACTCCAAAAATGGCTGTCCCCGTGTTGATGGGTCGAGGTTGGGGTAAAGACTCACCAGCGCCCGTTGTGCCGCCTGCGCGGGTCGACGAGAGGACTGTCGGAGATTGGTGGATCGTAAAGTCTCGGTCTGCGATGGTGAGGGAGAGCGTTGTGGCTTTGGGATCGATGAAGCCTAGGTTTGAGGAGGGTATATCGTGAGAGAAGAGGAAGAAAGTTTCTGGTGCATATTTGTCAGTTTTTGCGTTCTTGGAAGACTCGTCGTGGGTAAGTCTGGATGTGTGTACCTTCTTCAGCATCGAGAATTTCATCTTCGAGAGTGGAGATGAGAGCTTTTACGGACATCGTGGTGGGTGTTAATCGATCGCTTATGTTGAAATTCGGACATTAGAGACTGGGGGATGACAACATTAGCAATGTCCAAGGTTCATGGTCATTGTGTTATGAGCGTCGACGATGAGAGTGACTGAGATGAGACTGAATGGGAGGTGTGAGGTCTTTGTGGGTGGGGTGGGCACTAACAATTTTCTTGGAGTGTTGAAGAGCCAAAATCGACGACATCTCGTCTTTGAACAACGTCTTCGTCGTTGGAGGTCAAACAACCAAACAAAGACAAACTCACCCATTGAATGCTCGTTTGAGATTATGACATTATTATTCATTTGGTGACTTTGGTTTCGAGATTTTCTGGCTGGTTGACCCTATCACCGTGACATACTCTCGTAGCTTTCGTGTCCTGGACCATTGCAAGCTTCATCGAGAATCTGATGACAAGAGCCGATCACTCATCTTTTTGTTGTTGGTGTTATGAATTCTCTATTCTCGCCCTTGAGCCTCGAAGAGACGTACTTCGGCCTGGCGGTGGCTAATGTCG
This sequence comes from Colletotrichum neosansevieriae, assembly GCA_036785495.1. Taxonomy (NCBI): domain Eukaryota; kingdom Fungi; phylum Ascomycota; class Sordariomycetes; order Glomerellales; family Glomerellaceae; genus Colletotrichum; species Colletotrichum neosansevieriae. The sequence continues at coordinate 95,863 of JAVHLV010000026.1, read as the reverse complement.
CCGTCTTCACCTGACGGCTGGCCTTGTGATCCTAGCACTACACCCTCTTACTTTGGCAGCGCCCATTGTTTCCTTCTTTGACGATGTGATCGTTTACTCCGGACGTATTAGATTATTTGCCTCGATTGGTGTTCGGGTACGCGGTCCTAATCCACCGGCTGATCGGAGGATTCGGCATGTTGTCAGCTTATGCCCGGTTCCGGATTCGCGCATTCGCGGTTTTAAGAGTCGCCACGGTTGTACGATATCCAGCTATTGCGAGTGTATGAATCTGAATTCCGAGATTGGAACCCATCCTATCTCCTCTTCCTCATGTAGACCGACTTTCCGTGTTTGTACCCCGGATACTTAGTAGAAGTGGACTTCAGGCTTTCATTGTGTAGGAAGACCAGCCCGCCAAAACAATAGCCGGTATCCTTTCGAACGACTGAGAGATACTAGTGGATTAGTTCTAATCAATTTGAGATCTATAGTCTGGATGTCTCTCGTTGTGAGAAATGGGATTTGAATGAACTGTACGGGAAATTATCGCGCCCGGACCTATTCCTCGCGAGGCTATCCGGGCCTGTGAAAGACGCGTTTGGTCGTCAATCTGGCCTGGAGTCTGTAGCAAAGACCCAAATACTCGCGGCTTCGGAGCTCCCACTTCATCCGTATCTCTGTTCTTGCGCCGCCTTCAACAAGCCAGGCCATCAAGCTACTCAGACGCGAAAGTTAAAAGTTCATAAATATCAGGAACAGCTCCATCAACGTCCTACGAGATGCTAGCTTTATCCATTAAACTCAACTTTCTCTGAATCGAGTGAAGAATTTGTGTTACCTCACCTCTCAATATATCGAAAATCGAAGATCTTCAAGCTGTCTTTACTCGGTGGCCACGAACTGGTTTTCCATACTTGTTTCTGGAGCCGAAATCGCTGGGCTTTCGTTCTTAATCGAGGCAATTCGAAAAGGTCATGATGTCCAAGTCATCGAAAGACGGCCCAATTTCGACGACTTTGGTGAGCAACGCCGCTTCCCGATCATCTCTATGCAAGAAGGAACAAAGTAAATGACAGGGCCTGCAGGCGATCTGGTGGGAATCCAGTCTCCGGTTCTCCACACCATGAATGAGTGGCCCGGGTTCATCGAAGAAATTAAGAGGAACGCATGGCCTACCTGCAGCCGCTACAAGAAGTACGGCTGGACGCCGATCGGCACGTGTCCCATCGGAGACCCCGACCTGCCTGCGATCCATCCCCCTGAACAGACAAGTATTCCATCTCGCACTTCACAAGTACGCGAGAGATCTGAGTATTCCAATCAAGGTCTCGACTGCGGCATTGGAGTTCTTTGAGACTAAAGAGCATGGAGGCATACGACTTGCCGACGGCTCAGCGATGACTAATGATCTTGTTGTTGCCGCGGATGGTATCGGGACCAACTCAAGGTCGCCAGTCGTTGCGAGCAATGATCGGCCTGTGAGTACCGGAATTGCTATATAGAGGGTGAGTTTCCTAGTGAAATCGGTTCTGGAAAGAAACCCGATCATAGTCCGAGAGTTTGAGGGTTTCGACCGACGAGTTTCTATACATATTGGTCCTTCTGCTCATATCCTCATTGGAAAGTTGGAGGATGATATATGCTAGTTATTGACACACAAAGCATTCTCAATGAAGCATTTACTAAGCTTCGGTTTTCTGAAGTGCTGACATGCAATTCCACTAGGATAGCCGGCTCGCAGACGACGCCATCATGAGTACAGCAACTATAGAAGATGCACTACCGCACGTCAAGGACCAGACGCCATTCCTCACCGAACTCATCAAGTCAACACCAACAAAGACAATCTTAGACTGGAGGCTTACGTTTTGAGACCTCAGACAACATGGGCATCACCAACGGGAAGAGTGGTACACATAAGGGACGCAGTGCACCCGTTCCTCCCAACATCCTGAAGCGGGGCTACCATGAGCATTGAGGATGCTTGTTCTCTGGCGGCAAGTCAGTTTTCTGGCAAAGGCAATGTGCCTTGGGGTGGAAGAGTTCACAATCGCTTTGGGTAAGAAAGCTTTCATTACCTAAAACGCCATCGAGGACGGTCCAGACGATAGCTAAAAACGTCTAAATTCGAACGCGTGGTGTGCGCACAAAAGATATTTCTCAAAATCAGCGAAAAGTATCACAAGACCGACTGGGAAGCTGTGGCCAAGAAACTCGATCTGGTGGGCGGAGTGGTGGGAGGTTGGGTGTTTGTTTATCTTACGCATGATCCCGAGCAATATGCCCTGGATAACTACGGTGGATGTGTCGCCCACCTTATTGCGGATGCTCCGTTTGCAAACACCAATATGCCCCCTGGATATGATGCTGAAGGCTTCAGAGCTTGGACATGAAACTGTTGACGAGGGAGACTGGAACTAAGGAGGCATTTCCACACAAACCGCAGAAACACAGTACATTTGATCTACATGTCACATATAGACAGACCTCTTATGCAGATAGCAAAAGTTCTCATCCTACCAATAAACATACTGCTCTAGTTTCCATTCTATCTCAATAATTACCCAGGAAATATTTTCACTGCAGTATACAGTGAGGGAATAATTGAAGGAATTCCTAGGCAGTTACTGGAAGGCTCAAGACATATTCAAGTAGGCACCATTTGCGACCCAGCTGCCTAGGTAACCTGATAAATCACTCATATACCTGTAATGGTTTTAGTGGACTGATCAGGTCCTAGCCTGCGGCAGGCAAGCGTGCAAATCCCTCTTTCAAAGTACCTTATCGTTTGTTAAGTCTGCCGGCAACCGTTCTCACTGATGAGTCTTTGTCTCAAGCGCGCCCTTCAACTTAGGCAACGGCAGGTACCCAGGAAAATTTTTCGTCTGGTGCCTTATATATTCTCAATTTTTGGCTTGCTTCTATTCATTTGTTTTCCTTTTCTCTTACATTTTGTGTGCTCTTTCCTCGTCCTCTCTCCACCTTCTCCTACCTCCTACCCACTCCCTGCTTTCACCTTCTCTCTTCATCACCACCAGAGCGCAACACCATTCCAACATGGCGCCTGTTCAGTCAACCCAGACAGGCCTGGGCAATCGCCACTTGCTGGACAAAATCGACAAGCTTCGAGAGCTTGGTATATCCAAGCAAGTTCCCCTTCCTCAGGTATGGAAGAACAACAACCACCGATTGGCTGACCTAGATACTGTCCCGCTAACCGATCCATTTCTGACCAGCTCGTTGTCGTGGGTGACCAGTCGTCGGGTAAGTCGAGTGTGCTTGAGAGCTTGACTGGATATTACTTTCCGAGATCGGTCGGACTCTGCACTCGCCATGCCACAGAGATCGTCTGCCGCCGGGAGCAGACCGCTAGCATCGTGATCACGATCCATCCCGTCGATGCCACTACCGAGAGAGAAGAGCTTGCGAAGTCGTTCAAGCATGTTCTGCAGGACCTGAAAGGTGGAGACTTCGCCGAGGTCCTCGAGAAGGTAAGAGATATCCTTTTTTTTAATGTTTGAGCTTGGCGCTGACTTTTCCGACTGAAGGCCTCCGAGGTGATGGGAATTAAGACAGCGTCGGACTCCTCCAATTCTGGCGCTGCCTTCAGCAAGGATATTCTGCGTGTGGAGATATGTGGCCCTGACGAGGAGCACTTGACCATCATTGATGTTCCTGGTAAGAAACCGCCACACTTGAGTTCAATGAAATGGCTGACTGAGTTGGCTATTAGGAATTTTTGAGAATCCTCAGGAAGGTACGTCGTGGTTAGGACCTGCATTTTTGTTTTATTGTTTTCGTCAGTTTTATTGCTGCTAGTATCTGCCCTTCACAACCTCAAGCCATTCCTCCTCGCTTGGACGAGTTACTCAACTACTCCCCTTTCACCTTCATCCCGTTCTCGTCTCACTAGGCTTCGTGTCTGAAGTTGAGGTGTTCTGTTGCAAATCATTCGAATGCCACACTTGCATCCAAAATGCTGCTATTCATACACTACCACTCTGTGAGCTTCTGTTAACAAACTGTCCAGGTGTGACGACCTCTTGGGACGTGTCATTGGTTAAGTCCATGGTCAAAGATTACATCAAGGATTCGAGAACGATGTGAGTTCAACCACCGGGAAACCCATCAAACATGCCTTCGGACCATACTGATATTGGGCAGCATTCTCGCTGTTATTCCTTGCAACGTCGACGTGGCCACGCAAACCATCTTGACCTATGCTGCCGACGTTGACCCCGAAGGCAAGAGAACTCTGGGTGTTCTCACCAAGCCTGACCTAGTTGCGGAGAATGCCACCCGACAGGCAGTGATGGACCTTGTCCGGGGTAAACGGCGTGATATTCAGCTTGGCTACTATGTTGTCAAGAACCGTGGCGCCGACGATCTGACTTCCAGCAAGGAAGATCGCGACATGCAGGAGAAATTGTTCTTCGCCCAAGACCCGTGGGCAAAGCTTGACAAGTCGCGCTTGGGAATACCGGCTCTGCGCAGCTGTTTGCGCAAACTTCTCATGGACCGAACCAAGAGCGAATTCCCCAAGGTTGGCCGCGACATCAATCAACAGCTAATCAAGGCTCGTGCTCAGATCGTGGCTCTCGGTGAGCCACGTGGAACGGCAGAAGAGCAGAGAAGTTATCTTGGACACATTGCGGATCGATTCACCAAGCTCGTCAGGTTCGGCTTAGATGCTTACTACACAGGTGACCCAATTTTCGACGACCCTGACTTGAGACTCGTCACCAGGGTTAGAGCAATGAACGATGCCTTTTCGGCAATGCTCTACCAGAGAGGCCACGCTGTGCGCTTCGACGACCGGACGCCTGGCACCAATGAAAAGAGCAGCCTGGCCTCTGACGATGACAGCAAACTTGCCGACGAGGATGCCCTTTCGGCGAGCAGAGGCTCTCTATACACCCTGGAATTTGCTGTGCCCGATGATGCGGCGGCTGAGCTTGACAGCGTCTTGTCAGAGCCTTGCTTTTGCGCCGATCCTCTCGATAGCGACATCCTCAGTCAGCTGGGCGAACTTTTCAACGGATCGCGTGGATACGACATTGGTGCTGTAAGTGAAATCATTCCGTGATAATGCGTCTATCAACTCACAAAAAGCCAGTTCGGAGGTCAAATGATACCAACGGCATTCAAGACCCAGTCGAGCAAGTGGGAGTCCATCACCTTAGCCCACATCAGCAACGTGATTCTGGTTGTCCATGACTTCATCCGCCTTACTGTCATGAGGGCTTGCAGCGAAGACAATGTCTTCGATGGGCTCTGGTCCTCGATCCTGGAAGACTTGATCCAGCGATACTGCATGGCTATGAACCACGCCAAATTCCTTCTCCGCATCGAATGTGAGGGACGCGCGATGACTCACAATCCGGCTTTCGATGCGTCACTTAGTCAAGTGAAAGCTGAGAGATGGGCGGAGAAGTTCGAGTCGATGAAGGTCACTCTCACCCATGCCGATCGCACTGCGGAATACGTGCCTGCAGAAAGCCTGTCGCAAGTGCCTAAGAGCGCCGACGGGCCCCAGGAAACCTCCAAATCGATTCATGACGTCCTCAAGAGCTACTACCAAATCGCCCGCGCCCGATTTGTTGACAACATCTGCACCCAGGCTGTCGGCCACTTCCTTCTGAATAATGAGACCGGTCCGCTTGGAGTTCTGTCCGCCACCCGCGTGTTCAACATGTCGGTTGAGCAGTTGGAGATGATCGCAGGAGAAGACTCAATGAGCAAGAGCACCCGTGAATTGTTGACGAACGACGTCAAAATGCTTGAGGAGTGCAAGAAGATTCTGCGAGGCTGAGGCATTGAAGCTTGGGATTGATTCAATGGCTAGACTAACTTTTGGATCGGTCGGGTAGAGGACTTGAGTGAGCATCGTGCGATTTGTCAACGAAGAGATAGTCAAATCGATTGTAGGATAGCAGATATGTGGGACTTTTCACTTCAGGGCATGTTGACTTCGGCTATCTCCAGTGAATGGTGTCGGGAGTCAGGGGCACTTGAAGGGTACAAGTGATCTCTGTGCGTATGTTGCAGTGGATGATGTGATGACTGGCGCCACTTCGAGCAATCATCAATGAGTGGTCAAAGTGGCTCGACTGGATCCGGCCATCGATTGTCTCGCTGTCAGCTAACGCCGTCGAAAACCTCCTAATAGTCTTCTTCAGCGAAAATCTGAGGATCGAGCAAAGATGAAATCATGAAGAAAGTACCTAGCCTAAGCGAAGTAACCCCGTCTACTCATCGATAGGACTTAGCCCAGGATGGTCGGCATTAAAGAAAGGGAAGAGCTGCCGTGAGGTATTTGGAGTGTGGAGCCACAGGGAACCCACAGGGAGGTGATCGCAACACTTGATCCAATTCCAGGGTCGCATCGACCCACGTGACCGCCCTAGAGACATGTCGTGCCTGTCCATCTAATGTCCGCCCGACCTTTCACCTTCCCCGTCCGTACAGGCCTGAACTTCAGTGTTCTGAAGACGCTCCGACTGGGAGGCGAGGTCCATCTAAGAAGTTGAAACTCGACATCGTTGAACGAGGTCGCACAGCCGTTCTCTTCCTGCGATCACCGGCCACTTTTTGAATAGTACGAGACTGGAAGTGTCAAGGGTTGCCCGGTTGCCCCAGTTCACGTCCCCTGAAAAGCACTGCACAATTGCCCGTTCGTTTCGAAACGGACATACTGCTTACTCGACCGGCTGAAAACCTCACACACGAGACGACATCGCCTTTCTTGGCCCGTTAACCCTTCTGCCCACATTGCATCTCCCATACAAACGCCCGAAGGGACCCCTGGAACGAGGGGAACAAGGATGCTGCAGCGGGCGGACCCAACGTCGTACGCAAGCTCACTGACCCGGGGAACCACCTGGTTGGATTAATCTCAATTTCTCTCTCTTTTCTTTGACACCTGCACCTGCACCTGCCGTCCATCTGCCGCGATGGGGCGAATCTCCGACTTCGCTAGTTCGGCCTATAGGTCCGTGAGGGGCCTTTTCATCGGCAAGGCGTATAAATACGACTCGATTCCGGACGATGAACAACGGGCAGGCATTGAAACTCACGACGAGCATCGTGAGACCTACTGGCCCGACCAGAGACGTCAACTTCTCATCCTCGTAATTGGCGCCATGGTTTTCGCCGCCCTTCTTTCACTGGCCCTTGGCTTTAGGTGAGTCTTTGACCGGCTCTAGATGAGAAGCTGAGCGAACCTTCTGACTCCATCATTAGTCTTGTCAGCGGCCAGACGCCTACTGACGGCAGTGACTCCATCCAGCAACTCTGGGGCCAGTACTCTCCCTTTTTCTCGGTCCCGTCCGAGATTAGTCCTGCCACGCCCGAAGGCTGCCAAATAACCTTCGCACAGGTCTTGTCTCGCCACGGTGCTCGAGACCCCACTGCCGGAAAGACGGCTACATACAAGGACCTTGTCGACCGCATCCACCAGAGAGTCACTCAATACGGCCAGGGCTATGGGTTCATCAAGGATTACCAATACACTCTTGGCGCCGATGAACTCACTGCCTTTGGCGAGAGGCAGATGATCGATTCGGGCGAGGCCTTCTACAAACGCTACCAAGGCCTTGCCGCGGGCAACGACCCTTTTATAAGATCCTCAGGCCAGAACCGTGTTGTTGAGTCCGGTCTGAACTGGACCGCGGGCTTCTTCGGAGCCAAGATCGAGGATGGCCACAACGGACCCAACGGAGGACTCAACTCGCAGCTCATGATCATTCCCGAGGAGACGGGCGTCAACAATACGCTGGACCACAGCCTGTGCACGGCATTTGAGTCTGGAAACTTCTCCAAGGTCGGGGACGATGCTCAGGTCACTTGGCGCGAGACTTTTACAGCTCCCATCGTCACGCGCCTCAATGCGAACTTGCCCGGCGTCAACTTTACTCCCGAGGATGCCATTAGCTTCATGCAGCTGTGCCCGTTCAACACAGTCGTCAACGGAACGCAGTCGCAGTTCTGCAACCTCTTCACTTTGGATGAGTGGAAGGATCTCGAATACTACGAGACCTTGGGCAAATACTACGGATTCAACGCAGGCAACCCCCTCGGACCTACACAGGGTGTTGGCTTCACCAACGAGCTCCTCGCTCGTTTGACGAAGAAGCCAGTCGAGGACCACACCTCCACAAACTCGAGCCTCGACGCCGATCCCGACACGTTTCCTCTCGACAAGGTTCTATACGCCGACTTCAGCCACGACAACGACATGATGAGCATCTATGGTGCGCTTGGTCTCTACAACGACACAGAGCCGCTCAACAAGACGAGCCGTACGACACCGCAGGATGCTCACGGCTTCACGGCCAGCTGGACGGTGCCTTTTGCTGCGCGCATGTACGTGGAAAAGATGAGGTGCGGTTCAAAGGAGGAGTTGGTCCGCATCCTCATCAACGACAGAGTCGTCCCGCTCGTGGGATGTGGTGCGGACGACAGGGGACGGTGCAAGCTGGATGCGTTTGTCAACAGCCAGAAGTTCGCAAAGAGCGGCGGACACTGGGATCAGTGCTTCATGTGATACCCCTAAGAATGGGCTTTGCTGGTTGCATTTGGGGCGTTGAATTTTTTCGTTAGAAGGTAGTAGACACATGGATCAATCACAATGGAATTGAGAGAACACATTTGCCAAGCCGCTACCGCAAGAGACCTGCCGTGTGTCAGTGTCAAGTGACCGGGTGGAGCTGAGGCCGCATCTGATAGCTGCCACAATGTGCTCAACCGTCGTCCCAAAGCGCAACTCCTTTGATGCAGCGCCATGGCATCGGAGGAGTAATGTCGTTCGTATTGGATGATGTGCTGACCATCTCCATCGGAGCAGGTGCCAAGCTTCAGCATTTTTGGCCACACAGACTTTCATCAAATCGGTTGGTTCCTCGCTTCATTGTGTAAAAAGGATGACAAGATCAATATTTAGAGACTTTGACTGAATCAAGTTTTGACATGTGTTTTTCTTCTCCCTTCATGCGTGCTACGTCAATGTCGGAGCAGCAATCAACGGGATTACTTGAAAGATTACTGGAGAACGTATGAGGGGTTGAGAAGTCGACGGGGTGAAGCTAGATATGGATGAAGTGCTTGTTGCAGTTGTCGATGTCCCTGTGATAAGAGACTCAGCTGACGGACTGCTATTTGTGGCTCCGCTTGCCGATGTTGCGAGGACGCTCGCGATGTTTGGCTTATTGAAGAGAGCGAACTTGTGCCTGAGCCAGTACTGATTGTTGGGGCGGATGTGTTGGAGGTGACAGGTGAGATCGGAGAAGAGGACTGTGCTGATGAAGCGCTGCTTGAAGATGATCCTGAGGAGCTGACCGCAGAACTGCTGGAAGTGGGACTTAAAGTCATCGAGATTCCCGATGTTGAAATGGCAGGCGAACTTGACACACTGCTGGCGCTTGATGAAGCACTGAATATACTTGAATTAGTAGATAGTGTCATCAAAGAGGCTGCGTTGCTACTCGGAGATGTTGATGTCTCGATGACTACGGGCAGCGAGTTCAACGAGGTGGAAGAGCTAGAAGAGACCGATGGAGTTGTAGGGGGTGAAACAGATTGAGAGCTCAAGCTGGAAGTGGTCGCCGAGGTTGAGAACGGTTGACGAAGACATTTCTTTGATGCGTGGAAGACGGTAAGGACTGTGTCTGGTCGACCAAGGAGGATAGGGAGGAAGATGGATGAAGGGCAAACATGCCGAAGTTGGTCGTTCTTCGGCGAAGATCAAATAATTCGAAGGATAATGCAAAGCCTGGCCTTGGAGGAGGTATTTCCAATCTTGTTTCTCAGCTTCGACCTGGCAGCCACAGCTGATGTCGGGCCATTCCAGACAGTCTACCCTATAACTTGGCATCCTAAATTTGAAGAAACACAAATTCTCGTGGCGCGAGTGTGTCACCTCAGCCCACGGATAACCCCCTCGGTGCCAACCATAGACGTTATGTCTTTCTCTCCCAACAGCATTCCGGTGTTAATCATCGTGGGTTACACAGTTGAGAATCGGCAGATGGTGTGGCGCACTCGGAATACCAGCGGCTGAATGAACCTGGATACGGTGAAGAACTGCAATGAGAAGAAACAACATAAGAGACGTCAACTTGGTTGCTGCATGATACCGCAGAGATACCAAGTTATCGTGGCCGGCGGTACCGCCATACTTAAAATTTGTCTTTGGTAATCAGCATTTACTTAATGGATGAGGCAGGTTGGCGACAATACCATGATACAATAGACCGACGAGTGTCCTTTAAAACATACGGCGGGACAGCGGGCATGGATAAGGTACGCGAACGAGGATCGCGAACGAGGATCACGGACGTGGTGGTGCAACGCAACCCGGTCGGTCCCTCCTAAGCTCCTCACCGTGCGTCCTGCCAGCCAGGTTCGGTCCCCCGGGAAATGCTGCCGGAGTTCGTGGCGTGAGAGGACCGCAAACGACATGTCTCCACAACGACTGCACTTCCGTCGGTGCTGTATGGAATGTGCACCGTCCTAGCACCCGCCCGCGCGCAGTCCGCTCCCGAGTCTTGAATGGCGGCCATGACACGATTTGACCGACGGGAGCAGAAACAAGAGCTCGGCGTCGCCCCCTGCCCTGGCTCTGGGGACCAGCTCCGCCTTAGTAATCCACTTAATTAACAAGCGGGCACTGTTGGCCAAGCTCTGTGAGACATGGAGGTGGTGCGGGAAACCTGGAACCTGGCTTCGCTTGAGGGAGCCTGGGTGAGGTAATTGCAGGACCCTAGACCCAGAGCAGAGGAAAGCTGGAGAAGGTGCCTCGAGAGCGGCAACTGGTGACGGAAACCAAGGAGCTTACCTGGTAAAAGGACTCGCTGTAATTGGCAGCTGCCACTCAACCTTGGAACAATCCTCCACTGTGACTGCGGGAGCCTGGAGGTGCAGTAGTAAGCCTCGTTCTGCGCTTCGGCCTACTTGCTGTTCGTACCACCAGTCGGAGCCAGCTTATCCTTCCTCTACCTCAGCTAACAGACTGCCGTCACCTAGAAGTAAGAAGGAAAGAGAAATAAAAAACCCACCGCAAAGACACGTCTACAGCTGACGGAAAGCTCGAGTGCTGACCTGGCCTTGCGCACCGCCTCGCCTCTTGTCAAACAAGGTTTGCCGGGCTTTGCGTCCTTTCAATCACTTAGGTACCCATAACTTACCTTTCCGCAGGGATTCCTCTCTCGCATAGTCGCGCACTTTTCCTCCATTGTCCGTCGCTCGCTCGCTTGTCCGCACACGCCACAGCCACAGATCCAGCCAGACTGCGACTGCGACTGCGACATCACCACCATTCTCACCTCATGAACCGGACTTCCATCGCTCGCCGAGTTTCTTCGACTGCCACCACCACCGACTGAAAACCTCATACAGCAGCACTTCTCCAAGTCGACGGGCACTCGTCGCAATCGATTCGCAGCCATGGTTAACGCCGCCGGGGGCATCGTCATTGCCATCCTGGTCATTCTCATCGTCGCCGCAATTGGTTGGGTCATCTTCACCCAGCTGCGCGCCCGAAGACTAGGCGTATGTCAAGCTCACCTGCCCCCACCATTGATTCTCAACCATCGCGAACAACAAAATGTCGCATCGCATCGCGTGACTCTGCTAATCTCTGCCAACAGCTTCCGCCCCCATCGCTCTCCTCGTACATACCATTCCGAAAATCCGATCCTCCGTCTTACGGAACCCCGCGACCCGCGCCGAGCGGCATTGTCGGCTGGTTCAACGACAAAATCACTGGCTTCAAGAATCGCAACAACCGCTCCGCCGCCGGAGCCTACGAGGCCCCCTCAGCCGGTACCGCCCGTCGTGGCTTTGGTCCTCTCGACCCCGATGAGGCCTGGGATACCCGAGTCGGCCACGAGGCTGAGACCTACGGCCCCTACGGCAACTATGAAGAACAGGAACTCGGCTACCACGGAGGCGCGACCGGAGGGAACAACAGCTACAGCATGAACCTGGCCGCTACGCCTGGCGCCCATGACGAACCTAGAGGTCGCAGTCTGAGCCGAGCTGGCGATGAGCTCAATGTCCCCAAGGGAGGCAGGAATCCTTTCGATGACGACGCAGAACCGAGCAACATCAGCATGCGCGGCGTTAGCCCGCGACCCATGGTCGATACCGCGCCGCAACAACAGCCAAAGGAGAACGGCGAGAGCCCCACAGAGCGGAGGTCGATTTTCCGGGAGAACGTATGAGCACGTTGCGCTACAAGCACCGCTTGGCATAAGTAGATATCGCGGTCTCTAGAAGGATCCACAGGGAAACAGACACACCCAAGACTATTTTATAGGGCAGACGAAGAATGAAGCGAGGCAGGCTGTCGCTAAGCAATGCGACGACGGGTATGATGTAAGGAAAGCGGGCCGGTAAGACAGACTGGGTAAGGTACATGTTACGATGGGCGATATGGATTTCATGCGAATTCACGGCGTTGGGATTTGCTGCTTTTCCATCTCAATTCTTCTTTTTCGCGTGAGCAATAAAATCATACAATAAGCCGCGATCGATGATCCGCATCGCATTACAACGTGTCATTCTGGAAAAAGAGCTTTTAATGCCGAAGTCGCCGTTCACTGCATCCCACCCGGTAACCCGAATAATATGATGGGCCACGACTCGATTAGATAACGCCGTGTCGTCGTTGTCGACTGATTGGACTCATTGGAGCCTCAGGTACCTTACATCGCGTGCTCCGTCCACGGGTGGCCATTGGCCGGTGCCCCCCGGGTTCCGCCTGATCCTGATCCGAACGCCGCCAAGCACACCCCGCCCTCCCGAGGTTGATGGGTTTTTGGAGGTCCCATAAAAAAAGGTGAGAACCACGGCGGGGGGCGCCCGTTTAAGGTCCCCACTGTTCCCGCACGCCGTGACCTCATTCTCCAAACCCCGCCATCATTCCTCCTCCCCCTCCCCCTCAACCCCTCGGAAACCGAGCTTGAACCCCAACTACACTGATCGACAGAGTCTTCCTTCTTCCTAAGGTACGCAGCTGCATCGAAGACGACACGACACGGCCACAGCTGGAAATCTGCAATTGATTCATTCGGCGCGAACGCCAGACACAGTCGCAAAGATGGCGGACCTCAACCTCCAAGAGATCCACGACACCCTCGTCGACATCGCCAGCGAGGCGGGAAAGATGATCATGGCCGCGAACCCGTCGTCAATTGACCAAGGAACAAAGCTCAACTGTACTTTTTGCCCTGCCCCGCCCCCCTTCACACTCCAAAATCACAACTGACACAACGTTCAAAAAGCCGTCGACATCGTAACCGAAACAGACCAGGCCGTTGAGAAAATGGTTTCAACCCGTCTGCACTCCACTTACCCATCCATCGCCTTCATGGGCGAAGAGACGTACACAAAAGGAACCCGCCTGGGCCCCGAACCAACCTTCGTCGTCGACCCCATCGACGGCACCACAAACTTCGTCCACTCCTTCCCCAACGCCTGCATCTCCCTGGGCCTCGCCGTAGACCACGACCCCGTCGTCGGCGTCATCTACAACCCCTTCCAGGATCTCTGGTACACCGCCGTCAAGTCCAAGGGCGCCTACATGCGTCGCGCCGGCGGCAGCCCCCAACGCCTGCCCCTCGCCAAGAGCCCGCTGCCGCTCAAGGGCCTCGACAGCGCGCTCCTGGCGTGCGAGTGGGGCTCCACCCGCGACGGGCCCAACTTCGAGCTCAAGGCCGAGACGTTCAAGAAGCTCGCCGCGACAAAGGAGACCGGCGGTGCCATGGTGCACAGCATGCGCGCCCTGGGGTCCGCCGCGCTCAACCTTGCAGCCGTGGCGGCGGGACAGCTGGACGCGTACTGGGAGGGCGGCTGCTGGGCTTGGGATGTCTGCGCGGGATGGTGTATCCTCAACGAGGCGGGCGGCCTGATGGCGGGCGGGAATCCCGGCGTCTGGGAGCCTGCTGTGGACGAGAGGGTGTATCTCGCTGTGAGGGGCGCACCGAGCGGGCAGAAGGAGCTTGTGGAGGAGTTCTGGGGGGTTCTTGGGGATGGGAAGCTGGATTACACCGTTTGAAGCGGTTGCTACTAGATGTTAGTTTCGGACAAAATAAGGTATAGATGTGTGTTTCTATAGATCCGAAGTGCTTGGATAGATAGAGAATACATAAAGACTCGGCTTTGGGTAGACGGAATAGACCGTAGATACTTCCCGCATAGAGTGTCAATGACACGAAAAGGAACCGCACCACTTTATTTGGAGTTGCTGGAGTTCCTATTCGTTGTTTCACCTGCTAGTCTTCTGCTTTTCGTCTCAACACTATACTATACGGCAGGTGATGTTCAGACGAACCTTAGAAGCGCATGAAGTTGCCAGAAAAGAGTATATAGATATGAGACGACACAACTCACTCAACCACTTGAGCGTTGACAGGAAGAAACAACGACTCTTCGACATATTCTGCTCCGGGTAGCAAGTACACTTCTGGATGCATCTCAGAGTCTAGAAGAACATTTGAAATCGAGGCTTTTGTCATCCGCATTGTTTCTGCTGCTGCTCTCGTTGTAGAATCGGATTTTAGCGACAATTTCGTGGCCGATTTGGTGGACTCGGCGACGGGTGGTCTGGATAATTCATCAGCGCCGAGTGTAATCCCGTGGTCGCCACCTTTGTCGTCGTATTATTCATTGAATATTCTTCACGTCCAATGTCTTCTAAGCAACCTAGGTAGGTGATCCCCTTAATAGCAAGTATATAGCTCTATACTATTTTACTCTACTTTATCTCTCTTATATATATCTATAATAGCTCTTACTTTAATATTTATTCTAAAGCTAGTTATAAATTAGCTTATAAATAAAATATTAACTTTAATATTTTAACAAAATTTATATTCTTAAATACTTAAAATATTTCTATATAATAAGAAATATAGTAAAAGTTTAAATACAACTTAATATAAAACTTTAAAGATTATTATATATAATAATATATAAAGTCTTTAATACTAGCTTAACTAGCCTTTATCTACTTTTTATTCTTCTTACTGCCTTTACTCTATATTATTATCTTTACTAAGTTATATATAAGTATAGTATTACTAAATATAGAAGCTACTATATATTAACTATCTTTCGCGTCTCGAAGTACATAGGCGTAGAAGGTGGCTGGTTCAATGCGAAATAATCTTTGCCAAAAAAGACATAGCATATCGCAGCTAGGGAATGGGAACCGATCACTTGGATTCAGGCCCCGGAGAGCCACATGACGGATACAAGAAAGTAGCAACCTGTGATTGACTTCGTACGCCTGATGGACTTGACTCGAATATCGCGTGACTATCTGAAGCCTCAGATGAAGTTTGGGTATTTGATCTAAACGAATCCGAGGTCGGTCCAAGTTGCCTTCCTCAGAGAAGAGTGCCAAGGGGAATCGAGAGTCGAAATATCATGTTTAAAAAACCTCAAGCTACCTCCCTACTTCAACTCACCACTCTCGAAAATCCATCCCACTCAGCGCCAAGTATCCTTCGTAACCTCAAAATACACCTCACCATCCCTCCTCCTCTCCCCCTTCCAGCCCAACTTTTTCTCAACAAGCCCAACCATACCAACATTCTCCTCCCTCATCGTAGCCGTGACCCGATCCAACTGCAGCCCGCCCTCCTTCACACCCCGGAACGCCCACTCGACAGCCAACCGAATCGCCTCCGTCGCGAACCCGCGCCCGCGAAACTCCTTATTAATCATGGCCCCGACATCACCGACCCTGACCTTTGGTCCCCCTTGTTCCTCCTGTGCCTCGTTGATGCCCCCAAACCCCCCAAAACCAATCACCACTCCGTCCCCCGCGACCGACGACTCCACGGTGGTGTCTGAGACCTCCCCGTCGAGATACACAATCACGAGGTTCACCCTCCCCGGCCCGCTGACCACCACTTGTTTATCACCATCAGAGCCGCCTAGGACGGCCGGCACCGCCGCGCTCTCCCTCATCCGCTCGACGACCTTGACGGCGACCTCGGGCGAGACGGCCGAGGCGTGGGGGTCGTGCTTGGTGTTCTCCGGGTCCGAGAGCACGGCCGAGACGGCGGAACTGTCGGAGGGCTCGAGGGTGCGGAGGAGGATCGGGTGGGTTTTGGAGCGGAGGATGGTGGGGAGGTAGTATGGGGTTGGGGGGTTTGAGATGAACTGGTCGTTGAGGTAGGTAGTCTCAATTGAATCTCTCCAAACTTTGGGATTCGAGACGTCTGGGACCGATGACACGAAGAAGGCCGTTTTTTCAAATAATTCATCTCCAAGCAGAAAAAGGTTATACATCCTCCCTTTTATCTTTTCCTCTTCCATCATGCCCAGATTCGCCAATTCTCCTTCTCAACAGGACCCTGGAGCGAGATCGAATCCTTCGCGTTCGTCCCACCCCAACGTCGCAATCGCACCTCGTCAACAGCCTGCCGCTTACAGTATCACGTACAGAACCACCAATCGACTCAATGAGAGCTTCCATACTTCATAACACACAACGCGAGCGCCGACACGGTGAAGGATCCTAGTGCCGGCGCCCGACACCCCTCTTATCCTTTTCTAGAAGGTCGCTACTTCTCGATCAATCATTGTGGGTGGGGGGTGGGGCGGAACTGAGGCCAAATTTCAGACTCACTCAGTGCGCTCTGACTCAGACACGCCATCGCAACTTCATACCGAGTCACGAATACCTTACGGGCTACTGATACTGAATTTCAATCATGACCAATCTGGCCCCGGGATGAATTCTCGCGTTGCATACATGCATGTCTTCTAAGTGAAGTGTTCTATTTGCATCAACCATGAAACTTGACCGCGGAGTAAATCTTCAGCTGGGCCCTAAAAGCAGACTCAACAACCCCGCCTCTTGTTCCAATGCCTCGAATCATGTGATGCTATTCCAATTATGCATTTGCTCGCCATGCCATCATGCCAAGGACATGTCTACCTTTAAAAGTTTCATGAAGTCGTGTCGTTTCGTCATTTTACCATATCGTCAAAAATCACCACTAATCGGGCCCGAAATGCGATCCTTCGGGAACCGTATTGTACGAGCAGGCCTGCCAGTCGCAGCCCTCCTTGTATACCTCGGTCCCCCACCACTTGAAGCCCTTCATATGCCCCGGGTAGATGAACCCGAAAAAGACGACAACAATGCCAAACGCCAGGCCCGAGTCTAATGCCGCGCTCATGGTCATCGTGTACTTGGCCCACCAGGCGCTCTTCCTCCTCTTGATCAAGTAATTAAATACGTAGCACACCACCGCCCAAACCGAGAAGTTGAGTCCCGTCGCCGGCGGGATCCATGCCATGGAGCCGAAGACGACAGGCAGGTTAATCTTTCGTACAATGCTGTGCTTCTTCTTGCGGCTGTAAAGCCACAGGGGGATCGGCATGACGGCTCCAACGAGGAAGCACCACACTAGGCCGCGATAGGTGGCGTTCGGGCCGAAAAACTCGCCTGGGCCGACGACGCCCCAGAGAATGGAGCCGTTGAAATGCACGCGCGCGATGGGGCACGTGAATCCGTTGACGGCGTCCGAAGTGCAGATCCCGCTGACGTTGGCAAACATCCAGTTGAGCACGCCGATCTGTGTCAGGGACGATACGATTGTTGCGACCATCTGCACTGAGAACATGATGCGCGGAGGGATCTTCATGTAATGGCCAAGCTTGAGGTCGGACGCAAACTTGATGCCCTGAGCCGATGAGATGTATCCGTAGGTCACAAACACCATGTTTGCGATCGGACGTCCCGGGAACACGACGCCGCAAACAAGCTGACAGATCAGGTAGATGCTGCTGTGCTGGTTTGTGACCGCCATGATGATGCCGTTTGGGATGAAGAACAGCGCGCAGATACCCAAGGCCAGGAGCAAGCCGTACCACGGAAGGTGAATTGGGTAACTGTTCTGGTTAGACGAGGTTTTGTCAGGAAACCAGGGGCAAGACTTACTATTCAACCACAAACATGCCGACTGCGAGCATTGTCACAAACGTCAACATGTACCAGGATAAGGGCGCGTCCTTGTACCGCTTCATCAGCCGGCAGTGTACGTCTTCCCGGAAGAGAAGATCGGCCTGGGAAGAGGATCTTGAAAGACCGCCGCGGCTGCTGCTGAAGGACCTTTGAGGCCTAAGGTTCTCGGATCCGCCAGAAACAGGTTGATAGACGGCCTGCCCCTCATCGCGAGCCTCCTGAAGCGCCGTCTTCCACGTCTGCCAAATCTCCTTCCCATGCCAGCAGAATGTGTGTGTCAGCAACGCCGCCAGAGCAGCGAATTGCACGCCATAACTCAGCACGTACGTGATGGGTAGGAACACCCGGCTGTATTTGGTGTAGGCCTCTCTATCAAAAAGAAAGTCCTTCGTCAGGATTTTGCTAACCTCGTAAACCTTGCCCTGGTTGTCGAAGACAGAAGACGACAGCATGGGCATATACGACGAGTAGAAGAGATCGGCGTAGTAGGCGATTGGCGCAACGAGCCACATTACAATCACAAGACCGCCAATGACGTTCATTGCGGCCCAGAAAGGCACCAGAAGGGGCGAGCCAATGTAAGTGATTTGCGCCCAGTCAAAGGTCAGAGGAAACAGACCCAGACCAGAGACGACGCCGAACAAATTAGCAACCACAACATTCTTGGGCGCAAACCAGGTGATGACGTTGAAGTAACTCAGGCACGGCATCAGGAGGCCAGGAAGGAAGTAAAAGGCGAAAGCGCCGAACCAGACGATGTAGAAGAACTTCCATCTCGAAATCCTCCAGCCATCTGCAACCCTGTTCTCTTCCTTGTGAAGTGTGCCAAACATAGCAGCCGACATCAGAGTGCCCGGCCAGATCATGCCGCTGGGTCGCACCAGGAAACGGCGGGTTAAGCCAGCAAAGGCGTAGCCGAGAATCTGGGTCGAGAGGATGAGCAACAATTGGTAGGTGATCGTCGCCTCCTGGTTGTAGAATTTGGACTGCTCGACAATGACGTCCGTCGCAAAGGCAAAACCGAATGACACATTACTGCTCACGTAGACGCAGGTGTGTTCCTTTTCGTTCCACCGTCCTTGTGCGAGCCACCGGCGCACTCGAGTCAACCTCCTCTTCTGGAATGATCTGCCGTCGGCTTCTCGCTGCAGAACACCATCCACAAACTCCTCTTGCGGGTCGCTGGGGAACTTGAGGAAGTAATCCCACATCAGACCGAGCGGATGGACTAACAACAATGCAATGACTGGCGTAATAGCAACGCTGGGGTATCGTAATGAGAAAAACAAGTTGGTCGAAGACCCAAGCACTGAAAACAAAACCGACAGTGTCCACATTCTTGGGGTGTTTATAGACACAGTGATGTTGTCTGTAGGTGGTACGGAAGCGCGCACCACCTCGTGAGGCGAATTGTCCACGGGTTCCTCCTCAGGCTCGCTCCCGGTGTAGTCGTCGTAGTCCACCTCGTCGGCGGCAGCATCTGACTTGGCGTCCTCGAGCATATTTGTTGTTACGGGTGTTTGGGTCACTCCAAAGCGCCCGTCAAGTCCGGTGGCTAACGCCGCTGCGTCGATGTCCTCGGACAGGCGGGAACTTTGCCTGGAGGCGGCGGAATACTTTGACGAGGCCGATTTGGAGGTGTCGGATACGTAGCGGAGGGGATGTGCGTTGCCCATCGTGGAGTCACTGTCGGTAGGTGACACACTGCGGCTCGGATCTTGGGAAACGGCGCCATATGACGGAGCGTCATCACGCGCAGAGCGCAAGAGAGAGGGTTTCGAGGGCATGACGCTGTCGTCTAGATTCGGAGAGGGAGGTTCTGGAATCGGCTCGGGGGTATCGTCAGCATGTTCGGCGGCGCTCGAGGCGTACGAGAGGGCGGAGGGACGGCTTCGTAGTGACGGGTTGGATCGTGGGTGGTGCGTTGTGTTATATGGGTCGTCTTCGGTTCCTGGGTGGAAGGATGAAGAGGGTGTAGAAGAAGTCGAGGTATCAGGCGGTGGTCTGGCAGGGCTGTCGTTTGTGGAACCAGGTGCAGGAGGAAGAGGAAGAGGTTCAAGAGCCAAAGCTATCGTATCGGCGTCAGGGTCGGGAGGGAAAGGCGCCGTCGACTTGCTTTTGAGGCCAGAGGGCTTTTTTCTGAGGCTCATGGCTAGTTTAACAACCGATGCCTGTGGCAGCAGGACAAGGCAGTCGAAAGAAGCAAGTGACGGGCCAGAAACAAGAGGAAGAAGCAGGCCGACAGGGAAGGGCGGGTGGTGTGAGTGGACTGTGGACTTTTGGATGGGACGCTTGACACAAGACTGCAGGTGCGCGGAGAGCACTTGGTGGGGTGGCTAAGGTAGTCGTCAGGGGGTGCACCGTGCGAGCGACAGAGAGCCTGTGAGGTGTGATCCAAGGTCCCAATGGGTGTACTTCAGTACGGTATGATGTGGCCCAGCCCTGCCTTCTCTGGTGCGGCGCTGCCTTGTCGTCGGTACCTTACGGGACGGAGCCTTGTCTGAGCCAGATTTGAACAACAATTGGTGCAGCTCTGTGGTGGTGGACGGGATAGGACAGAAGGCGGAGCTGATTTTCGAGGTGTGCTATAGCTGACAAAAGTTCTATGATAGCGGCTGTTTCGCTTGAGGGACGGGCAAGTTGCTGGGGGCGATGACGGACGTGTTTCTGCCACTCAGGATGCGATGAAAAGCGTGAGAAATCAGAAAAGCGACGGCTTCGGGTGGTTGATCTGGTCGATGCTGTGGGGGACTTCCTGGCAGCCCCCTCCCTTGACCCCTGTGCTCGGGTGCGTTGGTGCTTTTTCCCAGGGAACCTTCAAGTGACAAGGACCCGGGATGGTCCAGGTCGACATGGTTGACCAACATTTCACCGTGAAAAAAAGGCAGAAAAGGCCTGTCCGTGCCGATGAGATGGGCAACATTCCTGACTCAACTCCACTGCGGCGTTTTGGCCGTGGGTAAAGTGGCATTGGACCTTTTGTAAACATCACCACTCTGGGCAATTGAGTCTGCAGAACTCTCTTCTGCTGTACAGAGTCTCATTTTGCTCCTCTCGACTAGCGGTAAACAATGCCTTGCGGTGTAGCTCCGGGGCCAGTGAAGCCCCATCACCAGTATCAATCCCATGACAAATCCGAGCACTGTACCTGACGGTGAGATCTAGAAGGTGTCCTCCCCGTCGAAGAGGAGGGTCGACCTGCGGCGATCCAGAGGCGATCCAAGGCACTGGCTGCAACGTGCAGCTGCAGCATGCAACATGCAGCCCAGAAATTCGGAGGACATCCGTAATAAGCATGCTTGCTGGTCTTGGTCTACCCGGTAGCCAGATGGCAGGTGGCAGATGCACAGCTGCCGGAAATGCTTTTAGGCCGCAGGCGGTATTAGGCCGGTCGCAAATCTGGAAAGACTCGTCTTTAGTGGTACCATCATGTTGCTAGGTCAGGTAGTTGTAATCAGAGGCGCAAAGATGCACAGCGCAGCTTTTACCCTCGCTCCGAGGATGTCGCACCTTGGTTAGAATAGAAAGGCACATCGCAGACGACCAAAACCAGAGCTAGGTCGCGGAAGAGAAGTTACTGGCGACGAGGGCGAACAGCTCCATAAGTTAGCCGTCATTGTCCCTTGTTATCGTTATCGGAAGTGTCAACTCTAAAGCATCAGTCGGATTCATTGGACATACTTGCATAGTACAGTACGCTCAGCATAAGTCAAATGGGCCGGGCAAGGCAACCCATCTACCACTCGTCAAGAAGAAGAAGAAGAAGAAGTCATCGAGCCGAAGCAGCCCAACGTCGAGCCACAACCAACGGGGGACCCAATGGCCGTGCACGGCCAGGAAGAGTCTATGGCGGATATAGAAATTCGGTGGAAAAAAATACAAGGCAACCCGAGGCATCATCCGTTTGAAAGAATTTGGTAAAGTGCCGAGAGCTGACCCGATCAGATTAGATAAGCTCGTTACATCTGCGCTTCGGACCGCCCTCAATTGCGTCTGACGATTGGCTGAGCAGATCAAGCACGGCATCTGACATAAGCAGCAACTGAATGAATTTCTTGGGCCGTGCCAAGGCGTTTTGACGCTTCTCCCGCTTCAGTGCAGATAATCATCGCTGCAGTCGGGTTGGAGAAGAGCCTTTACCGGCAGCTCAGTTCCAGCCACACTTCGAATAACATCACCTCAGCATTGCTTTTGCATCCAGCCCCCGCCGCCGTTGCGCCGCAAAACCCACATGTAGAACAATAGCCGACCTGAAGCTCAGCACCAAACAAGCTCAGCCCATCACACGCTATCTTCGCTATCACCGCTATCACGGCATCACATCTCACTTTCCGCTTTGCCAGTCATCTCAAGTGTGGGATGCCGGAGTCGACGACTCAACAGCAACCGCCAGAGGAGTCATACGCCGCGCGTGAACCAGCCATCACATTCAGCAAGCTGCACCCATGAAGACTTACCAAACCAACCGCTTAGGTATTATGCTACAAATTTTCAGCCTCCTTCCTCGTCGGATTCTGGGAATCCCAACATACGCAGCGCCCAAAGCCCTGTCCTGGAATAAGTCCCTTCGTCCAACTTCCAAGACACTTCCATCCTCCCATTATCAAAACAAATACAGCAATGGCACAAGACGCGCTGGCGTGGGTATCTAATCTGCCACCTCAATGCTTACACCCTCTATCCATGAGCGCTGTCCTGCTCACCGGTCGACCTCCATTCCTCGTTCTACACTGACGGTGCCCGCTCACCGACCCGAATCGGCGGTGACTGCTGTCTACCGCCAGCAGCCAGCAGCCAGCAGCCAGCCTCTCAACGACCACGGCAACCAACCACACTCAGATGGGAGAATCCCCGTGCAGAACTCCGCAATCGCGATCTTGATCGGGATTTCCGTCATCAAATGCGCATCATCAGCGATTACGCACAGCGTGATGCGCCTACGCTATTTCCATCCCACCACCACCTCACCACATTTTATTCCCGCCCTTCTTTCCCGGGCCGTTGCCTGTTCGGAGACTTCGCTGTCCAACATCAGGTCTCCGCCAGCCTCAACCCTTTTCTCGACCATTCTTCCATCCCGCCCGTCACATGACGTTCTGTGATGACTACGTGTGACCTCTGGCCGGCGCCGACTTGTCGAGTATCTGAATTGAGTTCACAGGTCGGAGTACGTATCTTAGCGGTGGCATTCTTTGTAGCGTTGAAGCCGTTGATATTTGTCCACGTGGTGGCGTTTACCGGGGACCTGACTGGTCCCTGGAATATGGAAAGTCGAGCGGCTTGACAGTCCCGTCTTTCGGACTGTGGTGGCTGGGTTCGGTCCCTCCGTGGCCGTGGCTGGTAAGTGCGGGGCCGTGGTCGGAGTGGGTCTCCGAAATGCCCTGTCCGGAACCGCGCCATTCTTGTCACCTGCAAACCATGACTATAGGCCTCGGGTTCTCGTCGAGATATTCAAGAAGAACTGACCTATATTCTCTGGTTATGACGAGACAGTGTGGCGGTGTAAGTTTTGTTCGGATTAGCCAAAAGACGGCAATGAAACAGCACGCAGAGATCGAATGGAAAGACCAACGAAGTAGCGCTGTCGCATTACGAGGCAGACAGGACGATTGTTAGCATTCGACTGCGCAATCGATCGTCTTCAGCAATTACAGAACCATCAAGAAGTAATAAATCCTAAACGATTGATTAGATAACATGTTTTCCGCTCTCTAAGCAGTAAAATGCAATGTTAATGCAGTCCGACGTAGCCACGACAGCGTTGACTAATGTAGCCTATTGTGTAAGCCCCAAAGCGCAATTCCCGAGGCACGTGGTCGATCTGTTCACCGCATGCAACGAGGGCGCCACGGCTAGCATTCAGAATGAATTAGATTGAAGGAATCTAAATCAAGACTCCCATATCAAGACAATGACAGAATCAAGGATGTCCTCCTCATGCTCTTCATCATCTATCTCCCTGGCACCTCCTTTCTTTACATACACCTGCCAAACCTCCCCGTCATCTCCCACCACGGCATCCAAGAACGACCAGACGGACCTCGAACCCCTCCACGTCAAAATCTCCTTCTGTTCGCTCCGATCATCCAGCACAATGCCCTCGCTAAGCGGCAGCTCCGCCTGGAGACCATACTGCATGGCACCTTGAAGCACCGCGCTGCTCGACATGGGCACCACCTCGAACCCCTCACTGTAATGCGTGAGCGAGTACCCGTTGACCAAGACCCAGTCATCCGCGAACCGAAACCGTTGCAGGAAGCATGCTTCCCCACAGGCAGATGTCACGAGATGTGCTCTGCTGGGGTCGAGTTGGTGACGGGATTGGGTGTGTCGCAGAGTCAAGGGGGAGATTCCCAGATCGTATACCGGAGCGTCCATGTGATATAATTCGTCTCTCGGCGAGTAGAAACTGGAGAGAATGTGAAGGGGCAAGTCGGTGTGCTCCTTCACGCACTCGTGGAGGGCGCCATTCCAAGTTGTGGAGTTCGCGAAGGGCGGTCGGCCGGGAGAAAGGCATGGGAGATTGGATATGATCGTAGCTGCTGAGATAGTGAGAAAGATGGCACCACTGCCGTGCGTCACCGCCTTATCGTCCTCGTCGGACCAGTCTGCCCGTTCGCTTGGGAGACCGACATAGTAAGGATCTTGGGGGTCGAATACGGAAAGTTCGGAAAGCAGCTGTCCCGGAGTCGGAAAGAAGATGTCATCCTCGAGAAGACCTAAATACTTCTTCGTCTGTCCATCATCTGCTAGGGCTCTGCCCACCTCCGACAGGATATCGACAAGTTCAAAATTTCTCGAGATCTCATCAAGACTTTCGTCAAGGAACAGAACCGTGGCTTCGATGCCCGCGGCCCTTAACTTATCGTGTGTCTTCCAGGCATCTTTTATCGAAGAATTGTAAAGTGCAATGACGACGCTCGCTCCGTTCGAGTTCCCGTGCCCGTCAGTCAGCCATCGCTGCCAATTTCTGACTAGGGAGTCATTGGCGTGTGTAAGTCGCTTGTACGTAGTGGAGATACCGAAGAGTAGATGAGAAGCATCGTTGTCACCTGGAGCTCGACTTGTTGCGACGGGCAATATTGTATCTCCATCTTTGTCTAAGGGCAAATCATTGTCGTCCCAGCTAACAGCAACGAAGTCGCCGTCGACAAAGACTTTCTGAATATTGGTCATGGGCAACCGCTGCAACGCCTCCGGGACTGGTCGTAGTCTCTGCGAGAACAGCGAAACGTTCCGAGTGAGGCAATGTTTCTCAGCAAGTACCTTCAAATACAAATCAGTCTCGACTGTCGTAAGACTCGCCTTTTGTGGTTTGAGCACCGGCACGAGAGGGTCTGTATCAATAATTTCGTAGGCATCCTGGCGACTTCGCACCAGTTGAATCAAAATGAAGAGTAGAACGAGCAGGAAAGTGGCCGCGTGTAAGGCCCTCGCGTGACTGTGGTAAACACAGAGAGGTTGCTGCATTTTGGTGGCGGCGAATGTGTATCCTCGTTCACCCAAAACCAGCTGGGACGAGATCATGAAGGGACACCAGTCGGTGCAAGCAAAAACGGCTTCCTGCCAGTCGAGAAATAGCCATCCTTTTGAGGGAATGCCGCGGAATGTTGACTTCGATAAAGGGATGATTGGGGGAATCCAGCTGAGTGAGACATCGTGCGTGCTGCTCAGCTCAGACGCGCGACTGCAATGGCGCATCGATACCAAAAATAGGATCTTGTTTCGCAAAACATTTCTGTCAAGGCATGTTCGGCTGGTAGTTCCCTTCGTTGAGCATCTCTCGAGCAGTTTGAGAATCGAGCGGTTCAACGCCACGTCCTAGGCCACCACATTCCCACTCGACAACAAGGCGATGTTCTGTTCTCCCTGCCACTGACAGCAGCCCGCGCTTCTCCCGCACTGACCTTGCCCTCCTCGCCAAGACTAGTTGCGCGGCGACGGCGACGGACAGGAGGAAGTAGCGCCCAAAGCTTGAAGTTTCTTAGAAAATGGCATTGAAGCGATCTCGGCTTTGGAGATGTGGTTGAGGAGGCTCTTTGCGGGGTTCTCGAGTTACACCCTGGCGGCGTTTTGCCCTTTTTGAGAGCGATCCGCGGCATTCGGGATCAGGATTGGACCTGGAGGTAATCAAACTCGGGCCGACGGAGGGGTTGAGCCATCAGTTCATGAGGTGGTTCGGGAAGGGAAGGACGTGCAACCGGGAACATGAGCGTTTCGGGCAGTGATGAGTGATGAATGATGGAAAGAGCTGATTTTGGGTGATTATCTAAGACGCTTACCACCCTTTGGGGACGACGAGGGTACTTCAGTAGGCGGGCCATTCACGCAGAGATGCTTCCCGGCCTCCTTGCTTTTCGTAATTACCCTTTACACCAACACTTAATTACGCCTCGCTCTGCCGCGGAGGCCTCGATAGTGACGGACTTTATCACACAGACCCTTCTTCTAGTGTTCTCTCAATCTCCATCTAGTCCTTGGCTTCTTGGTCGGTCTCACGTAGGACCTCACGGAGATATTCTCAGCATCACACCAAGTGCTTTTGCTTCTCCACAAATTTATTTCTCCTTCCGATGCAGTACGACAGAACAATGTTGCAGCAGTGGCCACGACGAGTTTGCATCGAGGGCGAGCGGAAGAACCGTAAAATATGTGGTCGCACCAAGTGAGGCAACCGCTGTCGCTTCTTCAGGTCAGTACCACCAGAACATTCGTCTCTCCGCACCTCACCACTAAGACCCCATTACCTTCTATACTGGCGCGATAATGTTGACTTGTATTTTCGAAGGTCTTAGTCGTCTGCGGTATATTGCGACGAAGACCTTTTCGTTTCAACCAACTGACCACGAGACTAGGATTAATCGGGAGGTCAAAAGCTCCATACGGGATCTTGCCGATCGTTCGTTCGGCTTCGGGACAACAGAAACATCTTTCCGCCACAACCAGATGAGCCGCGGCAGGCCTCGCTCTTGGCCGCCGCGAGAATGTGAAGCTGTCCATGCCGCCCGCCCAAGCTACACAACCACGCTTTGCACGCACGCAGTGTACTACCAATTCCCGACTTCTGCATGGCAGAAGAGAAAAAAATACTCCGGAGTCGATGCGTACAGCCGGCACCGCATCCCCCTTCACGTCGCACCGCGCATGGCGGCCTCGCCACTTCTCTCCTGTCACTCACTGCGGTGTCACCGAGACAGCTTACGTTCATCTGAAACCGCGATAGCGTCCTTCTCATAGACTCTTTGAGGAGGAGCAGTTATCTTTCTCGATTTGGGCCTTTTGCCCAGCTTCAGAAACGACAGGGTCTGACCAACTCGCCGGACGGCCAGCACTAAAGCCAAAACGCGGGATTGTCCTTCAGAATTTGGTGGGCTTTTCTACATCTCCTAGGGTTGTCAATACGACAGAATCTCGACAAACGCCCAGGTCCATGTTCATCTTGTTGGGCCAAGGGTTTGAAGAGCGGTGTTCTCGCTTTTGACCCTGTCCTTGTTAAGTGACTTGGCATCTCGTTAACCGGCGGTCCATCCAACTTCCCATATTTCCGTTTGCAACCACGCTTGGCCTGAGCTTCACGACCGCGATGTTGTGGGTTTCTCTTGTAAGTAGCGGTGCGCGGGAAGCCGCATCAACCTAATGCCTAACCAAGTGTTAACGCAGCGCTAGGCAAGGGGTTGTTGACTCGAACATGACAAATGCCGCTGTCCACTCTCCAACGTACCATCCTCAGAGGCATCCTCATGCTATTTGCAGAATCACTGCAGCAACTCGGCCGAGAAGGGACGGAAGGCATCGAGAAACGCTGATATCTAATTTCGGCTTCCAGAACGTCTTTCAAATTAAGCTGCTCATTACTCGAGCCGGATTTTCTCTCTAGCATGCCTACAAGACGGCCTACTGGGAAACTATAACGCTTTGATCTCCTAACAATGATTGTACACGCCAGAGCATGGATTGTGTTCCAGATGGAGCGGTTTCTTGTGCTTCCCATCGGACATTTTTCTTGTGCTTGTACACCTGCAAGCTCATGGTGGGGAACAAGGACATCCTGATGACAGCTGCAACCACCCCCCAAGGACAGCCATACGGACGGAGTATCCGACCAGACTTCTCGAAATGCTACAGAATATCTGACGAAGAATATCGGTCTGCCTACGGATATGCACATAGGCTGGCCACAAAGGAAGTGGCCTCGCTTTGGCGGTCTGACGAAAGACCAGCCACCGTCATTGCAGGAGTTGTGTCCTTCGTAATAAAGGGGTCAAGGCACACGACGTATACCGAGATGGCAAGACGTCAGCCATGGCAGACCGCAACTCAACATTGTCAGAAGAACATACTCTTTCCCATCAAAGTCTGAGGAGACTACCAGCCACGTGTGTCGAGTCAAGTTGACGTTGCCCTGAGATCTTCAACGTTGCAGGATGACCAGCTTTGTTCCACAATCTCGACCAACCTGATAGGCTCAGTGGCTAGAATGCTCTTCATGCAGCTACCCGCGAGTCCACACTGAAGAGCCCACCCCCGTGCACCTCCAAACATGGTGCACCTCCCTGTTTGGTTGCAGCGGGACTTGCAGTATTTGCGCTGGCAAACCTGTCCAATAACTCTGATGCCCCTGCGGATGAGCTCAGGACTCTGCTGTGAAGCCCTTTTCGGACCAGCACCTGAGTTGGTGCCATCCGATGAAACCAGTCTAGTCTCAATATCAGGCCTACAACGGTCATCGGACGTGTGTTGAGTGGTGCGGTAGTCTCTGACTCCCGCATTCAACCCTCCAAAGGCTTGTCTTCATCAGTCAAATCCAGCCTTCTCGGCAAAAATGCGGAGACGGCTGCGTGGAAACTTGTCCGGGGCCGTTTGGCACATCCGGTCTTCAACCACAGAGAAACATATCCGGTGACTTGCAGCCAGAAAAACACACAACCCTCCAGACGTATCCAAGTTCCATTAAACTTGAACCTGCGAATCGTCCTTGGGAGGAAACATACTGGGCTCTTCTCAGTCTGTATCTCTGAGGCACACCTTTCTCTTCAACGAACCAGTCATCTATCACTCCGTGGCTTCTCCTCGATACGGCAAAAGAAAGAGCGGTGGACTGGCACAAACGGAGCCCTGAATCCTGAGAGGTCGATTCCAAGACACCGCAACAAAGAAATCTGCACCGAGAGCGCCGACATCAAGGCGGGAGCCCCCCGAGCCCCGTACTGGATTGCAAGCTCCGTTGCAGAATTGGCTGTATCTCCAAGAAAGACGACAATCTAGCCCCCCCCCCCCCCCTTCCCTTGTCCTGGAAAACTTTCGCCAGCGTTCTGCACGCCCGGTAACGGTGAGGCGCCAACCCCCGAAGCGAAGACTTTGGGTGTTTGTCGATTGCCAAAGGGAAAGCCTCCGTCGTCTCTATCCACCCTTTCTTGGACGGGTCTCGCTATTCCTGCAAGGCTTGTCTTAAGTCGCCCATCTTTCCCACTCCTTTTAGGGACAAGTTCGCCTGCACCAGACCATCGGGACTTTTCTCGCATCGCAGAATTACACTGCTTCCAAGACATCATTCGCCTCTACAAACAACCGGCAGGATGCTTTCCGTCTCTTCTCTTCTTAACCCTTCGCCCCCGGGGCCGCTTCCTGCTCCTCGGTTTCTCCCAAGTCCTGCCAAGTCCTCGCCGGGAAGCTGCCACGCGGATACAGCCTCGTCAACTTACTTGAGTCCCCCAGTAATCCCCAAGCTCAACATGTCCAAAGACCCGGCTCCAATGTCCAAGTACAAGCCGCGAGGCGTCATCAAGTATTTCCCATTCGAGAACATCGACGAGCTGAGCCGGCGGGAGGTGCTTCGGTTTCGTGTTACCCCTTTTGGACGGATCCAAGAGTCCTGCGCCCATATTCCTTACAACAGCGGCAAGAAGGACTTTTTCGAGAAAACAGGCCGTGAGAGTTTCGAGGG
Source organism: Colletotrichum neosansevieriae (assembly GCA_036785495.1). Lineage (NCBI taxonomy): Eukaryota > Fungi > Ascomycota > Sordariomycetes > Glomerellales > Glomerellaceae > Colletotrichum > Colletotrichum neosansevieriae. Next base: position 65,954 of record JAVHLV010000026.1, on the reverse strand, counting down.
TAAGTGAGGCTTGCTGTCAATGGCTAGCTTTGCTGATGGGTTTGTCCAGTTTTCAAGTATGAGTTCAAGGTGCCGGGAGAGGACAACGAGTTCACCGTCATGTGGGACTACAATGTCGGACTTGTCCGCATGACGCCGTTCTTCAAATGCTGCAAATATTCCAAGGCACGACGCCGAGACCCATCGATTTCTGTTTAGAGACTAACATGTTGTAGACTGTACCAGCAAAGATGCTCGGCCTCAACCCCGGCCTCAAAGACATCACTCACAGCATCACCGGAGGTGCCATCGCTGCTCAAGGTCAGCCCGAAAGATTCTACCTGTTATAGTCCATACTAAGAAATACAGGTTACTGGATGCCTTATGAGTGTGCCAAGGCAGTCTGTGCCACCTTTTGCTACAACATCGCCGGCGCCCTCATCCCGATATTCGGACCCTCGTTTCCATCCATGTGCATTCCTCCCGGGTCTCCAGACTACCAACGAATGGTCATCGACCACCGCATCGTCGAAGATGCCATCAGAGAAGCCGATCTATGCCGCAAAGTTCAACATCACGGATTTCCCTCTGCCGGCCTCAACCATCTTCCTAGCATCGACCACCGGCCCATGCGTCCTCTCCGGGACGACAGACGGCTGCGCCTCAACACACGCTTGATGAGCCCCTACAGCGATACCGACGGCGAAGGCCAAAGATCTTGCCCAGATTCGGCATCCAGCAACGGCTCCGACGGCATGGGCTACAGCTATGGCTACCATCATGCTCCACCGCCCCCTCGACACACACAACCACCCACATCTGGCTGGACACCTGCAAATCGCCCTGAGCCACACCGTCTGGTCGATGAGAGCTACCGCGCGCCGCATCCCTACCTCAGCGCAGTTCCGCGCTTCACCCCTCTGAACAGACCCACGATCACTCCTCGCCCTCAGTGGAACAAGCGGCAGATCGATCACGACGAAAGCGACGGAGCCCGCGAAAGCGGAGAAAGCACGAACAACAGCAGTCCGGCCCTGAGCTACGTCTCAGACCAACGAAGAGACGAGGAGCCTGACGCCGAGCTGGCGGAGCAGAACGCCGCCCTGGGCCTCATGACGCTGCGTACAGCTCCCCGGAAGGAGCCCGGGTACCTCAGCGACCTGGACAGCCCTGACGCGCACCGCAACAAGCGGCGAAGGGCCACTTCAGCGTGAGATGTTGGGAAGGGTGAGCAAACGGATGATGTGTAACGTAACCCTAGATTCCCAGCTTTGCTCACGCAAATGCTACGTTTCTCTCTTTGCATGTTTGGTCAGGTTATCAAGTGGTTAGTTAGACAAGGACGACTCGGGTCTTATGATGACTTTCAAATGTTCTCCGGATAGGCGCTGCGTCGATGATTCTTCGGGGTGGGAAAAAAAAGTTATCTACTTTACCATTCAAAACAAGTCCTAACGCCGTGTCTTCTTTCCATCACTCCACTCATGATGATAACAGCCCACACACACGCCCTCCAAAGCCCTGCAAACCCTCCAAAGTGACCAGCCACAACTCTCGTCTAGTTCCCCTTCTCCGCCGCCTTCTTCAACTTGAACTCCTCGATCCATTTCTTCGCCTTGCCCACAGGCACCACATAAACCCTCACAATGCCGTCCACTACCTCCACATTGCCACCGCTAAGCACCTTCAACAACGCCGCCTTCTTGCCCACCTTGACCAGCCCCCCCTTCACCGTCTCCATATAACACTCCACCCCGTCCGCGGTGTACTCCCTCTCCTGATCCCACGGCACCGGCAGGATGTAAGAGAGGTGATCCGCCAGACACTCCTGCTCGTTGAAGGCCTTGATGAAGTCGCTCTCCAGGTGCACGGGATACAAGAACACGGCCGGGAAGCTCAGGCTGCTCGCGGGGTCGTCCTCGTCGGGGACGAGCCTCATCCGCGCGTCCTCCATCTCGGGCGGCTGCGCCGTCTCCCTCGTGCGGATCGTCCGCGCCGCCAGCGCCGCCTTCAGCAGCGCCTCCCTCCTCCTCTCCTTGGCTATCCTCTCCGCCTCCTTGTTGGCCTTGGCGTCCGCCCGCTCCGCCGCCTTGACGATGTCCCGCGCGACGGCCTGCAGCGCCGCGTTGTCGGGATCGATCGCCAGGCCCCGCGCGCACGCGTCGTCCGCCTCGGCGATGCGCTCGACCTTGAGCAGCGCGCGCGCGGAGCGGTAGTACGCCTTCAGGTTCTTCGCGTTCAGCCTCAGCGCGAACCCGCAGTCCGTCCAGCAGCTGCGGTAGTTGTACAGCTCCAGGTGGCACGCCGCGCGGTTGACGTACAGGCTCTCTAGCAGCGCCCTCTGCTTGGGAATCTCCTCCTCGTCGTCCTCGACCTCGACGTCCCTCTCCTCGACGTCCTCCTCGGCGTCGCCGTCGCCGTCCCCGGTCTTGGTCTTGGCCTTCTCCGTGTGGTGGAACGTCGTCTCGCCCCTTGCGCGCGCGCGCTCCTGCGCCGCGAGTATGTCGATGCCTTTTGTGTAAAACTCCTTGGCATCGGCGAACTGCTTCAGCTTGAAGCACTCGTTGCCGCGCTCCTTGAAGTCCTCGCCGTTCTCCCGCGGCGTGCCCTCGTACGCCAGCGCCTGCAGCGCCGCGAGGTCGTCGTTCTCCTCGAGCTCCGTCATGAAGAGCGGCGACTTGTTCAGGTCTGCAAAGATCTCGTCGGGCGTCTTGCCCGAGAGCAGGGCGTGACCGGGAGGCAGAGCGGCGCCGCGCTCTGCGCCCGGGACGGGCGCTGAGGCGTCTGCGTCTGCGGCTGCTTCTTTTTGGCGCGCTTCTTCGGCGATGAAGGCGTCGGCCATTTGGTCTGTTATCTCTTCGATTTGCACCATTTTGGGCGTGTTGGTATATATGATTTGTTTGTGTCTTTTTTTATCGGGGTGGGTTGTCTACGTTGCTGAGAACCGAAGCGACTCAGCTGCGGGGTATGATGTGGGATATGTCTTTCGATTTGTGTCGTGAGTTGATCGAGTTGCCTTGTGTCGATTTGAAGTGAATGATGTACTGTCTCTCACTCTCACTTGAGTACCGTGGTGGTGTTGTGAGTTATGACTCCGACGGCGAGTGAAAATTTTGGGTGTGAGTTGAGTTTGTGTGGTGTGGTTTCCGCTGGTGGCGATTTCTAATTGGCGCGACGAACCCAATTCTGGAGTTTATGGAGAAGCTCAGAACCTCATCGAAGTTCAACTCAATCTGATCTTCATGAATCTCAAAACGCATTTTTTTTCGGACGAACATGTAGCGTTTTCCACCAAGACCAAGCTCAAAGATACGTAATTGCATATCGTCACTGGCCGCGATCACCTCAAGGCATGAGTTGCATTTGATTGAAACAAGTCAGTTCTATTAGAGCGCATACTCTCGACTGGCTATCCTCAGCGCCTAAGCAATGCAGCCCCAAAACTCCGTTCAACCGATGCGAACTCCCAAGCCTCCGTATCCCAAAATTCTTGGAAGTCCAAAACCTGAGACGCCGTCATGTTTTCCATTGAAGCAAATGAACTCCCCGTCTATCCCCGTCGCTGATTTTGTTGGTTCATCAAAGTCGTTTTTTCCCAAATATCTCGACCGACTTCGTGCCAGCTTTTTCCGCACATCAAATTTCCTCATGCATTTCATCGCACTCATGACGCGTTCACTCGTCATCGGAAAACACTTCCATGATGGTCACCCGAGACTCCTTCTTCTGCAGGATAGGCTGGGCGTCCTCCTCGCACATCTCGTACTTTCGCTCGCGCTTCACGGAGAAGCACTGAATCGCGCCAATGACGGCAACGACAGCACTGCCATACCACGCCAGAGCAGTGCAGTCAACCTTGCTGCCGGTGGTGTACAGCCATCCTGCGACGGGCGGGGCGATCATGCGGAAGCCGGCAGCGGCGCTGGCTGCGAGGCCATTGACTTTGCCGAGAGCCTTGGGGGTCGGGGTAGCCTCCTTGATCAGGATCAGGAGCAAGGGGTAGAGGATGATGGAGAGGACGTTGCGTACAGCCAGACAGGTGTATATGCCGGCGTAGAGCATCGACTCGGGGAGGAACAGCAGACTCGGGACCATGACGTAGGCAATTGGGTGCAGAATGGTGACGATGATGAACAGGCGGTAGACACCCAGCTTCTCGGCGGCGAAAGGGAAGATGACAGCTTGGACGAAGAGCGCGATGACACCGTTGACGGCCATGATCAAGCCAACTGCACGAAGGGACAGACCCAAGCCGCCGGGTGTGTAGAAGGGGCTCGAAGAGGAGGCGAGGATGGACATGGGGTTCGCCGAGGCGCGGTCGTCCTCGAAGAAGATGGGGAGAAGGTGATCGTAGGTCATCGAGTGGTAGGTGAAGATGCAGAGCGCAGCGATGAGCGAGATGATGGGCTTGGTGTAGATGTTGCAGGGCTCGAACTTCTTGTCGGTGTTTTGGACATCGCGGCCGCGGACGGTGCCGTAGTTGTCGTCTCTCATGTCGACAGCAGGTCTCTTCATAGCATCCATGGTCTCCAGCAAGGGAGTCTCTTCGGACGCAAACGTGTCATCCGGGAGGGAAACACGTGGTTGCATGTCGGGGTGAGTCTCTTCCAGGAGGAAGTAACCGAGGACGATGCTGACGAAGAGGAGAGCAGCGCAGACAAGGTTAGGGAGGAGGTAGGGGTAGCGGTCGAAGACGCCTCCAGCAGGGAAGATGTTGGGGAAAGCATTATGGGGATCAGCGAAGGTACCTCCAATAAAGGGGCCGATGATTGTGCCGATAGACCATACGAATGGCATGACTGAAAAGGCGCGGGCTGTATTTGTTTAGCATGTTGTTTCGGTTAGGATTTCGTGGAGAATTCTTACGCTCATGCTCTGGCTTGGTAACCAACTCGCCAACCATGGTCTGAATAACACCGATGTTGCCGTTGAGAAGACCGCCAATGGCTCGGCCGATCAATGCGATCCAGATGTTGGAGGCGAAACCGACCATGACCATGCTGAACATGGTGCCGATGCATCCCAAGAGCAGTACAGGTTTGCGTCCGATACGGTCAGAAAGACCTCCCCAGTACATGCCCATCAGGGCCTCCGCGAGGGAGAAAGAGGAGATGAGCAGGCCGGCGTAGAAGGATGCATCTTCAGCGTTGCCAATCTCAAATCTCTTGACGAGTGCCCAAGCATAGGGGAAAATGGATGTGAGGGCGATGGGCTCGGCAAGGCGGACGATGGCTAGGGAATGTAGTGTAAGCAAGGGTTGGCAGCTGGCACGCGGGAGCATAGGCGCAAGGCAAGACACAGAATATCGACAGCGATAGAGGGAATGTGAAACTCACCAAGGAGAAATAGCTGTGCGGTGGGAAAGTCGTCTGGGTTGCGAAGGCTTTTCTGCATGGTTAGGGCCATTGTCTCTCGACTTGGTTCAAGTCTTACGATGCGACAGAACACTCGACGAGAATCTACTGGAACGTAGGAACTAGAAGAATGAAATGTCGAGATGCGTGTACGCTTATACACGATCTTGCTCTTCTGGTCCGGCGGCGGAAGAGTCTTATACAACAGAGAGACACGGTAAAGAGGCGTCGTCCGTTTCCAGATGGTGATGATGGAAAGAAGAGGGAGAGGAATGCGGCACCGAGCGAGAGCAGGAGGGAGGGGAGGTAAATATTGAGTCCTTGGAACGTGGATCCGAGGACGATAACGGCTTTTCGGGGTGTGATAAAAGCGCTTGCAGAGACCCGGGGTTTCAGATGGAGCTAGAAGCAAAGAAGGATGGCGGATGAAAGCGGGAAACAAGGCCGGAGGGTGCGTGGGAAGTGAACCGGGTGTCTTGGTTCTCGGTGGGAGGAATGCAGATGACGGGCGATGGACGGCAGAGGAGGAGGATGGAGCGTGGGTTTTTTTCCCTCTTTCTGATACAACCACCGACTTACACCATCCTCGGGACCAGCAACACAGTGTGAAGAGAGGGGAGGGCTCTCTGCTGTGCCAAAAATTGTGGGGCGTCTCCCAGGCTCTTGAGGAAGGGTGGTTTCCAGACCGACGGCTAGCAACTAGGTAGCAAGGACACGCAAGTGGCAGCAGGGTTCTGGCTGCACCTTGTGAGCAGGGACTAAGGACACCAATGCAGCATTTTGCTGGAGACTGGAGTGTCCGCAGCTGTCTGGACCTGGTTTGCTTGTTGCGGCAAGATGCACGGAGCAGCGCATGCACAGGCATCTGCGGGTTCTGTGGGCTTAGACACCTCTTGCTGCATAGCGGGTCTGGTATGTATGTAAATATGCGGGGTGGATGAGCGGATTCGGCTTGGGATATCTGCATAAGTGGCTCTCACACATGCGGGTTACGGGGGATGGATCTTGCGCTAGTTTGGCGTCTTTTCTGCCGCACGGGCCTGGAAGGAATATCCGCTTGCAAGTTGCGCTAGTTGTGTGTGTGCGAAAAAAGTAGTGGTGGTGGTGTGTGTGTGTGTGTGGTGGTCGACGTTTTCCTCTCTCTTTCTCTCTGCCTCGCTCTCTTTCTGTTGCCCAAGAAAGATGATGGGCAATGGTGACGCCGGCTGTCGGTTCTTCGGACGAAGGTAGCGCGAGCTATCTAACGTAGTGCCTTAGAATAGACCCGGACGGCACGGCTCGGGCTCGAGTTTTTTTCTTTTTCTTTTTCTTTTTCTTCCTTTCCCTCTCCCGCGGTTCAATTCGCGCATCTGTCCAAGGATCTTCGAAACTCAACGGGCAGGTTGCGCCTGTCAACAGCCGAAACACCCTAATGCCGGCCGCCAGTGGTTGGCGATAATTTTCCGTCCCTCCAACATTGGATGATGAGTTGTTGCTGCCGACTCTCGAGCAGGCAATTCATTCTCATCGAAGAGCGCCGGCGCCGCTCTTGACATTGGCTGTGGTGCTGGTGCTGGCGTTGATGTTAGTGTTGGCGATCTTGGCCACCTCACCTCGCCTCGCCTCGAACATATTCACCATATGTCGAGTCATCGACTTGCCTTCGACCTTCCGCTGTCGTTGATCGCCAATGTCACCAATTCAGGACAGCGGACGAATGCCGACTGTTGCACGCGACTGCTGGGGCCGGGTTTCCTCTGCCCCGTCGTCGTGCCTGGGTGTCACGATCTCACCGCAAGGATTACGAGCTCAAAATCAAGATGCTGCATGACACGGGCGACATGGACTGAGAAGACAGGACGCGGCTCCACGGATCATCAGTTTTGGGCTGGTCCAGACGGTCTTTCTCGTCTGTTTCTGGCGGCTCGTTTGGCTGCGAAATTGCTTACGCTGATGGCCCTTGGCTCTCCTCTCCATTTCATGGCCCAATTCTGCCATGGCCCGAGGTGCTACTGGCTGGCGGCTCCGGAGCTTCACAGCACTTGGGATGACTGATTGGGTCATGGCGTTCCTAACTGTTTACACTGTGTTGCTGCTCCAGTCTCGCGACTCTCGCCTGCTTAGCGTGCGCCGCATCCTTGTATCCGAGTTCGTTAGTAATTAGCCCTTCTGATTGGCCAACGCGCACAACTCCTCTGACTTGCTCCAGCTCGCTGCTCGAGTTTTTGTCATTTTCTTCTCCGCCACCGCCAAAACGCTCAAGAGTCTCCCACCTTCAACAAGCATCTCTTTCTAGGCGCTACTGCGACGCACCATGTGCACACTTCAGACGACGCCAGACATTGTCGCAAACCCACCTGATGGATGGAAACTGCTCACGTCGCCTGACAACAGCCATTGCCATTTTTCGTCACAATTTACGAAACCAATGCGCTGCCCGCTGTCACTTTTCCGTCTGCCCCTCGCTGCTACCGCGAGGACGACGTTCACCACCAACCCTACTCATACCTGGGTACAATTCCCAGGTTCAAGCACAGCCAGCCTCGGGCAGCCACTTTGCCATGGGCCATCGCCAACAAGATGCGGTGAGGACGAGGGTCAAAGATATGACGATGTTGTGGAACCTATTCAAGGTTCAGGACACTCGGGGCGAATGGACGACGAGTGAAGCGATCGGTGCAGACAGTAGGAGATCTCAACACTAACATCAGCTAGCCTTCGGACCTGGCTCGAAAAGGCAGAGACCAGAGCAAGTGGGACGAGTGTAACAGTGGGCATGAGCAGCGGCACTCATCTCAGGACTGGGGGGGTGGGGGCCGGGCAAGGACTGTTCACAAACCCGGTAATCCACTTGCAGGCCTCTAGCCGACCCCAGCAACACGCCGACGTCGGTCAGACCCAGTCCTGGTCGTCGCATCTCTTGTTGACAGGCGCAAGCAACACGCATCCTCATCCTTCGCCTTCGCCGTTCTTTGTCACCCGCCCTGCCGTCCGCATCGCGTCACTCTGGTCACCGCACATCGTTGCAAGTTCGATGCGACGCTCCTCGCTCATCAAATTTACCGGGACTGCACCTCACTTCATCAACGCCAACAACGGCTACAGTGCATCCTGCATCCGGCCATGGTGCAATGAAACCAGCCGAATGCGCAGCCCGTTGCCTCATACTAATTCGTGGGTGGCCTGGCGGCAGCCCACCTCGACCTGGACTTGGGCCTTCTGTGCGAATCTACTCGCTTTCCAGTCCGACTGCGAGATAACGCTGATCAACTTCAACGCACGGCAGCACCGCCTCGGGCCTTTATCTCACATCTCAGCTATCTCATTAGACCGGCATGAAATTATGCTTTTCGCCCTCCCTCTTGGTCGACTGACACGCACCACTTCCTCTCGTTAGCGCCGCCCGTAGCCCGTACCCACCGCCCACATGCAACGCTGCTAGAGGATCCTAGAATACCGCTTAGTTGCATCCACCGCTTATCCTATTTCTTCTCCTCGGTAACACAGTCGCCGAACCTCTCCTCTTCCCAACACGAGCACTGCGCCGGCTATCCAACTCCACCGACTTTTTGGCCAACCTGTCCGCCCTCCCACCGACTCTCCTCACACCACCATGGAGGGCTCACGGCGGTTGTGCGTCCCTTCTCTCTGATTTACAGCATTGCTTCAGTCATGATTGCCGTCCGAAGACCCCCCTTTCGTCGACGTTGAATTTGTTTCTCGACGCCCCGCATCTCCATCTGCAGGCATCATGTTCCGGTTGACTCCATGACAGGGTTCTTTATGGGAACTTGCGCTAGTTCCCGTTTGGGATCCTGGAGGGGGTGTGAAGCCCGTGGCGAGTGGGGTGGGTGGCACCCGGGCGCCAACGACACTCTTTAACTTAGGTTCCTCTCGCACGTGTACTGTACTGCGAAGTAGTAGAAGTCTACAACTGGAATCACGGCTCCAATGCTAGTGAACAAAGACTCGAGATGGCGGCTGTTTGAATAAGCCACTAAAGTCGTTTATTTTTCAATGCGGTCACCACGCCGTTTCCCGGATGTTATGCTCAACGTTGATCGCCTGCGCTAAGCGTCGGGATGCCCGTATCCAGCACCAAGCAGGCAGCACGCTTCCCAAACTGTCTAACGTACCTAAGGTAAGGTAAGGTAGATCACCACTAAAAGTGTGTGTCGCGGCGACCAAGATCGTTCAGGTGCATTTCAGAATGGAATCCCATTAGTCCGCCGTCGAATTCGGCATTTGCGATGCCGACGCTCGATTTGCATCCAAGGCGACCTTCAACGGCCAAAGAGACAAGGATGTGCCATGGTTCCTGAACTCGTGCTCCACCACCCCCGCGCACGCCATCCCATAGGGCTCTGACGTTCTCGCGAACCCCCACGCGCCGACGTCTACATGAAGAGCCGCCCTCAACGTCGTCTCATATTATTTGCGTCTGCGTTTGCCGGGCTGATCTCATTCATGTCATCTCATTTCGAGATTGCATTCACTTTTTCTTCGTGCGACATCGCCGTCAAATTTGAATAAACGGACTGTCATTCTGACCTCCTTGCCAAGCAGGCTGCTTGACTCAGAATAGCACAGCGAAAAAGCTTAGGGTGTCCCTGGTTGCTCCCCATCAAGTCGATCAGGAACACAAGCGCTGTCGAGCGAGGTTATGTGTTACCACAATTAACTTGGTCAACGTCGGGGCTCCTGCACTGACCCAACGAGATCGTCGTCGTTGGTTGCACTTTGCCAATGATCGGTCTCAGATGCCGCCATCACTGTATTTCAACCCCGGCTTACAAGTCGTGATTGGCCTGCACTCGGTGTTACCAGGACACATGGCCGCCCAGGTCCTCTACGATTATCGAAAGGAAAGATCATCACTACCCCTCGACTGGAGCTACGCGATGTGGAGGCAGGATACTACGCCCCTCGCCATTCCCTGGGTTCCACGTTTAAAACGTCCTACTTCGGCTCTCGTCGGATGCAGTAACGTCGGAGATACGGAAATCACGAAGCGTTGAAATGCTATGCTACACAATGCGAACGCATGCCAAGACTGAGATCAGGCCCGTGGTCTCCCGTAGCTAGAGTCCTGCTCGAGGATGGCCGCTTGGAGGTAGTGAGATCTGACGATGCTGGCTGACTCGACCACGCCGGGAAAAACGACGACAGCAAAAAGGAGAAGATTATGACATGGCCTGAGGCTACTTCTATCGATGAAAATATTCGTGTCCTGCCACCCATCCGAAAACAACCGGCCCCCCATACCGCTGGCGACCTGGGTCTCCCGTTTTCCGGCCTTGCTGACTCCCTAGCTCATGCACGGTGAAGAATCAATCTTCTAAGAAAAGCGTCCCTACTTGATTTTCTTGCCCTAGAGCAAATCTTAGTGCTGTGTTGGTTTCTTCAGGTGTTTGTGGGTTTCGTTCCCCCTGGTATTTTCTTGCTATGCGCGTCTACTATATTCGAGGACTGATTTAAAATTCAGCGCTAAAGCGTCCTTCCTATTCTGGAGTGATCAGGTCTATCGTCATAACCTTCGAGAGTTAGTAGGCGCAATCTCACGGGAAAACAGCACGTGGTTTGGGCTTGAGATTAATAGTCTCGAGATCCTTAGGGTCGGTCCCCTTATTGCTCGTGATATATACAGCGCTAGATTGCACTAGATAATACTATTAGAAATCCTAATTAGCTTACTGAAATTAGATTAGTTTTCTATAAAACTAGATAAGAAGTTTATAGTATTAAATTTATCTTTAGTGCTTCTCTACTTCTCTCTATTCTTATTTATACTAAAGATTATATAGTCTACTAGTTAATATAATATTAATATTTTAATATTAATAGTAGTCCTTAAGATAAGCTTTAAATAGAAATAGAGAGATATTAAAAGTATAGCTCTATTGCTATTTAGCTATCTAAGAGAAGCTATAGAAGCAGGCTGAAAATATCTATCTTAATCTCTATTCTCTGAGAAATAGAAAGCGATCAGCCGCTGGCGTCGTTATCGTTGTTGTAGTTATGATCCTTATCGTCGTATTCCCCAGCGCTTCGGGTATTCAGTGACATCATCAGTGACCCCGAGATCTATCGCCAAACTACACATAGGGGGCTGGGTACTTCAGCGCAACCCTTCAGTATTGTTGTGAGCACTACGTGTCCTAAAAAAGGCAGATCGCGCAATCTCACAGGAAAGGCCTGGTCTCAGTTTAGATTTGATTAGCTCAGAAACATGAGTTCTATTTGTAGACTGCTTGTGACTTGACTGTAGCTCCCGAGACGGTTTAACGCCACAAAAAGAAGGAACGAATCGAATGGCTGCGTACTTCGCAGCTCACCAAGCCCCGGATAGGATCACATCGAGTCAAGCGCGTCATAATTGAGAAGAGGAGCATCACTTGGCAAGTAGAGCTGGAAAACAAAATAATAGACTTGCAATTGCAGTCTGCTATTGGTAATTAGTACCGAAGGCCTCCATCTCCTACTCGTCTCAGTCGTAGACCCTGGCGTCGCAACGTAGTAGACTTCACATCGATTAAGCCAGGCGTACAATCAGGGGCATGAGCCATACAGAGACCAGTCGTATTATAGCAAAATCCGGGCGAAGCGAATGAAAACCAAACACCAAGCATACCTCGGGCTCTCGAAACGGTGTTGAATCCTTGTGTTAACCAATTACACCCGCCACCGGCCGGCAATGGCATAGAAAGAAATCTCAAGCCTCAGCCCACAGGCGTTGACCGTGCCAGCTAGGCCACTCTTCAACGCCACCTTACTAGGCTTCAGCTCGGATCTTCTTGCCCATCATCGTCGTGGCGGCGATGATAACCGGCAAAACGCTGACAATCTCGCCCAAGCCAGCATACTCAGGAGGAATCGTTACGGGATTGCCGTCCACGTTTGCCTTCGAAAGTGCCCCGGATGCCAGAAGAATGGCGAGGACATTGTAGACCGCCGACCATACGAAGTTGAACACCATGCGTCTGAAACTGGCGCCGCTGACGTCAAGTAAGAAGGGAATACCCTCTAGGCCTGCGAGTAGAACGATGTCTGCGGCGCCGCGTGTGACATCGCTCGCCGATGCAGCGCTTCCAAGCTGAACTCCCACGTCCGCCTGGGTGACTGCCACAGCGTCATTGGTGCCATCACCGACAAACATGACAGATTTTCCCTCTGACATGAGCGAAGCAACATAGTCGCGTTTCTGAGCAGGAGTTCGCTGGGAGGCAACGTTGGGAATACCAACCTGCAACGCAACCGAGTTGACAGCGCGGTCTTGGTCGCCAGAAACGAGGTGCACGGCTATGCCGCGGTGGCTGAGTCGTTCGATCACCTTGATTGCCTCAGGACGAAGACGAGTACGCAGACCGAATATGGCGATTAGCGCAGAGTTTCTCGTCACAACAAGTAGCGTCATGCCAGCATCTTGCAGCCGAGTTACGGGAGGCGAAGAATCCACCTTCGCCCAAGCAGGGCTTCCAGCACAAACTATATGACCATCGACGGTGGCTTCCACACCAGCACCTGGAATGACGCGAGGCTCTGTGAGCTCTATGTCGGGAGTTGCGCGTCGAGAGAGATGCTTGGCAACGGCCGCTGACACGGGGTGTTTGTTGCCCATGACAAGGGCCTTTGTTATCGCACGGGCTTCATCGTGGTCTGCAACCAAATATTTTTCCTCAAGCACATCGAGATCACCCTCAGTGATGGTGCCCGTTTTGTCAAAAACGATATCGGTGACTTTTCGAGCTCGTTCGGTGCAGTCCGCTGATTTAATGACAACACCTCCCTTGGCGGCGAGACCGCCTGCAACTACCAGTACCATCGGGACGGCAAGACCGAGAGCACAAGGGCAAGAGACAGCCAAGACGGCAACAGTGTAAGTGACGGCGTCAGCTATGGCTTTCCGTTTCGGCAACGATTCGTCTTTCAAACCTATCGTCAACCAAACGATGAGGACAACGACGGCGATGGCCGCAACAACTGGTACAAACCAACTGGCTACGCGATCAGCAACGTCTTGAACCTTGGGCTTGGAGTTGGCTGCGTCTTCGACAAGTTCGGCAATATGAGTGACAGTGTTCTTGCCGGGTAAGCGTGTGAGCTGTGCGGTGAGTGTGCCTGATCCGTTGATGGTACCAGCAATGACATTGTCACGCTGTTTTTTGAGTACTGGCATGCTCTCGCCCGTCAACATGGATTCATCAACTTCGCTGGAGCCACTCGTAACCACACCATCAGTTGGCACTGTAGAATGCGGGAGGACCTTGAAGCTGTCGCCATATTGAAGAAGGCGAGCATCAATCTCGACATCCTTCCCCTCCTCTGTGATGACAGCAGTCGACGCCTGCAGAGAGCGAAGCGAAACCGCAGCGACCGCACGAATGCGTGCATAAGCGGCAATAAGCCGACCAAGCAAGACAAGAGTGATAAGAAGCGTGCTTGTTTCGAAGAATTCTTTGAGTTCTTCTCCGGAGTTATTATTCGGGTGTGCTTGGCGGATCCCGAAGGCTACAACAGAATAGACATAAGCGGCAGTGATGCTGATGACAACCAACATGTCCATTTCGATCGTACGACTATATATCAGGGCCGATATAGCCGGCTTGTAGAATTCAGGTACGGCGACGAGTTGAACAAATGTCGCAAGCACAATGGAGACGATGGAGCGCGTCTGAGGCGTGGTGAGATTAACACCCCATGCGAGAACAACAACCGGTATGGTGAAGACTGCGGCGATCAACGTCTTGACCAGCTGATCATACATTCTCTTCCTTCCGCTTGCAACCGCAGGATCATCGCGTGGCGGGGCCAGTCCATTCGACAGAGAACCGATTCGTTCCAGAAGTGCTCGGGCGCCGATAACGGTTGGGTCATACATGACCCTGACCATTTTCTTATCCACGATGTTGACATCGCTGACTCCCAAAATCGCCAAATCAGAAACTGCTTTTGCGGACGCGCCTGAAGCGAAAATGTCAAGCGCCTGGTCGTCACTCGATATTCGGGTACAGTGGAGACCGGAGGCTCGTTCGGCATTTCGGATAACGTCCTCAACTTTACCCGCGGTGCCATCGAAGCTGAACTCGGCATTGCCCATGACGAAGTTGACGTGGACGCCAGATACACCGAGGTTGGCCTTGAGCGCACGTTCGAGTTTGTTGCCACAGCCAGAGCAGTCCATGCCATCGACCACGAGAGACACGTGCTCCAGCCCAGCGTCCCTCTCGATATCCTTTTCGCCGTCGAAGGTGTGGGGGAACCGCCCCGTGTCGGTAATTGGTGTTGAATGAACATCATGTCCGCTGCAGCACTCGGACTGATGGTCGCGGGTGGGCTTGATGTCCATGTCATGATCGTGTGCAGACTTCTTGCCACGTCTCTTAATCCCGTGGTGGTGATGATGCTTGTGTTGACCATGAGAATGCGCGGTGGTTTGTGCTTCGGTGTTGTCACGGGACTTCTTCGCCTTGGTGGACGCTGAGGCGGGAGTGACCGCGGTTACGGCACCCGCCTGTTGTTCGCTGCAGCAAGTGGTCGGAAAGCCGCGATCAAGAATGCTACGACAAATGCAACGGGCCGACTCTAGATAAGCGCTGTACTGCTCGAAGGCCTTTGTGAGATGAGTGCTGCAAGCCGAGCCCTGGTGATGGCCGTCCTTGTCATGGACATGTTTGTGGTCGGCGGCACCTGGAATTTGACATGAGTTTTGAGACGAACACTAGTCATGAGACGCAATGCCTACCGTCATGGGCGTCATCGTCCTCGCAGGCCTTCTCGCACTCGACGGCGGCCGCTGCAATGATGCACTTCTCTGTGCAACGACGTTAAATCGGGAGGATTATTAGAGTGTGGTACCGTGTGCATACCATCGCAGTTTTCCTCCTTCGAGGTGCAACATTCGAGATTTCCAGAGCGGCAAGTTGAATCGTCGTTAGCATCACAGCAAGTATCAGCGTCGCAGTCCGCGTCAGGGCAGGGCAGATCTTCGGCGTCATCGCAGCTTGGGCCGGCGGAGCAGCAGACTTCGACTTCTTGGTTATGGTTATGTCCGTGAATGTCGTGGTGTCCATGATCGTGGCCGCGCTGAGCTTCCGTGGATGGGCCGCCACATCCCTGGTCCTTGGCAGGACCGTCGGAGCAGCATCCGGAGCCCATCGTGGTAATCATGTCTGGCTAAGATTTTCCGGTAAGTCTGCTAATTTCTGTCAATAAAGGCATACGTTACACCGTGAACGTAAGGGAAAGTTAGTGGGAGAAATAAAGGTTACGCGCTTCGAAACGAGAATTGACGTTGGTATTAAGGTATGCAGAGTGGTAAGGTAGGTAGACGACGATGAAGCGGAGGCGTTCCACTGGGTGACATGCAAGTTGGACGGGAGGCGTCCAACTCGGCACTTGGTGGTCCGAGTCGAACGATGATCCCCTGTCGGCGAATCGCGCTGTTGATTCGTTGGGAGTTTCGTCATGTCCTCATGTCCTTCCTCATGTGCGTTGTTCCTTCCCGTTTCGAAACTTCAATCATGGGGTGATTATTGCTTGGGAGCTGCCACGTAAGGTGCCTGCCTATCTTAGATTCACAGTGGACTCCTCCTCTTACTTACTCATCTTCCTGCTTCTGGAAGCACCTCACATTAGAATACTGCGTTAGGATCTGGTCGCATTGTTTGGATGGCGTGTGCACTTGAAAACCAGATGGGCGAAATTTGGGCGATGAAGAGAAAACCCAAAATGTCGGGCCTCGACGAACTTGGGATGGAGAATTGTCTCGGCACGTGGAGAGCTGCCAAATAAGGTGGCTTCAAGGTTCCAAGTTCTTCAGATCGTCCTAAGAACTGCCGGGCGGCTCCACCCCGAGAAAAAATTCAATTGGCGAGTGTTTGATGTTCTCTCCAAAGTTGTTGGCTACGTGGATCGAACTCTGCAAGGCATGAGGCATGAATTCACATCAACCCATTCCCCATTCCCTTCATCCGTTGGCCTGCTCGATGACTACTAACATTACATATGATATCCCGACAAATACAATATACCGACCGCCCTGGCCCTCTATTCCCCTATGACTTACACCATGGTATCATTTCCGCCGCAATGTTTGGTATCATGCAAAAAAGAAAACAAAGGACAGCAGACCAGCTTATCAAAACGCCACTCCGACGCTGGTCCGTCTAGGTCCAGTCGTGTCTTTTTCCTTTCCAAAGGTGGTTACGCGCTCCAGCGGCGGATGCTCCTCCGCCTTGGTGGCGGGAGTACTGCCGGGCGACCATGTCGTCGGGACCGTCTGGCCTCCGTCTTCCGACTCCCACGTCGACACTGTCGACGCCGTGTCAAAACTCGTGCGCCCGTCCCGCGGCGCATGGACACATTGGTAGAAGCCCTCGCGCCCCTTGACGGGGCGGGGAAGATTAGTGATGGAATCGTGGCTGATATTCCGGTAGTGCTGCTGTGCAGCAGCACTGCCAGGGAACAGCCAGCTGGACACGCGCGAGAAAGATTTCTTCTTGCGCAGCGGCGGGCGAAGAACGAGCGGTAATGGTGGTGGCGGCGGTCGGTTTTCCCTACCGCGGCTCGGTGGTGGTGTGATGAAGGCGGCCGAGGCGTCGGCGAAGGTCATGCCCCGATGGGGAATCTGCATCGGCGGCCGGGGCGGCGCCGTATGCGGACGCTCGACGCCAGGGTTCAGGCGTTCTGCGAACGAGGGTGCGGCTGGTGGTAGTGCGGGGACCGTGGGTATGGCATCCATGTCTAGTTCTGTCAGCGCCGTGAGACTAATTGCTAATTTTGGCACTCAGCTGGGCTTACCGTGCACCGTCAGTGCCGTCGAATGAGCGGTTGAGGGCCGACTGCTGGCGTAAATGCTCTGACGCTCCATGACTAATTCGATCTCCCGTTGAAGCTTGTCGACCTCCAACATAGCTCCTGCGATGCGCTCTTTCATCTTTTCCACGCTGGATGAGGTGTGCGAGCGAGCCCTCGACTTTGGAGGGATTTTCGGTGGCGTGTCATCCGGGGTTGCCGTCATCGTCAACGTCGAGGGTGACATGGAAATCTTCCTCGGCAGGTGGAAAGACATTGGAGAGTAGCTCGGCTCGTGCGAAGGCCCGAAAACATCGTCATCGGGGTTCGGTTGAAGTCGAGCTGGGGGTGGCGGTGTGAGCATCTCGAAGTGAGGCAGGATAGGCGACAGCTCCCTCTTGGGCACGTAGATGCTCAACTCAAGCGGTCTGAAAGAAGCAGGGCATGTCCGAGACAACGGTCGCGGTGGCAATGGGCGTCCTACAGTCTGAAGGTTCGTATACTGAGGGAACTGGAAAGACTCAGAGTGCAGATGGCGGAAGTTGGTGGGCCCCGATATATGTACCCGACGCGGAGAGGACGAGTCTGAGCGAAATCGCTTTCTCACAGAGAAACGGTCCCGGAGCGATGCGAAGCTTCTCTTCATGCCCTCCGACTTCGCCGGTTGAGGACGAGGTCCGACAGGCTTCTGCATGATACCAGCGAAAGGCGGCGGCATGGGCACGGGCTGGTCGCGGGTCACGGTGGGTGGCATTTCCTCAGAAGTGTCAAAGGTGTCTAAGCGGATGGGTTAGTGTCCGGTGGGCATAAGACGTGGTGTTTTCCTCTGTCTGTCTCTCTCTCTCGCCGGACTTTAACGGAGGGTATAGACTCACTTTGACGCAGCTTTTCATCCATACAGTTTGACAACGAAGTACAGCAGTGAGTGAGGGGCGAAAGCCATGTCGCACAAGCGTCTGCAAGCATGCCATTCAAACCCTTCATACCTGCTTCGCGAAATGCTTCATGCCGAAAACGCTGGGAACATGAGCGAAAGGAAAAACAAATGAACGAAAGACGGCCAGCGATTCGACAGAAACAGAAAAGTGAAGGTGCAGAAAAGGCGGCAGGGAAAAAAAAGATCCAAGTGGTCCGATTGAGTTATAATAGAGAACTCAGCGGCGGGAGGCAAGACGGCAACCTGCAAGATGAGAAGAACCCACCCACACATACACACACACACACACACCTGACGATGCGCACACGCACTTGGGCCCGACCAAGCTCGCCCGCATGCGATCCCTGGTGATTTTCTATCCTGAATTCCCACTGCGGGCCAGAAGTTCTGCTCAAGTGCTTTGCTTAATAGGTCCAGCTGAGAGGAACATGGGAGGGACAAGAGCCTGGGCAGATGTCGGCGAGGTGTGCAGTTGAGATGCAGACGGGCCGTTCTGATAGGCCGGGGTTGCAGACGGGTCCAGACACGGCCGGCCAACCGGCGCTTAGGAAGCTGGGGTGCTCGCGGATTCGGATGGCTGGCGCTACACCACCATCCTGCACCAGATTACAGGACTCCACCAGTCGTGTAAGATGAAGACGATGGCTCAGCGAGTCGATGTCTCACCTCTGCCTTGCTGTGGTTACCCGGAGGCAGCTTGACCAGCAGTTGCTTGCCACAAGTGCCCCTCCAAAGGAAGGTCTCGTGCCAGTCACAAACCGTCATCCAAAAAGCCAGTCACTGTCATCGCCCCTTGTTGTTTCTTTGAAGGGGACCCACGAACCACCTCGTCGAAAAATACTGACAAACAAGGCGACAGGTGATTGATATTTCGAAACCCGCTGAGTGTGTGTGTTTCCAGTCGGGCAAAAAAGAGAACGGCCTGACATGACAGGCCAATCACTTGCGGCGCAGCCGATCCAGGTGGCCCAAACGGCACGGCAATCCCAGTCGTTCGGTGACATGTTCCAGCGTGAGCGGACGGGAAACGAATGAAAAATCCCATCCAAGTATGCAAGGCACCGCGGGTGGCATGGGGGGAGGGAACGCGGGAAGCCTATCTGGCGGATTGGGGTATGTGCTGTGCCGTCACGGCATCCATCACAGCCCTGCGGTCTCCTCTTGCAGTATAGCATCGCCATTGAGGGATCGCACACGAGGAGGGCGAAGCCGACAAGGCCGCCTTAGGACAGATAATGATTTTGATGGCAATGTGTCGCGATGGTCGTGGTTTGCGGGAGCTGGAGGCATGGTCATGTCTGCAGCTTCTGCCTCCTCCTAGGTCCGGCCCTTGTTTTGGGGGGTCAGATGGTAACCTAAATCAAGTAGGATAAGTAACCGGGAATCGGTGCTTAGAAGTGTGGCGGAGTTCATCGTGGTCGGCTGTTGTGAAGAAAACTGGTGGATGAGAGGCTTCGACAGGCCTTCTCGTGTTAATCTAGCGCGAGAATGTCTGGGGCAAACCGCCACAGTGTGGAGGACAAAAAGAGGGGGCTTGAGCTGAGGATTTCCGCTTATGTAAGGCGTCGATTGCCTCAGGTAAGGCTTATCGATAACACGGCTGTCGGAGAAAGAGGATGCCGAACCTCTTTAGACCACCCCCCGCCGCCTGCATGCGCGGACGGATGGACCTGCACCCCTGCACGGGTTTTTTGAGGGAGAAGTGAACACCTGGCTTGCTTGCTGGCGCCGCTTTTGCTCGAAGACCCAAAAGCCCACGACTGCGCGTTGACGGCAATTTCGCGCTCCTGCAAACAACACATCTTACGGACTCTTGTCGCCGTAAGACTTCTTTCTTTTCGGTCGCAAACACGGCGAAGAGTTGCAAACTCTTCTGACCTCGCTGGTTCAATTTGGAGCCAAAGTCCGACGGACTTTTCCACTTCGACGGCGCACACAGGACACAGTTCCTCGACCTCGCAAACCAGTCGCGCCTAACACTGGCCCATCTTCAACATGTCGCAACCAAACCCCGTCCAGCCTCAGGGCCAGCCAATGCCAATGCCCATGATAATGGGTCCTGACGGCAGACCTATGCAGCCGTCTCCCGAACAAATTGCCGCCATGCGAAGGCAGATCGAGGCAGACGCTCAAAAGGCAGGCATGTCTGTTCCGGATTTCCTGAACAAGCTGCGCCAAGAGGCAATGCAGAGACAAATGATGGCGCAACGAGCTGCTCAGCAGCAAGCTCAGCAACAGGGTGGCGAGGGTGGTGACACTGAGGGACACGACCATGACCATGACCACGAACATCATGGCCACCAGCACGGTCCTGGACATCAACATGGTCCTCCTCAGCAGCAACAAGGTGTTGCTCGACCGTAAGTAACTCAAGCTCAGAGACTTTATATTGCCTTCTTGTTCTGACCTCCACGCAGAATCCAACCCGGCCCTCCTACACCCCACGCTCTTGCTCTGGGCAACTTCCTCCGTAGCCAGGATCTGAAGCCCCGAACCTGTGTACTAAATGGCGAGCGCAAGGAGATGTTCCGAGGTATGCTTTTGACAATTCCCTACCCCACTAACAAACCTCTTACTAAACATCTACAAAGTCAAGCGCGCCCTCCGCGCCCTCCAGTCGCCCGGTTACGAGAAGCTCCGCAAGAAGCATCCCGAACTCCCCGAGATTACCGATCGCGCTTCCCTTGAGAACACTTTCAAGCTGTTGCCCATGTCCATGCTTGCCTTGCGAGTTGTCAAGGCTGATCCCCACGAGGGTCATGATCACGGCCCGAAGAAGCAGAAGCGTGTTAAGGGTCTTTGGACCGTCCGCATCGAGCCTCAGCAAGAGGCCGGTGATGACATGTACTACGTCTGGTTCTACGAAGGTAGCCAGGTCAAGCGAAAGCTTTATGCGCTTCTGGCTCTCATCCTGATCTTCATTGTCGTCTGCTACCCTCTGTGGCCACTCAAGCTGCGTCTGGGAGTTTACTAGTACGTGCCCTCACCCCAGACACCCACCCCCTTGGAACCCAAGCATAGCTAACAACATCGTAATAGCGCGTCCTGGGGTCTGTTGGGTTTACTTGGGGCCTTCTTTGTCATGGCCATCTTCCGTGTAATTCTCTTCTGCATTACATACTTCGTCCTTTCGCCGGGTCTGTGGCTGTACCCGAACTTGTGGGAAGATGTTTCGTTCATGGACAGCTTCAGGCCAGTTTGGGCCTGGCACGATGTAAGTTGACAGATTTGTGGAGCCACAAACGTTTGGAAAAGCTGCTAACCG
Organism: Colletotrichum neosansevieriae; assembly: GCA_036785495.1. Taxonomy (NCBI): domain Eukaryota; kingdom Fungi; phylum Ascomycota; class Sordariomycetes; order Glomerellales; family Glomerellaceae; genus Colletotrichum; species Colletotrichum neosansevieriae. Next base: position 44,647 of record JAVHLV010000026.1, on the reverse strand, counting down.
CAAGTAGCCCAATCCTAAGAAGGGTGGCAAGAAGAAGAAGTCGTCTTCTGCTGCTGCGAGCGCTGGAGGCACTTTTGCGGCGTCCACAGGCCAACCCCTCCCTGCTTCTGCGACAACGACTGCGACCGAGACTCGAATTGCTTCCGAGCCTACGCAGCGCGCTGGTTACGTCGCTCCAGCTGTCGAGGAAGAAGCTGATGACGAGTAGATGCATCGTAAAGAGACTAGTTGGCATCATATTGGCGTTAAGGGGCTTTGGTCATGGTTGTAATTGAGATACACCCAGTGTTCAGCATGCTGGCACCTGGGACCGGAGAAAAATAAACACCGGTACATAGAATGGTCAATTCGACTTCTTCCCAAAGTGCTAAATTATTGTAAGGGTTATGGCATTTGGTTGTCGAAACTTTAGTTATACATTATTTGGCAAGGCTTGCAGTTGGTTGGGTTTCAAGACACCGTATTATGTTGATTATTGAGTCTATTTGTCTGAAGACAGTTGTTGAAAATTACTGCACCGATCCCTTCGATCTTTCATAATACCAAACTGCGCCCTCAGCCTTTGCGCAGTTAGAAACGCTTCCACCGTTGATGTCGGCACCGACAGCGACGCCGTCCCCACGCTGCGGCTTGCCGTAGACGTGGAAGTAGTACCAGGCCTCGCTAAGCTGGGTAAAGCCGTTATCGAGAGAACCCTTGCCGGCCTCGGTGGTGTTGTAGCGGGGTCCGCTGCAGCCGACGTAGGGAATGGCGCCGTGGCCCGCAGTCAGGGCGGCCTGGATGTCAGAGAGGGAATAAGCGGAAGTATTGGATGGCTTGATGTCCTTTTCGGCCAGCCACTTCCAGGTCGGGGTCTCCTTGTAGTAGTGAACGGTGGTCTCGAAGAAGTCGACGAGATCCTCGTGCTCCTGGTACTTGGGGCCATAGCACTCGACATCGAAGGTGCTGAAGCAGGTGGCGTGCTTGGAGAACTCGTGGGCCCAGAGGACCCAGTTAGGAGTGCCCAAGGCGATCCAAAACCTGTGTTGTTACTGTTAGAATGACCCAGAACCATAGATGACGCGGCACGAGAGCAATGCCGGCGAGATTATAGCGACCAGGATGCACATACTTGTTCATGTACTCGAGCAAGTCGAATCTCTCGAAAGAAGTGATGAACTTGTCAATAGAGGTGCCGTTGTAAGCAGGCACTGGAGTGCCGTCAGGCTTGCCCGTGGTGGTGTTGGGCGAGGGGATGGGATCATATTGACGCTTGAGATCGCAATACTGCGTGTACGATCCGTTGCAGAAGTCAGGCCAGAGACCGTGAATACCCCACGAGTCTTGGGGCAGCTTCTGTCCCTCGCTCTCGAGACCGGTGTACGTGTTCCAGAACTGAGTCGCGAGCTGCGGAGATCACAGTGTCAATCTCGATCCCTCAGCAGAGGGCAGACAACTTACAACGAGACCGCCGTAGGTCTCGACGCAGCAGGTATCGACCTTCTCGGGGACTGCATCGCAAGAGCAAGACAGGACGGGCTCGACTATTCTTCTGTCAATGGATGCGTTCGAGCTTCATGGTGCATCGCCGTGTTTCCCATACCCAAGGCGCAAGTGTGGTTCGCGGTCGTCAATCCGGGGTAAAGACCGGCGGCGGCGGTGCGCAACAGACCAGCGGCGGCCAGCAAACCGATTGCTCGGGTCATCTTGAATTAGCGGATATCGTCAAGTACCTTATTCACGACAGATACAGCGGGGACGACAGCAGCGGAGACAATAGAGATCAGGACGACAGAGGCCAAGACAAGCAACTACCGCGCAATGAGATCTCGACAATTCGCGTCGCTCAGCAGCGACATTGCACTTTATAGCAATCATCTTGCCCCCCCCACCTCCCCCAATCGCAGCTGAAAAATTTCCCGCCTTATCCATAGCTCCACACGGGACACGACATGAACATGTTTACTAGGAAGAAGAGGGAGGGAAAAAAGGCTCTTTGCTCAATCAGGAAGCTGGTGAAGAAGCACAGGATCGGCTGTCTATGCCGTCAAGGAACAGGGAGTTGTGGGGTTTCGTAGTATCCCATCCCACCTGCTCGAGACACGGCCCCTGAGAGGTCAATTCGGAGAGCGGTCGCGGGGCGATAAAGTCGTCCAAGGTGCAGTAGCGCGAGCGCGGGCGCGGACTTGGGAAAATTGCGCCGGTCTGCGGTGAGCTTTTTGGGAACTGTTACCGTTGGGACTCCGGCGAGCTCCGGGGATACGGATCGAGATATGCTGGATGTTCCGTGACAGGATGCAGTTGGACTCCCATCATTGGTTCAAATGTAAATCAGTTCGCACGTGGAAGGAGAAACTGGGATGCCTGGTTGGCAGCGACTGAACGTCTTTGACAGGCACCGCAATAGGTGGGGACCTAGGTAGGCACCTGCATCCAATGTGGCTGTGCGTAAGGTATAAGGTGCTCCAAATGTGGCGGAAGCTGCCCCGGAATGGCGGAACTGTGGACCCGAAGGAGCTCCCGCACGGTCCATCTCCCGACTGGAAGGCATGAAACGACTGCTGTGGCTTACCTACCCATCGCACCTTCATTCCCAAGGTTGAGCTCAAGTTTGGTAAGATCGAGGGAATGAAAATCTCAACGTGACGCCTTCCTTTCATCCATCAATGCGGTTCGAGCACAAAATCTCATTCCTTCGCATCAGCTCTTATCTAAACAACTGATTCATACTCAACCACTACCTCCCGTCTTCAACGATCGTAAGACGTTGTCCTTCCATCTTGCGAAGAGCGACCGCTCATCAAGCTCCGCGTCTCAAGGTTCACTTCTCATCAACTGGAGATCAAGGTAAGGCGAACAGCTCTGCATCTTTTCCTTGCATCCATCTGATCGTGCCTGCCTTTATACTGCATCCAACTCCAGCAACGTTGGGTGACACTTCGGATGCAACCTCAAACATTCACTCACAAGTTTTCTCGTCCAGCCCAGTCATTCACCCGTCACTTATTTGGCGTACCTCACTTCAAGCAGACCCTCCCATTCAACTGATTTTTCTCTACCACCACACTCGTTGTCGAACTTCACCGTAGACACTCGTTCTTCGAATTTGGTTTCTTCACAGTTGCACCGTAGCGGTAGACTAATTCCCGTGATCAACTGACACCACTACCTCCTAGGTTCCTCAGCCACATTACCAACATGTCGGAAGAGGCGCTGGTTCCCGCCACCAACGGCGTCAGCCCGGCTCCCCCCGCCGAGAAGTCTGAGCCTGTCAAGGACGTCGTCATTGAGACTCTCAAGGAGCCTATCAAGGATGAGCCGTTCTCTTGGACGCAAGTTTCAACATCCCGCCGCTTGGATTTCATCTAACATTTCCAAGGAAACCACATCCAATTTTCGTCATCATCCTTGTCGGACCGGATGAAGTGCCCTTCGGTATCCAGAAAGATTTCCTCTGCGCTAGATCGTCTTACTACCGCAAGCACTTCAAGGAGAATTCTGAACCAGACAAGCTTGAGAACATTGTGAAGCTGGCCCATACCTCGGAGGAAGTCTTCGGTCTACTCCAACAGTTCCTCTTCACCGGTCAAGTCGCAGACCATGTCGATTCCATTCCTTCTTACGAAGCTCTCATCGGCGTCTGGAAACTGGGCTACGAACTCGATATAGATGGCCTCTGCGACAAGACTCTTGAGGTGATGAGGGAGTGCAGACGCGTCACTCATCACATCCCGGCCACTCCTCTGCTCGTTCAGGTCTGGAGAGATACTCCGGAGGGCTCCACAATTCGGAAGCTTCTTTTGTCGTGGGCGGCTGAGTACATGCGCTCTTCAGAATCGAGGGCCGAATTTGCCAAGTCGCTCCCTCAAGAAGTTCTCAGCGAGCTCGTCGTAGCTATGAGCTCACTTGACATGCTACCTGCTGGTCAAAGCTCTTCTTCAGCGAATTCGCCACAGTCCGCGGAACCTGCCCCGAGGAAGAGCGTGCACTACCTCGAGGAAGACAGCGACGAGGAACACCCATCCAAAAAGAATCGGAGGGCGTCTGCGCCATTGCCCATCTTGCAGAGCTCAAGGCCTTGTAACCGGGCCCCACCACCTCCTGTGCGTAAGGCTGCGGCCGCAGCTGCTGTTGCATCAGCACCCAAACCCAAACCTGTCGTCCAGAAGCGTCGGAGCATCGCTACAGCTCCGACTGGTGAAATTAGCACTGAGAAAAAGGTCGAGTTCTGCTCTGACCTTCTTGATAGGATGCTCTCGGGTCCTGGTAAGTCGTTTGTGAAAGTTGTGGAAGTACGTGTGCTGATCTCTTCTACTAGGGTTTTGGACGCGTCTGGTCGGCCCATTCAAAGAGCCTGTCGACCCTAACGAGGATGGCGTACCCGACTACTTGGAGAAAGTCAAGAACCCAATGGATCTCAATACCATCAAGGCAAAGATGGCCCGGGGCGAGTACAATACTGAGGATGAGTTTGCCAATGATGTGCGACAGATCTTCGATAACTGCTATACGTACTGGAAGAAGGGCGATCCTATGTGGGTTGCCTGCGAAAAGTTCCAGAAGACGTTCGAGGAGAAGTACTCTCAGATGCACAAGAACATTACCAAGATGATGAGAGAGCCTGCCGACTGAGGCAACCTCACTTCTTCAACTTTCATCGGCTACTCAAGCAGAAACATATGGCTAATGCTCTGCATGTATACTATTTGGAGTTGTCACTAATTCTTTTCCTCACCCTTAGTGCTGCTACTAATTTTTCTGGTGGTGAGATGGAGACCTTCTATATAGGTAAGAGGGGCCGAGGAAGGGGACGTTTTTTCTTCTTTCTTTTTTTTTTTCTCAGACGCTTTGCTTAATACCCAGAATGGTTTGAGGAGTGGAAAAATGCTGTATGTATCGAGGCAGGGCAGACACATAATCAAACGGAGTAGCTGACGAGTGTTGTTGTCTTCTTGATCTCAGCCTCAGTTTTGCCCTTAATTTTCAGTTGCGTTGTCACCATCGTGTTCCACATTTATTGTCTTCATAGTACATGCATAGTATTCCGGGGTCGCATATGAGCGCATTCATCTAGGCTCAACAGCTTTTCCAGATGCTCCTTAGCCCCTTCGAACATCGGACCGAAGTTCATGAGCTCGCGTGGGCAAGACATTTAGCGCCGGGGTCGCCACACGTCAGCTGTCTTTGTTTGGTACCACGTGAACCCCAAGGCCCTGGGTTGATTTGGGGTTTAGCCCGTAGAAGTGCCCTCTCTACCGGCCCCCTGCGGTCGGCACTTTTGGGGCCCCCCGCGATCGTGGTGGAGACGCAAGACCAAGCTTCTTAAGATCTCCGCCTTGGGGTTGGAAAGCTCGATACTGTGAACTTCGCGCAATCTCGATGTGAGAAGCTACAACCAGGTGGCACATACGAAGAGAATTTTGATTTCGCAATACTTAGCTAGAAAATACCTTGAACCTAAGTGATGGAAAGTCTTGTGACTTTGCTCTCCTTGGCCTCAATATCCCCTCATATTCTTTGCAGCCCGCCATCTAAAATCCCCAAAAAGCGTCTCAGAACAGCGCGCCATACTAGACCCCGACAGCGTGAGCAAATCGCCACAAAGCACCTCGCGCTACGTCGATATTCTCGCTGAAACTAAGCACCCGTTGCATGCCCCAGAGTTGCCTCTTCCCAAGAAGCGCCGAGAAAGCACACCTCAACGTCAGTCGCGCGCTCTAGCTTTCGATGCCGCTGTAATTCTGTTGCAGGGTTCAAAGATCCGGCCGAATTGCACGGGAAGCGGGGGGGGAGCACTCTGTTATGTTCGCGTTTCCCGTTAGCTCCAATGCTCGAAAAGAGCTGCCTAGAGAGGCACCTTCTCTCCACCCAGCACTACCTAACAGATCTTTATCCACCCGCCCACCAGCCGCGGGCCTTTCACCGCGACGGAGGAAGCTTGTTAGCATCGGGTCGAAGCTCTCTGAGGGAGGGTCGGTCGAGATCGTCATTCGTCCCGTCCCATGCGACGGCGACGTTTAAGCCATTATTTGCAGCTTCCTCGCGGGGATGTATGAGGGAGAGGGGTTTGTTTGAGCGAAATCTGCACCGGCCTTAGTGCGAGAATTGATCTGTCGTGAATCTAGCTCCGAGATAGCCCAAGTTCGAGACTTTTCAGCATCCGACATCGTGGTTCTGGTGAGTGGTTTAGGTTTCCATCTTGCCGACCTGCTTGTCAGTGGTGTCAGTGTATTGGACGACGTATTCCCCGACGACCATCTTTTAGTTCACCTGCCGTCACGATGAAGCCAGACTCCGGATGTGTATATAAGGTTCAGGGACGTCCACCTTGTTGGCCTCATGCATCATCATCAGACATCAGGACAGGGACGTCAGGCAACTTCTACCCGCATAAAAGACGAATACCTTACCCTCTCATCGCGCATTCGTCTGTAATTCAGTGCCCATCATGTTTGGCAAGAAGCAAGAGCCAGAGGTCGGCAAGGTCCTCGAGCAGCGGCAGCCCAGCGCCGTCGAGACGGCTCAAGACCAGCACCGCATGTCCGTCTCCAACAGGGGCTTGACGGGCGCCTCGGTCTTGACGGTCAGGCAGTCGATTCTGCCCATCACGCTGGTCACCCTGCTCTTCTTCCTCTGGGGCTTTGCCGTAAGTCTTGAGAACCCAGCCGTCCGAACTCACACGGGAAATGCCCGTCTAACGTTTCCCGCAGTACGGCCTTCTCGACGTCCTCAACGCCAAGTTCCAGACTGCCCTGAATATCACGGCAGCGAAGGCCGGCGGTCTGCAGGGTGCCTACTTCGGCGCCTACTTCATCGGCCCGCTGACGTACTCGGGCTGGATCATGCGCAAGTTCGGATACCGATGGACCTTCATCACGGGACTGTGCATCTACGGCGTGGGGGCCCTCATGTTCTGGCCCTCGGCCGTCTACCGCTCCTTTCCCGGTTTCTGCGGGTCGCTCTTCATCGTGGGCTCCGGCCTGTCGACGCTCGAGACCAGCGCGAACCCCTTCATCGCGACCTGCGGTCCTCCTCGCCTGTCCGAATTCCGCCTCGAGCTGTCGCAGTCTTTCCAGGCCATTGGCTCCGTCATCGCGCCGTTGCTTGCGGCCCGCGTCTTCTTCTCGCACACGGAGCCCAACGACTTGTCCAAGGTGCAATGGACGTACCTCGGCATCGCCGCCTTCGTCTTCCTCCTGGCCGTGGTCTTCTTCTTCGCGCCGATCCCCGAGGTCACCGACGCCGATATGGCGCTGCAGGCTGAGCAGAGTGCCGCGGAGACGGGGTTCCAAGACAAACCGATGCGTAAGCAGTATAAACTCTTCTTTGGTCTTGCGGCGCAATTCTGCTACGTCGGAGCCCAGGTCGGCGTCGCGAGTCAGTTTATCAACTACGCCGTCGAGAGCGCCAACCTTTCGCACTCCGAAGCGAGTGATCGGTACGCCATCGGCCAGGGCCTGTTTGCGATTGGCAGATTCGCGGCAGCTGGGTTGATGATGGTCGTAAAGCCTCGTCTTGTGCTCATGACCTTCATGTCGGGCATCATGGTCTTCATCGCCGTCGCGATCGCGTTGTGGGGTGAGGCCGGTATTGCCATGCTGTCGCTCGTTCTCTTCTTCGAGTCATGCATCTTCCCAACCATCTTTACGCTCTCGATCAGAGGTCTGGGACGTCACACAAAGCGCGGCAGTTCCTGGATTGTGGTAAGTTCGCCTCGCGTCATTGAAAGAAAGTGCAGTCGTAAAACATTTGTTAAATTTGGATCCACAGGCTTCGGTGTGCGGAGGTGCGCTGTTCCCGTCGTTGACTGGATTGCTCGCCGACCGCAAGGACTACCACATCGCCATGGTGGTCCCTCTCTGTGGGTTTGTTGTGAGCTTCGCCTATCCCATCTTCCTCAACACGGTCTGGAAGCGCGAGTTGGACGGGTTCAGCGCGAGCAAGATTGGATACACGGACGAGAATGGGGTCATCGGCGACCCGATGCGAGAGGAGACCGAGAAGACGAGCTCGAAGCACCTGGAGGCATGAGAGAAGGCTGCTGGTAGATGGCTGATGTGAAGAACGAGCTCGGCGCCACATCTTGTCTCGGGTACCTGCATCAAACTGAAGAGTTTTTCTTAAAGTAGATTCCGGTGTAGATTGCGATTTAAACTATGACTGCCCAATGATTAATGATCAATACCAAAAAAATTAACAAGCACCTGTTTCTTTCTGAGACTCATCGTGAGAGGTAAAGAAACACCATGCCACCTGCTAGGTCCGTTTTCGCGCCAAACGTAGGTCGTTTCTTCGGCACGTTCCATGATACTTCATCCGATGTAATCGAGTTTGACCAGTCGCTCTAACCCCCTTTTTGGGGGGCAAAACTGAGGGCTTTTTCGAGATTCAGTTGAGTAGCACTCTGGGATCAGGTCGAGCGTCTCGGTACCCATGCCGGCGCTAGCAGGGCGCAAAAAAGAAAAGAATGCAAATTTGTCACGATCTGCGCAGGTCAAATTGCATTGTTTCTGCTTTTTCTAGAAGCCGCCCGTCAAGCCACTCAGAGCCTGCTAGCGGAATGGAACACGGTGAGACACAGGTCCAATCCAATATGTATTTCAGAATAGGACCTCCCAGGGGGACTGAGAGAAGAGGCGCCTATAGCCAGTTGACTTGGAACGAACGAGAGAGTGGCCGGCCGGCGGCTATCGACGTTGGATCTTCCTCCGTGCGCTCTCGCTCTCCATTGTTTCTCAAATCATGGGGTCCGGGGGAAAAGGTGGTGAAATTAGGCGTCTGATGATTATCGACAGCGGTTCCGTGAAAACGGGAAATGGTCCGCGCTGGGAGAAGGGTGAGATGTCGGGCCAGCAAGCGACGAACCTGGGACTGGACGTCATGTTCAATTTCCAGACGTGTCTCTGTCGGGACATTTTTCAATTATGCCCTTTGCCCCTTTTGCCGCTAACAACCCGGAGGGCGAATGTAGGTGTGGGATTCGAGCGAATCAGAGTCGAGAAGACACATGAAGCGGCGTTCGATGGTTCGTCAGTTGTCGCCGAGCTGGTGGGGACCTCCACAGGCGATTGGCGGTTGATGCACGTCTGGGTTGGCGCTGCAAGGTACCCGATGGTGGTCCCAGCTCTTTTTCTTCCGGCTTGCCTTATTCGGGGGCTGCCCTCTAGTGCGAGCACGGCCCAAAATCTCATGAGATGAGAGGTTGGCTGGCCTTGGGCTGCCTCATTTCCCGCCTGCAGATTTTCGGCCGTTTGTCTTTCCTCTTCTGTGTTTGGGGGCGGTCACGTTTGCTATCGACTTTTGGTCGCTATCGCTGTTGGTGCTGGGAGGCCCGGTCGGTCGGTGGGGGAGGAAGAAGAACAAGAAGAAGACGGGTCTGCTACTGCAGGCTGCAGGTTGGGATTCTTGCTGGGGCCCTCTCTGGGTCTTGTCAACAACACGCAACTTACGGTCAGCGAGGTTGGACCATATTCAATTCGCGATGCTTCGCTGTTTGCCAACTCGCCGGTCCCGAGGGAGACTGCCTTAGGTGCCGTTCGTGTATGCACTGCCGCTAGGAAAACATGCATAACGGTCGCGTGTTCATCCCTTTCCTTTTCAAAGGCACCAACCACTTGAGACATGTTATGGGCCAGTACTACACTCTCCAAACGGGAGTAACCAGGAAGGACTAGGAGTCGACGATACTGCACGCACGGCAACTCTCAATCACTCACTCAGCCATCGTCTCCGACCCCTCGAGAAACCCATCATCAACCCTGAGCGGTCTGTCCACCGTCCATTGAGATTCTCTGACGCAGATGGTCCCAAGCCGGGGTTATCGTGGCGGACCTTGTCGGGCCAAGCACCTCCAAGTGGTTGATGTCCAGGCAAATGAAATTAAAAGGAGGATCCTTCCGAATCAGTACGCCATATCTCGCCCAGGCCGCCCGCCCTTGACATACTCGCCTGCACTGCACCCAGAGGGCCAGAACCGTGAACCGTGCCAACCCTCGCGCTTTTCTTCCTCGAGCCCTGTCTTCTCTCCAGTTTCTAACGTCCCCTCTTCCGCCCCAGTTCTCGCGACTCGGCTCTTTTCCCACTTTCCACTCCCCACTCACCTCCATTCTTTTTCGCGCAGTCCCTCGCTTTGCGCTGCAGTTTCTCGTGTGCTTTTTAGGTGCCTTACGCCCCGCCAGTCACTCTTTCTACCCTCTTGCTGCACGACCATCGCTTCACCAGAGCACTCGTCCTCTCTCGCTCCGTCGATACTCTCGTCGTTGTCGTCCGCTTGTCGATTCGCTCGTTCCACCGACTTGCCATCTGCCATATCTCACGACTCTTGAGCCAATTTGAACAATCAGGGTGATTCTCTAACCCCGACCACTTATCCGAACGAACCGACCGATTCGATCGAATCGCTTTTCACACTCAACTTCGCAATGCATATCCGCTCGCTCGCCTCGGTGGCCCTCGTGGCCTTCGCCGCCCAGGCTTTCGCTCAGCATCAGAACAAGGTCTTCAAGCGCAGCATCATCACCCCCTCACCAGACTTCGGTCTCATGCGCCGCGCCGACGGCGGCTACCAGCCTGCGGACGAGGTCTGCAACAAGGGCGGAAACACCTGCGCCGAGGCTTGCGGCACTGGCTACCAGCAGTGCAAGTCCACTGACCAGGCCGTCCACTGCTACAACCCCGCCGCCGGCGAGACCTGCTGCTCTACCAACAGCGGAAGTGAGTTCGCCTTCGCAAATATTGCTCTCAAGCGGTCCCTCTGATCACTAACACGCTCCTCAGACTCCTGCCTGTCATCTTTCTACTGCACGCACGACCCTAGTTCGGAAACCATTTGCTGCCCCAGCGGCCTGAACCTTGGCGATTGCGCCGCGAAGCACGGCGTCACCGGTGCCCTCACCTCCGATGTCCCCGTTCCCACCACCACATCGACTTCCCAGGTCCCCACGACCACCTCCGTGGCCCCGACCACCACCTCGACGACCTCGACGACCTCGACCTCCCCGTCCCCCTCGTCTTCTTCCGTCGTCGTTGTGACCACCTCATCCTCGTCTTCTGCCCCGTCGTCAACTGTCGTCAGTACCACTGCCTTTGTCGCCGAGACCACCAGCTTCGTCCCCAGCGCCGGCACCAGCAGCGCCTTCTCCGCCGCCAACAGCACTCTGGCCTCCACCACTCGCGGCGTCAGCACGAGAGTTCCTTCAGCCACCTCGTCCGCCAACCCTTCTGCTCCTGACCAGAACGCCGGCGCCACCAACGGCCCGGCCGGCATGGCCGTCCTTCTCGGCGCCGCCTTTGTCGCCGCCCTGCTGTAATATATCGTCGACTGACCCAACTGGAGGCTCCAAGTCGGGCGTGTGCTCGACCCAGCGTACCACCATGATGTCACGAGTGCAATGAGACAAAAAAAAAAAAAGACAAAAAGCAGCGGACGGCGTTAGGAAAACGGGATACCCCGTGCTCTGTTTGGGATGTTAATGTTGACTTTCTTTTTAATGATTCCCCCTCACAACCACAACTAAAGACACGTATGGAGCGGCTTGATGAACCATTGATTGCGATTTGTTGTTGGAAATTTGGAAACGAAGAAGACGGTGGAAATGACGATGAGCAAAAGGTGACAGGTTTGGAGAACTTCACTTCGAATCAACGCTTATATATCTATCACTTGTAAAACCTTTTTGTTGTTGCTTGTACTTAACTTTTACGATTTCCCTTCCGACGAGACTGCGAGTGCTATAATACTCAGCTCGTACACACCCAGTATCATAAACCTTAATTCCGATCTGGAGAAACATACAATAATATCACGTTATGGCACGCTTTTAATTCTTCAAGGACCCTTACTCATTATACGCGCATCTCGCTTGTCCTTGAGTTTCTTCCAACCTCACAGAAAATTGCGACAATTTGCGCAAACATCTTCCCTAGTTTCTCTGGAAAGGGAATCAAACGCTCCCCGCCCCCCCCCCCCCCCCCAAAAAAAAAGGGAAGGGCGAAACCAGCTTTGCACTTCCGCATGTCACCACGACACGGATCCGGCGCCGATGCCGAGAAACCGGAGCAGCGAGACCGCGCACCGCGCCCCGCCGTTTTGACGGAGCCGAGAGTGCGGGGACCCCGGCCCCCCGCGGGGGTGGGTCCCGACGGGATAGGTACCTACCTACCTAGGTACCTTACCTACCTGTGGTACCTTGGGTAATCCCGCCGCCCATCATCTCCACTGCAACCGTACGAAACAGCGTGTCTCCCCCCGTTTCGCCTCAGAAGGTCAAGACAAACGAGACTCTCCACTCCCCGTTTCCTCCGCCGACGCCGCCGCCGTGGCGTTCGCAAACGGTTCCGCTAGCCTTCTTTTTTACCAACATCATCACCACCACCATCACCAACATCATCACCACCACCATCACCACCACCATCACCACCACCATCACCACCACCATCACCACCACCATCACCACCACCATCACCACCACCACCACGACGTTACCAAGGCAGCTTGCCGACCAACCGGCTTCTGCGCCTGGGTCGACGTCATACTGTTTGACCCTCTTCCCAGGCGCGCGTGTCCGATAATTAGGAATGGGGGGAGGGGGTTGAAATTACAGTTTTCTTGCATCCTTTCGGGTTTCGGCGAGAGCTTTCCGAAGTTGTGTCTTGGCCCGATCGTCGGGCCGCTGGTTCATCATGCCTTTCACGACGGAAGGACAGGGTTCGGATGAACGTGTTATGCCCGTCAGTGCGAACCATCACCATCAGTCAAGTCACTTGGTTTTTGGCCAAAGTCCATCGTCTCGAGTCTTTTTGGTGTCAAGAAACAAGATCTAATTTTATTAGCGCCTGCTTGTCTGGATGAAGCAGCACAATTACAGAAACCGGGTATCATGATGCTCTACCACGCCTCGTCCGCACAATTCTCTGTCCGAAGTTTACCCCTTTAGGTTACCTCTCCATATGACGCTTTCCCCATTATGTGAGTCTATAAACCTTCATTCCACGGCCTCCAGAACTGGTTCCGGAATGTCGGCATACACTTGACCATTTCAGGCGGCTCAATCTGCCAGGGGATCGTGGCGGATTCGCCCATGTGCTCAACCGCAACCCACGAATTCGTGAAACCTCTCTCTTCCTTGATGAGCCTGCCATCTTTGACGTTGTACGCCAGACTGACGCTGGGCACAACAGCAATCTTCCCGTGGCCCAAGTTCCACATATCCTTGCAGAGAAGCGTGGGCTCACCCGTGTGGCACTCACCCGGGTATGACCTCCTGAAGTCAAGCTTCTTGCTGAGAAAAGGCTCGCCGGTCATGGCAACGCCTCCGTTCCAGCAGGCGAATACCTGCAAGGGCTTGCGGCTGAGGTATCGGTCTTGAGAGTAGGGTTCGTTCCAGAACATGTTCGCGACGTCACTCCATTGCTCGCCCTTGGGTGTCCTGTCGGGGATGGGCAAGAAGGTGTCGCCGTTGATGCCGCGAGAAATCCAAGAATCGTAAAAAGATGGCTCGCCGTTGTGCGGTGCGAATCTCAGAAAGTGGTAGTCCATGGCGCAGGTCATGTCGGCCCCTTGCGTCTGCTTCTGGTAGGCCAATTCCAGAACGTCTTCAGTGCAAGCTGCAACGTCGTTCAAAAACACAATCGTGGCTTTCGGGTCGTACTTGTCGGCCTCAGCCATCATAGGCTCCAGGGCTAGATTTCGAAGCTTGGCAAGCTTTCCGATACGGTCGCCGCTGTGCGAGTCGATGCTGCTCGTCTGCAGGTAGTATGCGATGCCCATCTTGTCTAGATGCGTCTTCAGGCGGAAGAGTGTCTCGTAAGTGCCGTCTGTGGAGATACCTTCCACAATCGAGATCGCGCAGTTCTCGGGTCCGATGAGGCTCACGGCTTCGAGAACAGCACCGATAAGTTGGGGGAGCAGGTCAATGACCTGGCGCAAATCGAGAGCGAAGAAGAAGTGGCGTTTATCAATGTTCTCGGTGGGCTTGAGAACGCCGTAGCGAGTGACGTTTGGTGACGGACAGTTAACGATGGGGTAGCCGCCATTCTTAGGATCCAGGATAGCCTGCACATAGCGTCCTGCGTCATCGGACTTGTCTGGCATACCCTCGGTGAGTGCTGGTTGGATCCAGTTCGGTGATGACGCATTCATCCAGCTGCCGCCATATTCTGTGGCCGACTTAGCATCTAGAAGTCGGGAATGTGGCCTGACAACTTACGTTCTGGTGTCCATGGTACGACAAAGTACTGTACAAGTGGCTGATGAAAAAGGAGAAAGAAGCCTGTGATGAGGACGAAGACGATGATGGCAATGAACGGCGTCTTCAGCCGTCGCGGATTATGGAAGTTGGCGAGCATTTCGAAGGTGCACCGCTAGTCGATTGGATATATATATGGTTCAAGGAAATCTTCGTATATACTTGGTCGAGGAAGCGTCCAAGGCGCGGAAGAAATCCAAAGTCGACCTCTAGGAGCTAGGACGCTGAACAGAAAAGAAACAAGGAGGATGCAGCAGAAAAACCAACGACGCCGTCAGCAAGCGTCTGTCATGCAGGTTTGTTTTCCTCGTGCTATGAAGCGAGGAAGAGAGGAAGATGCCAAAGGATTCATAGAAGGTTGGAACGCAGGCCAGAGGCGGGGATGGCGAAGCTCATATCACCTTGGGCGAGCAGCACCGAAGCTGGGAAAGCTCAGACCTCGATCTTATGCCTGGCCCTTTTAGGTCTGAGGCTCGAACTCCCGAGGTGCCCTGCAGGAAAGATGTTTAGCATAAGGCGAGGCTTGTAAGGGAGGGAGAAAAAGAGAGAAAGAGCTGTGTGAACCAGATGCCCAGAGCTTGATGTTCAATGAGGCAAGAGTAGTCTTCCACCCCCCAAGTTAAGGTGCAGAGGGGTGCGAGGGGTGCCACAATAGCCGGCACGAGCTGCGGCAGGAATTGTGTGGTTCGAATGGCCCAACCGGTGCCTTTCCCCAGGTAGGTGTTTCCGTACGATGGGACGTTTGGAAGACGGGACGGAGACCGAGCGATGCGAGGCGCAGCACCCAATTGGAAGCAGGAGGACGGAATTTGGGGTGAGGAGATAGGGAATGAGAGTTTATGAAATGCTCCCTGGGGTGTTCTGTGGTTGCTGACTGGCAAAGTTACAACAGGGAAGCCCAGGCCAGGCAGACGTCGTCGAAAAGGACGAGGGGAAAATTAGGGTCAAAAGGGAAAGAGAAAGTTCCCAGGTTCAGATTGTCTCAAGGTCTGGGCTTCGCAGACGGGTGTGGCTGACTTTACTGCGGTAGGTATTGTCCGCGCACGGAAGAGAGCCCTCGGGCCCACGTCAGGAACCAGAGTCGAACTCACAGCTGGATAGAGAAACTGACTGTTTCTCTGCAGATTCCGCCTCACAATTTGGGGGCGTTCGAGGCACTCACACATACACACACATGTACTCGAAGCACTCCGAGTACAGCAACGCAGCTAGCTGACTGAAGTCAGCTGGCCTTCCGCAGCAGCAACCTGGTATGTGACCCTCGCAACATCTCCACGACAAGGGCGGAACGGACCCAATTCCGGGGGCGCGCCTGCAAATTTGATGATCACCTGTCAGTGTCCACCGTGATTCCTTCCGCCCACTCGTGATTTCCTTCCGTCCACTCGGGATCCCATGTTTTCAGGCATTCCGTGAGTTGACATTGGAATGCTGTGTTGTCGAAGGAAGGATTTCTGGGCAAACATTGGCAACGTTACTGGCAAGTAAGGAGTGAGAGAAAGACAAGAGAGCGAGACGGAGAGAGAGAGAGAGAGAGGGGCGCGCCGCTTTGTTCTTTCCGCCGTGCAAAATGCCTCGGGTGGAAACATATGGCAGAAGCAGAAGTTGAGATGAGGACAGAATTGAAGTGTACACGGGTCTCAACACGGTCGGTGTCTTGGATGCGGCAAGTTCCACGTTTTGTCAGGGAACGTTTCATCTACTGTACTTTTACTTACTCGCAAGCAATCAACATTGGGGGAGGGGGAAGCGATTTCGGCACGAATGGCGAAAAATAAAAACCCAATCTACAACTGCTCTTTCAGGTGGATATGCTGGATGATCGTCGCGTGGCTCAAGATAAGACCGTGGCAACCTTGCGCAAGATGTCAACCAACATATCTCACCGTGGCTCGTCGTGGGCTGATAGGAGCCGTTTGCAACTCTTATACCGCTCAGCCTACCTCCGTCCGCATCAGCGGCGCACCAAGGAAATAAGCACAGAAGAATGTGTTTCGTCGCCTTTGGGTACGGTCTCAGACACGCAGGCTGCCGAGAATCAGCAGAAAAGACAGAGATAGAGATATTCCAAAGCATGTTCAACCCAATTAAAGATCGGATAGACAACTAGACAACACCTCCCGCCGCTCTCCCGGTCAAAACATAATTCGAAGGAGGGTTTACTGTCCGTCTGTACTGCGGTCCACGGCCTAGTATATTACACGTCGTCGTCTTCGAAAGACCACATTGCACCCCTGACCCTGGACGGCCCTCCCCCCTTGGTGACGAAGACCACCTCCGTCGCCTACTGAATGAAGTATGTAGTATGCACGCCCCGCTCGATTCTGCTAGCAGCCACGCTCTGAGTGGCCCGTTGGATCTAGACGAACAACGACTGCCCAGCAAGTACTGCATACCCTGGGTACCTTAGCTAAGCCGGGTGTCTGCGACCCTGGCGCCTCGTCCCTTCCATTATGCGGCCCGTCATCGGGCATCATTATCATCACCTGTACTGAGGTAATTTATTGGCGCGGCCGACTTACTTTAATATTTACCGCCAAGGAAACTGTATTTGAGTTGCCCCAAAAAGTTCAGACCGCCCCCTCGGGAAAGACTCCCACCAAACCCCCAAGGAACCGAACAAACCGGCAAATCGCTGTCGCACAGTATTTAGTAATAGCAATAACCATGCGGCAACATAATGAATGAAGTATGGTCGTTCCTTGCTTCGAGTGTTCCCGACATCAATGCTACCCCGACCCACGCTTTCCCTACGGCGGGCACGCGGCATGGTTGAACCCAGCCACAGCGCATGACGACGATCGCTTTCGATGTTTCGTCCAGGGGCCTATGAGTCTTTTTTTCCTTTTGGCTCTGTTCGGCGACGAACTCGTCCCATCTTCAATGCTCTCCCTTGGTCGCCCGGCATGCCCCATGTTCTGCCCAGCTTGAGTTTTGGTGCAATACAACAACGACTTCTCCTCCTCCTGCTTGGCAAAAGCGACATTGGGAAATCATTCGAGGTCGCCGGGCACACACAAGGGATAAATAGAAGCGAAAGAAAAAAAGTGATGCCTGTCAGATTGACCGGTGTGCCATTCCGCGCTCCCGATAAGGCTTCCCGGGCGGCAGTCGATGCGATGGTCACCAAAGTGAAAGTCGTTCTGGAGTGTTCGAGCTAACCATATGCGACCCATCACGCTGAATATTCATCTATGGCGTAGATTTGCCCCAGCAGATACTGCGCCCACGAGGACGAGTCGTTGGCGGATAGAGTCTCCAGCAGCTTCTCTTCCGTGATGTGGGAAACGAAATGGAGCTTGAACGCGCGGACGCCCGGTTTCTCCACCCACGACGAACGGGGCCCCCTGAAAAAGAATTCGTCTGCCTGGAAATACGGATCCTACGAACTTCGTCCCCGTGCACGCCGGCAGCTTCTCGATGCGATGAACCATTAGCTGCCTGAGTTGGTGAGCTGTATGAAGAGGCTTGAGTGCTTTTGACGAGTTTGGCAATTGCTCTTTACGAGTTCAGAAGTTTTATGACTCTCTTCCTGACTCCGTCTTCGAACTCGCTTACACCACCCTCGAGGATGGCTAGTTTCCCGCCTCTCAACCTGTACACCGCTCGTCTCCTGGAAACGACCTCATCGTCGTCTTCGCCCTCGCTCTCCAAGTCTTCTGTCAAGCCTTCTACGGCGCCCCGCATGAACCATCGGTCGTGACTGACGAGAATGACAGCCCCCTCCCAATCTCTCAGCGACTCGCGCAGGGCTGTCACCGTCTCGTAGTCGAGATGAGTTGTCACTTCATCGAGGATGAGGCAATGAGGCCGTCGCCAAAGGATACGTGCAAGCTCGCACCGCACAAGCTGACCGCCGGATAATTTGGTAATCGGGATGTCGGAGGCGATCCGGCCAGGCAGACCAAGACTGCCAAGTATGCCCCTTATCTGTCCTTCGTCCAACTCTGCGTCCACTTCCGTTGTCAGTAGGGACAGTGCCGTGAGAGAAGGATTGCTACGGCCCATTTTTTGCAACTCTTCGACAGCATGTTGGGAGTAGTACCCCATTTTGCATCGCGGATGAGTTGTTACGCTTCCTGACGAAGGTTTTGTCTCATCGACAAGCAGCTTCACGAGGGTCGACTTGCCAGCGCCATTCAACCCGAGAATCCCAACCCTATCACCCATGTGCACTGACAAGTTGACGTCTTGCAGCACAGCCGGCGGCGTTAGTCCTTTCTTAGTCTTGTTTGGGTAGCGGAACGTCACGTTTTCCATCGATACCAGCGGGCCAGGGAATCGAAGCTCTGGAGGCTCCGGCAAGTCGACAAAGATTGGACGCTCGTCCTGCGGTATATCGATATCGGCGCGACTGTTCAAGTGATAGCCCACGAGATCTCGGTTCAGCTTGAACCTGCCACCCTTCGCGCTGACCTGAAGACCCCAGCGTTCATCTAGTTTCTTCTGACGGGATTTGGCTTGGCGCAGCTTGTTCTGATCGTCATTCGCCTTTCCTGCCTTGATGTTGGTGATGATGCTCTGTTGAATGTGTGCTTTCTGCTTGTCTTGGGCGTCCTTCATCTTGGTCAACCACAGTTTGCGTTCAGACTGCGACTCTTCATAGGTTGGGAGATCACCATGGAAGTATGTCAGTCCCTTGTCTCTGAGAATGAGCAGGTCGGTGCAGAGAGTGACAAAGTCTCTGTCATGAGACACAAGGATGAGTGTTGGTGAAGCATCGTCATCTTGAAGCGACTCGAGGTAGCGCTGTAACCACATAATCCCCAAAAGGTCAAGAAAGTTGGTTGGCTCGTCCAGAATCAGGATATCGATTTCCTGAAGCAGCGATATGGACAACGCAGTTCGCATTCTCCACCCTCCAGACAGACTCGAGACGGGCTTTGACATGTATGCGTCCGAAAATCCAAGGCCGGTCAAAATTTTCTTTGCTTTAGACTCGATCTCGGCGACTTTGGACGGTTCGACCTGTAGCTGCAGGTCTGCAAGCATATCAAGGGCGTCTTGAGTCTCTTGATGAAGGACATCGGCGGAAATCTCCTCTTGTGGTTGCTGGACTCTGGCTGTTGTTAGCAACATTTGGTATCTGACTCGAGAAGAGGTCTTCGCTTACAGCGATTGTGAGTTGGCAACGGTCTTCTCGAAGGCCTTGAGGGCTTTTCGTGCTGCCAAACCTCGGTCACCGCTTCGCAGCCTCGCAATTTTGTCGATTTGGAAGAGCTGTTTTTGGTTCCTCTCGTGCCGAAGAATGCGGATGGCTCTTACCGGGCCGTACGGGTCAGTGCTGTTGATTCCCTCGTACAAGGCTAGGGATGGTCAGCGCAAGTCATTGGATGAACGTACTCAGACACACCTCTGATGTCCTGCTCAACGCCCGACCGAGCAGTTGCCTGTTCAATGACGTGTTCCAATACACTGCGGCCTTGGCTTGACGGATCCGGGTTAGCCGAGACTTCTTCAGGCTGAGTATCCGGGTTGGAGCCTCCATTGGCATCTGTCTGTTGAAGTATGGATATCCGGCAATCTTCAGGAATACCGGGGATAAGCTTCTCGGCGATGGCCTTCAGAAGGGCTGCAGTCGCATCAACAAAGTTTCTGGACCGAAACTGGGAACTGCTCACTGGACTTCCCTGACCCATTCCGGCCGACCAGGGCGTATCGCTGAGCGGCTTTCAAGTGCAGCTTGGTGTCTACGAGGATCTCCGTTCCCTCCGTCCTGGCCTTGGCCTTACCCTTCACACCAGTTTTGCTAGCCGAGGCGACGGTGATGTGTAGGCCATCTATGTCCAACTGGGATGTTGGTCAGCCATTATCATCTCAACCTGTGCTGTGCTTGGTGGCAGGCACCTCTCGGCGATCCGCATTCTGGATGTTGAAGCGTGTTTGTTTGCTGCTGCACAGGATCGTAGCGACGGATTCAGAGGCTATGGACATCATCGTGGCGACGGCAGGAGCGAAGTGGAGTGACGGCAATTGATTGACGGATTGGCAAAAGAGCTCAGAGATAATCGCGGGCAATGTATTCTGTCCGCGGGACTTGTGGCCTCAAATGAAGCAGGGCATCTTACTGTATTTATTAGGTGCGTTTTCGCCGGCATGCCGCTACTGCTTCCCTTTGTCTTTACGGGAGGTGCGAGCTTCAAGGCCCTGATGGTACGGTACGTACTCATGTTGCAGGTCGTTGGCTGCGGTGTTCCGGGCGGTGGCCAGTGTGGATATTGACCTCCGCGCCGGGGTGAGTCACACCGAAGTGCTCCGTCTCCGACCCTTACACAGAACCACTCCGGTGCCAAACCCCCCGTCTCAGCGGCGTCGCATCCCTCGGGGTGACTCAGTTCACTCGATGAACGGCCGGCTTTGCGTGTGCAAGCAGGGTAATTATATCGCCAAATGTGCAGCCTCCTGACGCCCCTCAGAACAACGGAAGCGACTCCAGGAAGTCCCTCGTTTGCTTCGCATTCGGCGACTCAGCGTCCGCAATCTCATGAATCTTTAACTCCTTCTCCGCCCACTTCCTCGCCGCACCATACTTCCCCGACCGTGACGCCGAGTAGGCCGCATACTTATACGCTTTGCTGAGATAGTCCACCAAACCGACTTCCTCAACAAGGGTCACAAATTTCTCCGCAAGGGACAACACGTCGCCCCCAAAGTCATCCCGCCCAAGCTCCCGCTCCAGCAACCCCGTCAACCTCTTCATCTCGACCCTCTTCAAATCCTCGGCCGCGCCCTCGCCATCGTCCCTCGCGGCGCACACCTGACATGCGCACGTGAACCCCCACTGCGCGAGCCTCGCCCTCCTCGCCTCCGTCGTCTCCGTGAGCGGCGCATACGTGACCGTCACCTCCTCCCCGGCCGCGATATCCCTCCCGGCCCAGATCACCCTCCTCCTACCGATAGACACGCTCGCCGCGTTGGGCTTGCAGGCGTGGTTCAGCTTCGCGATGCGCGGGAAGATACCGATCGTCCCGCCCGCCATCGTGAACCCGTTCGTCCGAAAGATGAGCGCTTCCCGACTGAAGTTGACATCGTCCACGTCACGGTGCTCGGGACAAGAGAGGTACGCCGCGCGGGCCGTCGCATTAAGACCATCGAAAGCGCTGTCGACAGCCGTGGCTATTGCGTCAAATGCAAAACCCTGCCCGCTTACGAGACTGCCGGGGTCGACGGTGAAGAGCGGTGCCTCGTCGATGACGATGGTGTGCTTGGGAATCTTGCGCCGTGCAAAGACCCCAAGGCCTTTGCCCGGCGATGGCCGCACTTCCCATAGTCCGTCTTCTGATTTCAGATCTTTGCCATAAATTGTCAGCGATGGGGTTCATCTCAAGTAGGTTGTGAGTGAAATCATGCGCACTGGTTCCATAGCGGACGCGAACTTCTTCGGAATCGCCCAATCCATCCGGTACGCCCCCGTCCGCAAGGGGAAAGTCATTCGTATTCAAGAGGCCCAGATGGCTCTTCTCGCCGTGGTGGTGACATGAAACCGAGTCGCATATACGATTGCGAAACTGCGCGTCGCCGCCACCCGCGCTGTCGCTATTGCTGCTGCCGCCGTCGTAGCCGAATTCCGCGAGAGTATGCTGCGATGCAGTGAGACAAAGCCACAGCAATACACCAGACGATCTCATGTTTTGTTGTGGTCTTTCTCCGGTATGTCCGCGGTTCAGATGAAAACAAAATTTTAGTTCCTCATTGCTTTTCTGAAGTGAGACTGTATCAAGTTTAGGAGTCTCCGCGGGAGATTTGGAAATAGGGTAGCGCCATGCCCTGCAGCCGCCTGGGAATCTGACAAACACCTCCCCTCACACAGAGGCTAGCCTGGGGCCGGTCGAAACTGATCTGCTGTCACAGGATCGTGTCAACGCGCCGTGGCGTTCCCCACGCGACAGCCATCTTGAGGTTTAGTGATCTCTTGGACTGCAACATGTCAGGCCAATCTCCTTTTTCTCGCGAGCAAATTGCGATAAGAATGCTGCGAATGAACTTCGTTTGCATCCGGTTGCAACCCATTCACCATTGTGGTGGCTTTCGATACAACGATCAGCACTGATCGGGGTCGTATTTTGGTGCTGATTCCCTTAATGGGACCCAACTAGACTACCTATAGGTAGTTGGGGTTCAGGGGCTCGTTTCAACTTGGCATGGTTCTCGACTCGGCTATCATCCAAACAACAAGCCATTGAGCATTCAAATTGTTCTTGGGTTTCCGTATTGATGCGCAATTCTTACTGCAGAAGAATTCATGTTGGAAATACTTGAAGTCTACGTCGACGCCGAATCTATCTGCCACGTAGACAAATTGGGTGAGAACAACCGCAACAAACAGGCAGATTGCAGCAGGCAGAAATCGGCAATGTTCGTATGCCCTGAATAATTTGATGATTATGCTCTTGCTCGGCTAACTTCGCTGCCCGTGGCTCCGTTTCGGTGTACGGTCCGATCCGGTGTACCGGAGCGAGCCCCGCATTTCGCCGGTTCTTGTCCATACCCGCCCGCTCCGGTTTTCACCGCAATTTTGTTGTTGTTGAAGCTGTCACCACTTTTTACGCGCCTTTGAGAGGTAGATGCTGAGCTAAAGACGGCTGATATCATCTACCACTGTTCTATTGACGTCAATTATCTTTTTCTCAGGCTTCTGTTGCGCGACATGTTACCGTCTCCGGCGAAATTCTAGAGAGTGATCAGTCCGTCATCGATTACCCACCTTCATTTACGCTGTGGGACAATCAGCGTATAAGCTGCTACCTTTGCTGTCGCAGAGGGTTTTCAAGCTCTGGTGATATGTCATCAGCTCTAGGCCTTCTATATATTACGATCCGAATTTTTTTTGATGGACCAATACAATCCTAGTAAATGAAACTCTTCACTTTATAGCATTTTCAGGCTACAACGTTAAATTCGTCTTCGCGTGAAGACCAGTGGGAATTTAAAGTAGCAGATACTTTCTGAGGATAAAGGCGTTAGATGTTTCAGTGTTCTCTGCGATAATTGTGGAAGACGTCTCAGTGGTTTTTGGACCCCGCATGGTCGAGCTCGTGGGCGTCGTGGAGGAGGATGGAGGGGGTGAGACGCGGCTTGCGCCGCTTTCAGAGAACAACAGCTATAACAAGTACTGTAATATGCGAATAGGTCAACTCGGTTCACTTGGATACCCTGCCTGTTTGACCACCATCTTCCACGGGAGTAAAATCAAAGAAAAAGCGGAGGCAACTGTTGCGACGAAATGCATGGTGAATCTTGCTCCCCATGTGAAACACCGATTGGCATATTCAGCTCCTTTTCCGTTATGGACATGACTAGGAACGGCTTCAATACTGACATATGCCATTGGGTGACGTCCGGGTTTATCTGACCTCTATTACCTTCAGATAGATCTTCCACTTATTGCAAATCTTAAGCTGGTCACTTAGCTGCCCATAAAAGCACCTCAGACCACATAAACAGCTTCATTCGTCGTCCACCGGAAGTTCGGGAACGAGTCTTTAGTCCAGGGGTCACCCCATCTTTACAACAGGGTTCAGAACAGCACCCCGAACTCATGATCTTTCGTATTAGCGGAAAGACCACTGATTATTCCGCACCATCTACTATGGTCGTCGCTGAATCTAATGGGAGTATTAGGAAGGGCTTTGCCCTGACGACCAGCCTGGTATTAAGGCAAGCTTGATGGATGATCAACCGTCCCAACGCCTATCCAGCAACCAAGATCTCTTGTAGTAAGCAGACTCTCATGAAGCTCATCATTTCAGATTATCAATGCGCCCTCGACTAAGAAGGCGGCTTCGGGGAACCACAATATCTAGAGGTAGTTGCTAGTTGCCGACTCTAAACGTTGGCCTACGAAGTTTGAAGTCGAAGCGATGGTAGTGTCGGCTATCGCAAAGTTGCATTCAAATAGTATCGGCGAGCCCCTAGTGTAAGTCGTGGGTGTTTCTCAATGCAACTCATCAGCTTGCTGCGTATGGCGAATTGGGGAATTTCTACCACATTATGTTCACGGAACATCGAGCTCGCCATTGTCATGGGTGATCATCTAAGAACCAGTCCTTTCCAGTGATAAGGAGTTCATCAAGTTTACACCAGATCGACTTGGTTGGAACTGGAAACCTGTTTTCAAGGTGAAAAACGAGGCAGATGAACTGCAGGCTACATGTACCTACTTTAGGGGACAAAGCGGTGACCGAAAATCTTGATTTACCGGTGCCTGTACGACCACCTCGAAGAAGAGTATATGAACATTTACGGCTATCCGTCTACCGCGAAGCTCAGGTAGCCTCAGCTCACAGAATGTTGGGCTTATTTCTAAGTATCTGAAGACTGTTGGATCTCGATGTTCGGACTTGTCTGTCCCCTTGACGGCGAATTGAAGTTCCCCTCGGAAGGACACACGGCAGTGAAAAGAACAACTGCAACAGGAAAACACAGAGATTTCATACAATCGTCCTATAGAAGACAACGGTTTTCCTTGCATAAGTCCGTCGATCTTACTGCAGTCGGAGTTCAAATGCTGTTATCCAGTCAAGAGAGGCCGCCGAAGAAGTCAGCCAACATCAATTTCCTCCGTTGCAACCCGAACCAGTCGGGGTTTCTCCCTGGGGAAAGGTTGTCGAGTTGGCCTTCTCCATGTAGTTGAGGCATTTCTTATGTGGGTTCGCATGCCATCTCAAGTTTCAAGCTTACCCCCCTTCTTTTTACCCCTAAACCCTGAAACCCGACACCATCAACCTTTTGGAGAGAACGCACCCATTGATTTTGGAACCTGAGACATCGCCCTACCCAAGAAAGATCGCCCATGTGCCAAACACGCGTCAGCCCGAACGTCATTACCATGAGTCTGCACGAGCCACTGAGATCAAAATTTGGCATTGTTCGTCTGAGTTTGAGATCGGAAAGTGGGAGTACCGTTGCTGTTCGGCGGCTCAGTGCCGCATTCTACGATACCAAAAAAGATTTCCGCGATGCTCTCTCCGCCATCGCCGTTCAAAAGCTTACGCGGGCTGAGCAGAACTTGAGACGGCCAGCCAGGAAGGCAAGCTTCTAATCGTACGCTCAGCCCGCCTTTTGTGGCCGGCATCGACGCCATTGTCAGGCTTCTCCTCGGCAGCTTGGGAACCAGTAGGAGGAACGTGGACGCGAGTCAAATCCAATTTAGGCCATACAATCGGATGGCAGGGCTGTCAATTCGAGTCGGTTGATCATCGCTGCGCGCTTGGGTCGGCATTGCTTGTATAAAAGATCTACGACCTTTCTTTTGGTCCACGGCGATCCGTCAGCACCAAGACTACACTCTCTACTTCACCTACCAACCACCAAGTCTATGGAGACATTCATCCTCAATACCGAAGCAATATAAACTCAACATACTAACCGAACACGCCGCATTCAAAATGAAGTCCATTCTTTCTTACATCCTGCTGGCTCTCTGGTAAGTTTTTGAATCCAAGCGTTCAGCCGTATACTTCGAGTCTAACACATCCTTCCAAGCTTCGGCCTCGGCCTCGCACAACAGGGCACTATCCAGTGCCAATGCAAAGCTACCCTCACGACCTCAGTCATCAGAACCGGCGGCCGCAAGCTCTGCAGTCAGCGCGGCGGCACTCTAAGCGCAGACAATGAACTCTGCACCAAGCTCCCAGAGCGGTTCACGGACGCGGACTGCAAAACATTGGGAGATTCTTTCTTGGCAAGCTGCGGATCGGCTCGATCTGAGCTCAAGAGGGGAATCTACAAGCGCGAGGTCGTACCCTTGTCGACAAGGCCGATTGTGAGGAGACTGTCCAACTTCTAATACGGAGCAAGACACAATTCGAAAAGCTGCATTTTCCCCTTCTAGAACTCAAACCACTTCTCTAGCGCATTTTTCAGTTCGTCAATACCAATGTTTGAACCCTCTTCCACGGCCCATGCTACGAAGCCGTCTGGTCCGATCAAAAGCGCGCGGATCCCGCGCCTGTCTTCCACGTCCGAGCCGATATAGTCAACCCGGCTCGTGTACTTGCCATCGGCGATGAGCTCGCGTAGTGTACCGCCGTTCTCGAAATCAACGAGGATGCCCCGTCCATGCTCCATCTTCGGACCGAGCCTCGTGCCATCCTTGAACGTGAAATCCGGCGCACTGCGTCCAACAACGGGATTGGTCTCGGCGCCAAGACCATACCGTTGCGAAAGACCCCATACACGATCGATGAAGTGGTTGGCTCCGTCGTCAGTGCTGATGAGATCGCGAATGAGCTTCTGCACAGCGTATCCTGTCTCGTTGGGCTGCAGCGTCGTCACTTGCGATCGATTCCACTCCAGCACCAACACGCCGATCGGATGCCTCTCCCTCTCGTACGTGTCAACCATCTCATAGCCAGCCTTTCCTTGCTTCTGTTCCTTTCGAACCGAAGCAGCCAGCTTCCATCCTAAGCTCATGGCGTCGCCAAGTTCCGAGGGGTGGGTGAATGTGCGCTTGCGTCGCCAGCGAGAAGAATACGGCCTCGACGGTACTCCGTCGCCTGCTTGCTTCTATCGGTGAATGCCCTGGCAAGATGGATTTTGGTGATCTGCACATCCGCCTTACCCGTGACACGATTGAGGATATCCTGAATCCGATCCTGAGAAAGCTCTTGCGTCCGTCCTTCGCCGCCGTCGAAATCCATAAGGTAAACCATGTCAGGCTTCCTGAAAATATACATCCCGTTCTTGGTCGGCTGGAACCCCGGCATCAGCTTGTCGGGATCATCCAGGCCGCAATGGACCACGTACCCGGTCAGCGTTGCCTCCGTGCCGGGCGAACTCGAACCTCGCCGCATGTCGGATCGCGCTCCTGCCACCGTCACAACCCACAAGCCATCTGCCCCTGAAGGCCGTCTTGTCCTCGCACGCCTCGATGGTGATACTCGTCTCGGTCTCTTCTACAACCTTGTTGAATCGGTGACCTCGGAGAATCGTAACGCCCAGGCTCTCGGCGCACTCTGTCAACACTGCTTCGATGCGTTCAATCGTGATGGGTCCCGGTATTAGCGAGGGCTCCGGGAGACGGTAATTCCAGCGGTTCAAGTCAAGCTGGCCGAGGTTCAAGGGAATGCCGCCGAAGTGGCCGCCAAACTGCATAGCGGGGCCCTTCGCTGGTAGGTGGGGTCGTTCGCCGAGGTCGTAGAGCTTGCCGAGAAGGCCGCGGCGGTAGAGGAGTTCGATAAAGGGGAGGTGGAGACCGCGGAAGCCGACGGGTGTGCTTTCCCATGCCAATTAGGGCCTTGCATCGCGTTCTAGAACAAGTACGGAGATGCCTGCGAGACCGAGTTCGCATGCTAGGAGAAGGTCAACGGGGCCGGCTCTGGAGATGATCACGTCATACAGTTTGGTCATGATCACCAAGCTGGAAACGTGGAAGATGAAAGTATGCTTTGTTTGTTAAAGATGAGCGACAGTAGTGACGGATACTGGTGTTCTGGACAAGACAGCGCGGGTACGCTTTTATACGTATGTCTCTGTGGCCTCATGTATCAACCTCAGATATCATGACCGGGGCCGACGAATTGAAATGGGAACGAGAGACATGTTGTATCAGCCATTAGAACAGCTCCAGTTGGTATTAAATGAAGCTGATTTCGGGCCCGAGACTCCTTTCATCGAAATGATTGCTGCGCACAAAGCTGTCTTACCCGCGACCAGGTCCGTCTCTGACATGCCTTGGGTAATTCGGGAAATTTTGAAAGTCCAGCTCGAGAATCCCGAACTTCTGCCATTCGCTTTGTAAAATGCGTCAGGAGTAGGAACTATCCCAATGGCATTGATTTCGTATTGTTGAGGTATCTATGATGTTAACTCATATGCAGTGGTATGCAAAGTTTTTTTTTTTTGGCCATCTCATATCGTAAGTACAGTTCTATATGGAGCAGTTGACGCTCACGTCCGCTTATTATACACCTGTTGAAAATCATTTTCCCGCCCTGCCCAGCTTGAAGCACTTCATTGTCTGTAGATAGCATCCGCCATCTTGACCACCTGACACATCTCAATAGCATCATGAACTCTCACAATATCCGCACCTCCCTGAATAGCTGAAACGACCGTAGCCGCCGTGCCCCAGATGCGCTCCTGCGGCTTCAACACCCCGGTGATCTTACCAACGAAGCTTTTACGACTAGAACCCAGCAGCCAGGGCAATCCCTCGAGGCCAGGCCATGAGCGGAGCTCATCCATGTGGCGGAGGATCTCGAGGTTCTGAGCGCCCGTCTTGGCGAAGCCCAAGCCCGGGTCGAGAATGATGCGCCAGCGACGCACTCCGGCGGCTTCGGCCTCGGCGACACGATCGAGGAGCTCGCGGGCGACAGTGTGAATGAGGCCGTCAGGATAGTCTGTCAGAAAGTTCATGGTCTCCGGAGTGCCGCGCATGTGCATGAGGCATACTGTGCGCTTGCTGCGGGCCATGTAGGGGATCATGGCCGGGTCCAGCTGGCCGGCCGAGACGTCGTTGATGATGTCGGCTCCGGCTGCAACGGCGGCTTCGGCGACGGAGGCGCGCCAGGTGTCGACGCTCAGGGCTATGTGGGAGAGTTCGGGGAGGCTGCGGACGAGCTTGATGACCGGCAGGACACGGGCGACTTCCTCGTCGGCGGGAACCTCGGGGCGGCCTGGGGCTGTGGAGGCGCCGCCGATGTCGAAGATGGTGGCACCGGCTTTTGCGAATGATTGTAACGTTGAGATGAGGTTCTCAGGGGTGTGAATGCCGCCGTCGGAGAAAGAGTCTGGTGTGACGTTGATGATGGCCATGACGTGAGTTTGCCGTGAAGGGGAGAGAGAAAGAAGCGGCTCCTGGTCAGGTGAGATGGGTGTCAGCGGAGAGAGTGGTGCTGCGGCCGGAGGCAGTTCATTGAGGTAGTCGAGGGTAAGCTTCCAAGGATTGTATGCATATAGAGGCTTATTGGGAATGAGTCTGGATCAATGTCAATAGCAGCCAGCGAGATGAGATGTAGGTCGACTCACTCCGCAAGAGGGCGCAACACAAACTCCCGCTCAGGGATGCCGATGTGAGGGACGGTGAGGCGCGGATGCTCAATCTTCTCATCACCATACATGAGGATATCAAGGTCGATATTTCGAGGGCCCTTGTCGATGAGCTTTTGACGACCTAACGTGCGCTCGATATCCTGCAGCTCATCAAGAAGGGCGAGGGGTTCAAGCTCGGTCGCAACCTACATGTCGTCCAATCAGCTCAGCAAAGCTCAGCACAGCTCAGCTTGAACTCAATTACACACAAAACGACTTTCATGCAGCATGTACAGTGGGTATCACATCGAAACGGAAAACAAGCTTTTATGCGAAAGTGAAGGGAGGAGGGTGTCACACTAACCTCGCATGCCCCATTCACGAATCTATCCTGCTCTAGAACGTACATCGGCTCCGTCTCCCAGAGGCTGCTTGTGCGCTTTACCTTGATGCCGCGGCGATCCATCTCGGCGCAGGCCTGCTCGATCCAGCCGACGCGGTCACCGAGGTTGCTACCGAGGGCGATGTACGCTGTCGTGGGGCCTTGGGGACGGCTAGGGGCGCCTTTGCTACCGCATCCGCCGCCGCCGGCGCTGCAAGAGCATCCGCATGCCGATCTGGCATGGACGGCAGGCATCTTCGGAGACGGGGACTGGGGCCGAGTGGTTGGCCGGGCACGGGAGCGGCAGTGTGTGGCACTGATTGTGGAGGCCAGCGCAAATGAAGTGCGGCTGGGCGTGCGCAAGGAGAAGGAGGCGCTGGTTGTGTAGCGGCTTCTAGGTATCGTAACCTGGAACCTTGCAAGTCGCGGTATTAAGGCCTGGCAGCAGCGCGCATTGTCGCTGCGTGCAATGGCACAAGCTTGTGAAAAAAGGGAGGAAGGGTGGCGGAGAGGAATCAGAGGTTTCATCATGGCAAAACTTGAATGCTGCCCGTTCGTGTGTGATGAGGGTCGCGGGGAGAGAATCTGACAGCCAATGAAATTTGGGCTTGGTGGTCCCTTAAATTGAGGCTTAGGTAAGGCGTGGGTTCTTCCATAAGTCCTCAGGGTCCTCGTTCGAAATCGACAGGCTATCCGGACGGCGTACTTGAGGGACGGATGGTGCCATGATTCGAACAGAGTTTGCGAATTCGTTTCCAAACGTTCTGGAACGGAAGGCGCTTTGGTTGGTGTTGACTTGGGGGATGGAAGGGCTTTGACCCGCTGTCAAGCCACTTCCAAGTTAGGTGTCAGTCACCCTTTGTTCTTGTTGTTGTCCGAAGAGAATGCGAAGGACAGGATCAAATGCTGCATCTCACCTGCGAATCGAGATGCCAAACCGAGGCCATCCCGTACAACTAGCTCCATGATGAATCACTCCATACGGATATATGCAAGCGATTTATGCTTTCCCTGCAGCGACTTGTGAAGAATCCCCCTCTCACAACTGGCCCTCGGCATCTTGTTCCCCAGATCCACCCCGCTGGGCTCACCCACTTCCATACACCATTCCCGATTAGGACTAGCTGCTGAGGTCACAGGTGAACCTCGGCCCAGCATGGGCGCATGGCAACGCACTCCGCCCCTTCTTCCCCAGGAAACCAGCTGGTTGATGCCGAACGCTACTACCGGCACGCCGACAGTCTTTAAACCGCTGATTGCCAGGTCTCTTTCTCTTTGGGGCTTTGCCGCGACCTTCTTCTCTCTTCGTCTACAGTCCAACATCGAGTCCAATTCATCTGTCTCTGTACGGTTCGCGATTCAATATACCCAGGCGCTCATTGTCATATCATATCCGATAAATCAAACAAGATGGCTTCTCCTCGTAAGTTCTGCTCCCCAGGATGCTCTGTCACATGTGCCGAACAATCCGCTGACAGGTCGCGCGAAACAGAGCAAATTCGTACTCCCATCACCGATCTATTCAAGATCAAGCACCCGATTCTCCTCGCGGGCATGAACGTCGCCGCTGGTCCCAAGCTTGCTGCCGCCGTCACCAACGCCGGAGGTCTCGGTGTCATTGGTGGTGTTGGATACACCCCTGACATGCTCAAGGAGCAGATCGCCGAGCTCAAGGAGTACCTCCACGACAAGAACGCCCCTTTCGGTGTCGATCTGCTTCTTCCTCAGGTCGGCGGCAACGCCCGTAAGACTAAGTAAGCTGAAGTCCTCGCCCCCAATAAACGTTGCCAAGCGCGCGACAGCGGCACGTGAACAACTCGACTGACATATTTCACTTAGCTATGATTACACCAAGGGCAAGCTGAACGAGCTGGTCGACATCATCATTGAGTCCGGAGCCAAGCTCTTCGTTTCTGCCGTCGGTGTTCCCCCTAAGCATGTCGTCGACAAGCTTCACAACGCCGGCGTTGTGTACATGAACATGATTGGCCACCCTAAGCACGTCCAGAAGTGCCTCGACCTCGGCGTCGACATCATCTGCGCTCAGGGTGGTGAGGGTGGCGGTCACACCGGAGACGTCCCCACTACCGTCCTTATCCCCGCCGTCGTCGACCTCTGCAAGGGCCACCAGAGTCCTCTTCTCAAGGGCCCAGTGCAGGTCATTGCCGCCGGTGGTATTCACAACGGCCAGCTTCTGGCCGCTGCTCTGATGATGGGCGCCGGCGCCGTCTGGGTCGGTACGCGTTTCATTCTCACCGACGAGGCCGGCGCTCCCAAAGCGCACAAGGAGGCTGTCCGCACCGCTGGTCACGATGACAACATCAAGACCCTCATTTTCACCGGTCGCCCGCTCCGCGTTCGCAAGAACCCCTACATCGAGAACTGGGAGACGGAGCGCCAGCAGGAGATCAAGGAGTTGACTGCCAAGGGTGTCATTCCCTACGAGGCCGATCTTGAGAAGCTCATGAACTCTCGTGGCGATGGTGAGGGCAGCGGTGAGGGTGGCAGCGACGACAACGCCTCTGAGATCGACATCGATGATGCTTTGGACCAGTTCCGCCCCTTCCTCATGGGCAAGGCTGCCGCCGTCTGCAACGAGCAGAAGCCCGCCAAGGCCGTCATTGACGAGTTCGTCAACGACGCTGTTGCATGGCTCCAGAAGGGAAACAAGATGATCGCGAAGCTGTAAAATTGTAAAACCAAACACATCTATCCCTGCCATTTTCGAAAAGGGTGCATTATTCGGGAAGCGCCAGGGCCTGGAGTTTTGAGGATCTTTGTATATAAGAATGATCTAGGATACGACCACTAGCATATCACGAATGATTTTCCTTCCTTTTTCAACTCGTCATCGCTGTGGTATTCGCGGCAGCAGTAGTTTCGTGCGACTTGGTTTATCCAAAAACTCCGAGATCTATATCAAAACTCACAGCTGAGAAAATTAGATAGCCAGCCACTCGGTCAGGCTACCGAGCACCCGTTTACCTCGGGCGAATCATTAATTTGCTTGCATTTCTGCTTCTCCGTTCCAATGACACCGACGATGCACGACCCCTGGTGGCCGTGTAACAAGGTGGCGGCATTAGATCAGTGCACAAATCACATGCCAGTCGCGAACCACTGTAGACCTTAACGATGAAGCTCAAATCTATTCATTCATACTTATGTATTATCTAACCAACAACAGTTTCATCACGCCGTTGCTGCATCACATTTGCTGGCGGCGCGCTGAGATGCCATTGTGAAAACGCAAATTCCTCCCCAGCACGCAACCTTCCGACCCTTCCACCCGCAGGCCCGGCGGATGGTCTGCGGTGGACACACAAGGTATCTTTTTCGCAACCGTCTCTGGCGTTTTACAACGTTCCACTTCCCTTTTCATCCTTTAGGTCCGAGATTTTCCCGTCTTTAGATGCCGCTGGGGTAGTGTTTGATGATCTTCTCTCGTCATAGCAAATTGAAATAGCAGTCTTTCTGTCCCCTTTCCCGGATGCCGCTACGCCCTTCGCTTTGGGTCTCTCAGCTGCCAAGGTAGGCACGGATAGCGCCCTGAAGCTTCTGGCTGGCCTCACCTGCCAGCTGGGTGAGGTTCTCGAGGTCGTCGCCGGCAGTGATACCGAATCTGCGGATGAAGTCCTTGGCGGCGCCCTCGAGGTCGCCGTACTCCTCGACGGGCTCGTCTTCGGGACGGCCAAAGTATGCGTTGGAGGAGATCGAGGTGGCACCTTCGAACCCTTGCAGACGGGTCTTGGCCTCAGCCTGAGCATTGGGGTCAAACGATCCCTTGCCGAAGAACTCGTCAGAGGAGATACCCTTCTGAGAGCCGAACTTGCTGCGCGCGTACGTCTCGTCGTTATCTGTGGTTTTGTTAGTAAGGCCTCTCTTTTGACTTGGACTACAATTCATACCCTCAGAAGCCTTGATGGGTCCAACGGAGCCGAATCCGCCAGCAGCAGCCTTCTTGGGCGCCGCAGCACCCTTGGGTCCTCCGACCTGACCGAAGCCGAGCCTGGCGACACCCATTCCCAAGCGCTCCACTTCCGCGTTGGACTTCTGGCGTGTATGGCTGGAAGAGCCGTAACCGCCCTTCGGACTCGTGGGGGCGGGGGCAGAGATGCTGTCCACCTTGGCAGCGGCCTTCTTCTCTTCCTCGGCCTCGGGGTCGTACCCCAGCTTCTCGATGCGCTCGGCCTCCTCCTTCGCCTTCTTCTCGGCCTCATCGAAGTCGATGAGATCGGCATTGACCTTCTTCACGCCCAGCTTGGGGGCCTTCTTCGCACCCAGAATATTGGTCTTGCGAGGACCGCCGGCGGTGGTCTTCCGCAGCGCAGCGGACGTAGTCACACGGCTGGCCGCGGGCTTGTTATCGCCTTCGGTCTTAGAAAGCGGCGAAGAGGAACGCGCGATATCCTTACCGGCGCCGTTGTTGGCGTTCAGGAAGGGAGAAGGGGTTCGGCCGACGGTCGGAGGGGTCGCGGTTCGGGAAATCGGGGGAGTGGGCTTCTTGATGGAAGGCTTGTCCCACGAGGAGAAGAAGTCATCGTCAGGCTCGCCGGATGGGGTAGAGGTATCGGCATCGGTGGCGTCGGTGATCACGACTTCACCAGGGTATCTAGCAGCCAGTCAGCCAACTTGCGGTGTGTCGCAGGATTTGTGTGTCTGGACACACTCTTGCGCATCTCTCGCAGCCCGCCTCTTCAATTCATCCTTGTACTTGGTGGCGGCGCTGGACTGGTACTTCGTCTTCGGGTCCTTACTGTTAAGCGCGGCGGTGCCTCCGTTTTGCTGAAAGAACTTGGTGGCTGATTCGTTTCCACCGACCTTCATCAGGCGCAATTGATCCCATTGCCACTCTATCGGAGGTGTTAGTCAAAGAATCCGTGGCCTAGAAGTTCGAGTACATACGGTCGAGGTTGGTAGATCTGACGAAGGAGATATGGACACCGAGGTTTCTGTGGTTGGACGAGCAGTCGAGGCAGAGGTAGATGCCAAAGGGAACAGAGGTCCAGGTAGGGTACTTGGCGCCGCAGTCAAAGCAAATCTGTAGTGCACAAACAGTCAGAACCAAACAGAGGCTGAAACCCTCAGAGAGCGTGGGTGTTTCGCATTACCTTGTTCGCAGGCTTCGTCTTCAACTTCTCGAAGATCTTCAGCGACTGCTGCTTGGAAGCGAGTGCAGCCATGTTGACGGTGCGTGCAGATAGCAGAAGATGGCAAGTAGTTTGACCAGACGCAATGCGCACCAGAAAGGAGAGAGGTGGCTCGAGGAAGAAGGGAGTGTAGATTGCGGGTATTCAGAGACGGGATCGCCGACGAGAGAGAGCGACCTAAAGCAGGGAGCGGAGTTATCTGAATTTCGTGTCCAAAAGTTCAGGAGGCAGTCGCCGCCCTTCGCTGAACTGGCATGTAATCAGTGCGCTAGTCCTGATATGGCTAGCTCCCTTTTCCCCACAGTGGACTGCCAGTTGGATTTCTGCCAAGGGCGGTCAGTACCTTTTGCAGAGCTCGACAGCCTGGCTGCACTGGAGCTCTGGGGTATCGACTGCCCAGCTCTGTCGACAGACGGTTTTGTTTCCAGCACATCGCCCTCGTACGATGGCTAACGCCGAACCGCCATGATGAAATTGAAAACCAGTGCGATCGCGACTCGCGCACCTACGACATTAGGCCTTGCGCCGCGACTGCAACGCTTTCGACTGCGGCGACAATACGCGACGCAGACTGGGCTAGGAACGACAGCTACGTCAAAGTCGAAGCGGAGGACGGTCACCCCATTCAACGACACCGGCGCTGTGCCTTGGGCAGATCTTTCCGCGGGAGAAAAGGCGGCCAGAGCTACGCAGCAGACATTCAACTTTGGGTTGATTCTGGCTGGTTTGGTCGTGACGGCAAGTCACATGACTTCTATACCCCGCGGCAACGTAGGCTGACGCTTGTGTACGACATAGAGCGGGATTGCATACTTCCTCTGGACTGATGTATTTTCTCTCGATAGCAAGACTGCGCACTATAACCGAGTCGTAGACAGAATCCGGAGCGATCCGAGATGCATTGAATTATTAGGAGACGCAAAGAAGATTGAGGCGCATGGAGAGGAGACGAACAACAAGTGGCGACGTGCCCGCCCGATCGCGTACGTATTCAGTGCTGTTCCACAGGCGCGCATCGATCTAACGACATCAGGTCTACGATCAATACCGACTCCAGAGGGCACGAGCATCTATTGATGCACTTTCACGTAGGTCTCAATTGCAAGAGCGAAGGAGCGCAGAATCTGACTTGATCTCTAGGTTAAAGGTCCTCTCAACAAGGGAGTAGTCTACCTGCACATGGTCAGAACGCCAAGCAGTGGGGAGTTCGAGTACAAGTACCTCTACGTCGATGTCAGGGGACATCAGAGACTTTACCTCGAGAACGCGGACACCGGATCTTCTGCCTCCGGGAAGAAGGGCTTCAAGTTCCTTGGTATCAGCTGGTAACTGTGGCGGTGAAGCAACTGTATCATTCCTGGAGAGGCCAGATGGGAACTATTTTGATTTTGTATGATAACTAAGAGATGGAATGGGTCTAGGTTTCCAAACTGGCGGTTGGCGCCCAGCTAACTCATGCACATAGCTAGACGCTGTTTCTAATCAACAACCCGGAGCTGATGGGAATACGCTTGACCGTTCTGGGCGCTCTGGAGCTATGTTCGCAAAGATATGCCCGCACTGCTCATTTCCTTTCATGAACGCCGGTGGTGCCGACCAGTCCCAAACGGCTGGGATTCTGACGGTTGAAGCCTCTGAAGAGGACAAAGTAAAGCTGCGTCTGACCTGAGTACGAAGTGTTTCGGGTGATCTTCGTGCTAGCTGAGTGGAGGGGGCTGAGATTCAAGCTAGGCGTGCCACCATAGACCGAACGCATGGGAGACCTAAAAAGCCGCTTGTGATAACAAGTTGAGACCAAATTGTTGCGTCAAGATCACGGGCTCGAGCTGAGTCTGCTCAGGTCTGACACTCTTCTATGGTAATGACCAATGTTGCTCGAATCATATATTACATCCGCTTCTACCACTGGAGATGGACGCTTCTCTTGGACATTTGATGTTAGTTGTCGTGGTCCAAGGTGTCGTTTTTTAGGAACAAACATGAACATCACTTGCTTGCTAGCGGAAACAAGGTGCTTGCCGCGACTCAAGCCCAGTCCTTTCATCTCGCAACTTGAATTTCACTAGAAATCTTGCATCACATATCTGAGATGCTTTGACGGGTCCGAGGGCTTACATCTAGATCATCAAGAAGAAAGTAGGAATGGGGGAGTAGAGGTGAAGGGGACCAGTGACGACGCCGAGAACCCTCCGCCCAAGACATATTATAAATATCAGTGGGGACTTAGTAAAAGGTAAGCCTATGTCAATCTCACAACTAACTGCATCAGGCATCTCACAACAGAGACCATCTGATGACTCGTGACAGTTGTTGTATGTCTACTTACAGAGAGCAAACTGAGTGCCGCGGGACCCCGTCCGTCGTTCACCATCCAAACTCTCTCTCTAGCGAAGTGTACAGGTAATTTCCAAGCTGGAGCTCACTGGAGTCGCTTACATTACCCGATTTTGGTATTCGGTGGAAATCTAAGGTAGCTTGTAACCACTAGACTGAATAGCCTGGGTTGACTGATATGCCTCTGCATACCGGCAAACCGAAAGTCTTGCGGTTGGCTCAGACTAAGGTCGCTCCTGTCTGTCTGCTTGCTCCTGTCGTTCGAACCCCCGAATGAATCAAAGCTAGAGAGCTATAAGCGTTACGAGTTCCGGCAAAGAATTCTATAGGTGGCGCATTTTGGTCTCTAGATATCCCAAGAGTGCTGCTTAGAGATAGAGGAAACAGAGAAGCGCTGGAGAGCCCAATCTCTACGTACTTGCTACAACAGATCTGACCTATGTCAATACAACCACGATGTGTCTGTATACAGACAATTACAGTAGACATCAACATCTTGGGTAGCTAGCCCACGCACTGGAGATCCACAGAGGCTTTTAAGGACGTCTCTGTCACCAAATCAACTTGTAGTGACTTTTTTTTTTGCAACTACGATTCGTGATCTCGACTTCATCAGCTGCCGTCTTCAGCCAATATTCTTTCCTAGGTTCATAGCACGAATTAGATTTTGAGAAGGGTGTCCAGAGATCCAGGCTGAGTCTACATTGGGGAATTGGATGTTCAGGAGTGAGACGTTGAACCGCAATCGGCCTCGTTCAAAGGGTCACTTGGAAACCACTTCGCGATCTCCTCGTATGCCAATCAATCACATCCGACTCCGACCCAGGCCCCACGTATATTATTCAACTCTGTGCAATTGATCGAAACAACCATTGTCATTAATTCGCGCGTAAGCATTCCGACTTTCCTTCTTGGCTCCCTCAAAGCCGCGTAAGCGGGACCGTAAGCAAGCGCCCTTGTCAGGGTCCTTGATTCGCTTTTGAGCTCTGCTGCCTAACCAAACGCCATCCACGTCCCCAAAAACGCCCACTTCCATTCCGCCCACATTGAAGGAGGGGGGGCACAGGCAGCCGCAGATACCTCACACCAGCCAAAAATCCGGGGTAGCTCTGGGCAAAGACGTCAAAGCACGACGGCGGGGCAGATCTCACGACGGGCTGCCCGGTAGGCGCAGAGGAGGCGTGTCACCAGGTGCATATATGGCCGATTGCCGCCTCTGTAATTACAGCCACAGTCTTCCCTGCCGATATCCTCAAACTACAGCCTCAATATACCAAAGCTCCGGCTTAATCCACTCATCCCATTCACACGTGTCCGACGACGTTAAACTGCAAAGAAAACCCTCTCCCACCAAATGTGCATCCCTCGTCCGCGCAGGCACAGATCCTCGAGCACAACGTCACCAATCACCAACGTCCCCTACCGGCGCCTTGAATCGCCGCCCCCGACGCCCAGAATGGCCCCTAAACCTCACTCGTCCTCCTCAGTAACGTCAACAAGCGTTGGCGTGATGCCAGCAGGCCCCTCAACCTCTCGCGCCGTCTCCTCCCAGCACGAGCGCCTGCTGCTCGAGCTCCTCCCCTTCAAAGAAGCCTCGAAGTTCCACGAATGGCTCGACAGCCCCTTTGTACGCGGGCCATGGAACGAGTTCAATGCCGACTTCCTGCTCCGGTGCGGGGCCGCCTCCTCGTCCGGGCCCGGTTGTATGCCGGAGCCGGACAAGACCCGCACCGCACAGGCGGCACGCGAAGCCCTCAACTCCAAAAAGCCAAAGTTCCTGATCTACCACCCGGAAAAGGCGGGCTGGACCCCCGAGGACCACCACGTGCGCTTCATCGTCACCCTCGTTGCCGACAACATGCTCCAGAACCTGTGGTACGAGTCCGAGTGGAAGAAGCGGGGCCTCGACATCGCCAAGGCGGCGTACGAGGTCCTCATCTTCCTCAAGGCTACCTTGTACGTCGACCCCAGCCCGCCGAGCTACTCGGCATGACTTTTGATGTCGAATCGTAGCTTTCTCTTTGGAAAACGGGTTGCGAGTGAGTGCTCGTGGTTGGTTCATGGAAACCGGGGGGGGGGGGGGGGTATGTGTGCGTGTGCGTGCGTGTGTGACAATGTCAGCGAAGGGAAACAAAAAAGAAACAGGGAACTGAAACGGGCGCAAATCGGCGTTTGGAGGGCGTATGGCACTTTCTTTTTTTCTTTTTTTCTCGGGGCAGGAATGGTGGGCGGGGAGCATGAACTGATTGAACTCAACTGGCAAGGTTGTCCAATCGCGACGGATAGCAGGCGTCTATGCCCTCATGGCAAGATCGGATCATCTAATGAAATCTCACACAAAATATACCTTTCACATGGGAAAATTGCGTCATAGCATTTTTTTTTCTTTCTTCTAGTCGTGAAGGGTGGAGGAAATGGAGGAACATGTTGAGATCGAAACAAGCTCCCGTCCCGCACCCGCACCCGAGGTTGAGTTGAAAGCAGCCCATTTACCTGGAAAGCTTCACCTCCCCTCCATCTCTTTCCCCCCTCCCCCAATGACGATGTTCCGAAGCCTATGTTGCAAGGGAGAAGAACATTCAGCAGCAAAAGGAGCCAAACGTTCTAGACCACTGGGTGTTGTACTTTACTTCTCATCCCACACACGCAAGGCCCCTCCAACAACCTGGTAAATGCTCTCTGCCGGGAGTGAGGAGGGGGAAAGTTGTTGTTTCTGTTACCTTTCATGCGACATGGGCAACCCACTATGATTTCAATTCTAATGATGCGGGTCTGAAGGTGTTGAGATTGTCGTTGTTCTAGTGCCTTTTGCCACCCACTTGGGTAATTACACTTTCTCACACAAATTTAACCCATATCACTACGAGATTGTCGTTGTTATTGTCGTTTGCTTTAGTTGACATGTGACAAAGCAGTTGTTCACAGAAAAAAAGACTCCCAAATAGAACCCCGAGACTGAGCCCGCAACTTACAATCCTTCCCGACTTGACGCAAACTTCCCGAGGCGAAACATGACAACTGCCCCGATGAACTCTTCTAGTGCCTTTTGCCACCCACTTGGGTAATTACACTTTCTCACACAAATTTAACCCATATCATGTGCTCTACTATGCACAACACACTTTAAATAAACTAGCCCCGATGAACTCTGATGAACTCCGAGGATAACAAAAGGATCGGCAAGTCTACAAGCACCCCCCCCCCCCCCTGGGTTCTGGTTGTCAAGTTGAGAACACGTTGAACACATAAGAACCAGGTTTACACATGCTGGCAAAATGCCCGATGTAAGACTACGAAAGGCGTGATACGCTGAGTACAAGTATCCTCGGTATTGTTTTTTGTTTAACCGGAGACTTTTGGGGGATGACTTGCGAACTCGGGGGAGAGGAAGTATAGCCAAGATGATACAACAGACACAAACTTTTCGATTAGGGAGGGGGACGCCGCATGCATGGCCCACAGGTTTGCGCAATCCAAAGTCTTTGCAATGCAAAAAACATTGGACAGAAAAATGACCACATCGGGAAAAGGCAATTGCGTGGCACTCGACGGTTAGTATGGCGACAAAGCGGTCTAGAATTCCCCGCAAATGCAGGACGAAAATCATGGAGTAGATCAAAGCCTTGTTTTGACCAAACAACACTGGGCCTGGTGGAAAAACTGCAACTAGGCTAAGGTATGGGACAACGTGATGGGAAGTCTGGCTACACAGCCTTCTATTAGGCCTCAGTCGCATTCAGGGTACATTGGAAGAGAAAGCGCTTGCAGCGCGAGGCATCGAGGGGGCAAGTTTGGGGGGAAACTAGGGGACGGGAGATACCTTCGGTGAGGGGTGGACGGGTAGGCGGGGAAGCGGGATGTGCCCTGTGTACATGATCCCGTCATCGCTGCAAGGCCGAGTAGACTGAGGTGCTGTGGTGACTGTTTTTCGTTTCTTTTTCTTTTTCTGGCGTACACCTCGCCGAGTCCTGCCTCAAATGTCATGCGTGTTTCCGGGAACGCTTGATGCAGGAGAGGGACGGGAGGCATATGGCTGTTCCGGCGGTGGGAACGGTAACGGCTGCGGCAACTGAGGTGTGTGTTCTTGTTTGTGCGGAATCTATTATGATTTTTTGTCGTTTGGTGGTTGGGGGTTGCGATCCGGGGCGCGGGGGCGGCGGTTGCGGCTCAGCAAACGCAAAGAAAGAAAGCCGGGTGTGGTGGTCGACATGCCGTGAGGATCCAGGAAGATGGAGCCAGGTTAGACGACCTCCGCATGACTAGGCGGCATTGTGGGCTGACCACGAAAGCGGGAGGCGCCTGTGGTAGCTTGGGCGGGGTTCTCGTGCAGCAGAATCGTCTCAACTCGGCATTGGGATCTGATGTTTGTTTTTCCCTCTCCTTCTTTTGTGTGCACTCATCTTGGCCCGCACCGTACAATCTACAATCTACAGCTTTCCAGGTATTATATAAAGTGTGTTGTGCATAGTAGAGCACATGATATGGGTTAAATTTGTGTGAGAAAGTGTAATTACCCAAGTGGGTGGCAAAAGGCACTAGAAGAATCTACCGCTCTCCGCTTTCTAGCCCCTCCATCTGCGTTTTCCAAACCTATTGGGTTGCAGTCGGATGCGCGGCGAATTGGGCGATCTGTATGCGTGGGAGCGGGAGCGGCGGCGGCAGCAGCAGCAGCAGTAGTGGCAGCATTAGCAGCGCAACGTAAGAAAAGGTAACCAGAGACAAACAGGCTCGCCCCATTACATGCCTGCCTATTCACCTCCTTCAGGAGATGGCCGGGGCAAATGAACATCAATGTTGTACTTATCTAAGTAGGTAAGTGTTCAGGTCCAGATGCGCGTCGCGGATCCTCGGACCTGAAGAGGGACTGACTGGTCAAACAGTGAGCAGCGTGCCAAGGTGTAGCAAGCCGATACGGTCGGTGATGATGCCGGGGTCGTCACTGGCGATGTGATATCGTATATGTAACTCTCATGCTGGCTTGGCTGCGAGAAGAGGGGCGGTCTGCGGCCAGTGACTGCGCCCAGTGGTTCGTCGATCCGAGCAATCAATCTGTGCTTTTCTTAGAGTGTGTCTTGTCTGAGGTTCACGACATGGCTATCGTGGGGCTAAGGCTGTGGCTGGCTGGGAGTTCGGGCTCGGTAATGGTAGACGTCGGTTGATTGGTAAGATACAGCGTTTCAGGCGACTCAACTGGCTTTCAACCACAGAGTCTGGAACCGGAATCTGGCGCGAGAAACGGTGATCTCCCGATTCCCACAATCGTAAGATGGAATGGCGTTGTGTTGCACGAAAGTAGCGGAAAAACAATTGGAGTGAAAGGGCGGGAAACGGGATGGTCTATCCGAAGGGGAGGTACCTTCCTTACCTTCCTTACCTTACCTTACCTTGCCTTACCTTACCTCTTCCAACAAATAGAAGTAGTCAACTGCTAAGTTTTCTTCCATCATTCGGCATGGAAAAGACCCCGTCTTTTCGGACATAAAGGTTACCAAGAAGGTTGAACCCTTGCTGGTTCCGTTGGTAAGAAAGTCACTTTAATCATCCTACGCAGTACTGCGAGCCTGTGATGCAACGCAACCTCTACCTTGCGAGGAGTAGAGTTCTACGGGGTGTCACAATGACATGCGAATTATCAACGATGTTATCGCGCGTGAACACGACAGAACTATCAGAGTCAGGTACCTATCCTTCTAGACCTCGGGTGAAGTAGGTTCCCGGCGGCGCAAAGTTGGAACTGCTGTGCCAGGACCTAGGAACCGACGTCGTCATGAACACAGGCTAGAGGTCTAGACTTTGCAGTCGGAGAATATCGCGTACGTACAACAGTACGTGTACTGTAGTAGGGTAAAGTACAGAATTACGTGTTTGCCAGGTGTGATCGCTCGCAAAGTTAGGGGGAATAACCTCATACGAGCCAATGCCAGTTGATGGGGCGGGATTATGTCACTAGCGGCATGAGAAGGGATCGCGGCATTAAACCAGCCTTTGGTGAGGAAATAACACACCTTGCGCCAGCAGAGGGAATTTTTTTTTTTAAACGCTGGAGGGACGCTGTAATTCCGCGCTGATGGCGTCTTTTTCCTCGTGAGAGGGACCGTCGCGTCGGAGAGATCTCCATAAGAGCTCCAGAGGCTCTCTGGAAAAGGGTGTGCGGATAGCAAAACGTGCTCGAAGATCTGGGGCTTTACTGCGTAACGGAACGGAGGGCGAGATAGTCGCGAGCGGGATGCGACAGCCATTTGGGACGGTCTGGGGGCCTCATGTATCGCAAAGTCACTTACTCCGGAGGAATACCTTCAGCCGCCCCAAGTCTCCAGCGCTCTCAGCGCGCTCTTTCTCTACCTAGGTAGGTGAGCTTCGGCGATACTCAGTTCCATTCAGTGGAAGTTGCTTGGTTTAGGGTGTAGGGGAACCGAGACAGCGCACCTGCTGAGATCCATTACCGCAGGTACCTGCCTCCCTCCCCCCCTTCCCCGGGCGGCATCATCGCCGGTACCTAGGTGGTAATTTGTGGTGTAGCCCTGTGCGGGTACTAGCTAGCTTGGGCTGTCTGGAGCGAGGCGCGAGTGCTAATGGACTCCAATAGGTAGACGGCAAGATAAGGTACATCACACGGTCCCAGCCCATTACCGTGCCTGTCCCTGACATAAGGTACCTACCTACATATACCTACCCAGGGATTCTAAACGTTAGTTCGCAACTTCTGGCCCACAGCTCTCGGGATCAAGTGTTATTGGGTTAAATATCTGGGGCATGTACTTGTCATAGAATAATAAGTGAGAATAACATATATCTAGCATTAGGATTTTGCCTTATTAATCTAGGGATCTTCTTAAGTAACTTTCCCTTCTAATAGGCTGCTTAAGAAGACTTCTGAATATCATACCCAGAACCGTTAGTATGGGACTGCGCTAACGTTTAGAATCCCTGGGTAGGTATAGTACCTAGAGGATAGAGGACACCCCCCTGGGGACGGGTTGGGAGCCTCGGAGGGGTTTTGGGGTGCTTTGGGGGAGAGCTTGGCGCGCCGGTAGGCCTGGCAGTGGCTTACCGGCGCCCCAATTACAGCACATCTTCCGCTGTGCGTTGGTGGGGCCCCTCGATCTGACGCCATATTTTCCTTCGAGAACAATACGGCGCAGCGAAAAAGATTTCCCCACGAAAACCCTCGGGACCCCGGCTCCCTTCTCGTGAAGAGACCCACCTCAGCCATCACGGTCCTCCCTTTTTTTTTTTTTTTTCCCTCGTCGAGCCTCCGGCCGCATCCGGACTTGCCCGGGCCTAACGACTGCATAGGGGCATTGGCACTGGCTCTGGCACTGCCGAGCCTGGCACACCTCACGTATCCATCTTCTCCATCCTTTGCCTCAGCCTCCGTGAGCCACGCCCACGCCCACGTTTCAGCAGTCAGCACCACGATTCACGGCTTGCTGCACCAGCCTTCTTTCCTGCCCGGCAGGGTTGGAAAAAATACTACTAGTATTTAGTATTAGTACTAGTATAGTATAGTAATTCTAGTATAAGTCCACCCTCTAAAATACTAGTCTAGTATTAGTATAGCCTATACTATACTAGTATAGTAT